>CM065592.1:301464112-301578054 GCA_033119425.1 Bufotes viridis
CTTATTTTCATTGAGATACTCCAAAATAGCATCTCTTAGAAACCCTTCAAACAGTTTACCAACAATGTTAAACTTACCGGCCTATAATTTCCAGGCTCTGTTTTCGGACCCTTTTCGAATATTGGCACCACATTTGCTATGCGCCAATCCTGTGGAACATTCCCTGTTATTATAGAGTCCGTAAATATCAGAAATAATGGTCTGGCTATGACATCACTTAATTCCCTTAGGATACGGGGGTGTATGCCATCCGGTCCTGGCGATTTGTCTATTTTAATCTTTTTAAGTCGCTGTTGTACTTCTTCCTGGGTCAGACAGGGCACTTTTAATGGGGGATTTACTTTTACATTCTGCATTTCATCTGACAGTTTATTTTCCTCAGTGAATATAGTGGAAAAAAAATATTTAATAGTTTTGCTTTATCCTCGTCGCTCTCTGCAACACCCCCCTCATTGCTATGTAGAGGGCCGATTCCTTCAGATTTATATTTCTTACTATTTATATAATTGAAGAACATTTTAGGGTTAGTTTTACTCTCTTTGGCAATTAATCTCTCGGTCTCTAGTTTGGCAAATTTTATTAGTTTTTTACATATTCTATTTTTTTCCTTATAGTTTATCAGTGCTTCCTGACTCCCCTCCTGTTTTAGTGATTTATATGCTTTCTTTTTGTCATTTATTTCCTTCTTTACGGTTCCATTTGTCCACATTGGTTTCTTATTGTTCCTTAGCCTTTTATTCCTATAAGGTATGTACCTCTCACAATAAGTTGTTACAATGCTTTTAAAAATATCCCATTTTATGGTTGTATTTTTATTTTTGAGGACTTTGTCCCAGTTAGTTAGGCCTATGGCCTCGCTTAGTTGGCTAAATTTAGCTTTTTTGAAGTTTGGTATTTTTGTTTCTCCCTTTAGAAACTCTCGTTTGAAGGATAATTGGAAGGTTATAACTTTATGGTCACTATTTCCCAGGTGTCCCCCAACCTGCACATCTGTTGTTCTATCTAGTGGGGTCCTGAACCAGCTGGGAAAGGAAATTGTCTTTGGCTATTGCCAAGAACCTGTTTCCTTTTTGGGATGTACAGCTTTCAGTTTCCCAGTCTATATCTGGGTAGTTGAAGTCCCCAATGATAACGACTTCATTATGATTTGCCGCCTCGTCTATCTCGTTTAGTAATAGATTTTCTGTGGACTCTGGTATATTAGGTGGTTTATAATACACTCCTATTAGTATTTTATTATTGTTTTTTGCTCCATGTATTTCTACCCACAGTGACTCCACATGTTCATGTCCCTCAGAGATGTATTCTCGAATTACGGGATTTAGACACGACTTCACATAGAGGCAGACCCCTCCACCTCTCCGGTTTTGACGATCCTTTCTAAACAGATTGTAACCTTTTATATTAACTGCCCAGTCATAGCTATCATCCAGCCATGTCTCAGTTATTCCCACTATGTCATAGTCCTCCTCACACATCACTAATTCCAGTTCACCAGTCTTGTTAGTCAGGCTTCTGGCATTAGTATACATACTTTTGACAGGTTTATGTGTATTTTTTACCCTACATCTTTCATTCTGAGCTGTTCTAGTCCCTCCTTCCATTCCCCCCCCTGTCACACTACCTTGCCCCTGGTCTCTATCTGCACTATCTTCCCCTCCTATAACGTAATTACCCTCCCCCCAGTCCCTAGTTTAAACACTCCTCCAACCTTCTAGCCATCTTTCTCCCCAACACAGCTGCCCCTTCCCCATTGAGGTGCAGCCCATCCCTACGATAGAGCTAGAAAAGAGCTAGAAATGACCCAGCTAGAAAAGATCGATCAGATATGTTTGTGTCTTCCCTGCTTTTATCATGTTTGAATATAGTTTTTGTATAGAGTAAATACTTAGTAACACAGGTTTTATTCACATGTGTAAGCACTTTTCCCTAATGACATAGGAATGAAGCATTGTGGGAATGGGGGAGTACCCTTTATATTCCCATTTTTTTGTCTCAAAGATATCATGAGGAAGGACTGTGATTGATATAGTCTGAAACGCGTTGATCTGAGAAAATATTCCTATCTGCACTGTATATGCACTTTTTATTGAAGAATAAAGTATTGGAAAAACACCTTTTAAACATCTTGGAGCTGGACGTCTTCGTTTTTTTCTATTTGTTCCTGTGGACCCTGGGATAGTGTCCGTGCTCCGGATGGAACATATGCAGGTGAGAGCTGTGAACTTTTTGACAAAGTGAATCTACAATACCATGCATGTAGCCAATCAGCAGCCAGCCCCTATGATTTCACAGCCCTATAAATAGCCTTAGCCATTTTGGATTCTGCCATTTTCCTGTGTGCTTAGTTCAGGGAGAGACATCAGCAGGCGCTAGGGACAGTGCTAGGAAAGACTTAAATGTGCTGAAAAAACTAGGGATGTCCCGATACCGATACCAGTATCAGTATCGGGACCGATACCGGCATTTGCACGAGTACTTTTACTCGTGCAAATGCCGCTGATACCACTGCCGATACCGGAAGTTCCAGCCCTGCAGTACCTATACAGTATTTATGTAAGCCTAATCTATGCAAAAGTAGCCCGAATTTACTAACTATTGCGGCTCAGTCTCCCTCAGTTCCTCCATGCGCCTCCTGCCCCACCTGCATCCTTCATTCATAAAGTGGGCGGAGCAGGAGGCGGTACAGGAGGCGCATGGAGGGACTGAGCACTTAAGCTGTTAGAGACTGCGTCGCAATAGTTAGTAAATTTGTGCTACTTTTACATAGATTAGTTTTACATAAATACTGTATAGGAGCTGCGGGGCCGGTGTATTAGAGTCACACTGCACCGGCCGCTGCCGCCCCCGGGCACTTAATGATGACCCTGTCATGGGGAATTTGTGGGTGAGATGGGGGGGTGTTAGGGTCACCCACAGATCCCCCCCCATAACAGGGTCACTCACAGATCCCCCCCATGACAGGGTTACCCACAGATCCCCCATGACAGGGTCACCCACAGATCCCCCATGACAGGGTCACCACAGATCCCCCATGACAGGGTCACCCACAGATCCTCCATGACAGGGTCACCCACAGATCCCCCATGACAGGGTCACCCACAGATCCCCCATGACAGGGTCACCCACAGATCCCCCATGACAGGGTCACCCACAGATCCCCCATGACAGGGTCACCCATAGATCCCCCATGACAGGGTTACCCACAGATCCCCCATGACAGGGTTACCCACAGATCCCCCATGACAGGGTCACCCACAGATTCCCCACAACAGCGACACCCACAGATTCCCCCCAACAGCGACACCCACAGATTCCCCCTAACAGCGACACCCACAGATAACCCCATATCAGCGTCACCCACAGATCACCCCATAGCAGAGTCACCCACAGATCCCCCTGGAGGCACATTGGTTGGGAAACACTGTATAAGCCCATTTATTATTTTATTAACCCATGTACAAAGGAAAAGTAAAGCCGTTGTCCATAGCAATCAAATTCCAGCTTCAATTTTTTTTCATTGCTATCAGCAACTGCGCCGCTGTTTCTTTATACAAGGTTTGATAAATCTGCCCTTTGTTATAATTGGTATTGGTAATTGGTATCGGTGAGTATTTAAATATAAGTATCGGTACTCGTACTCGGTATTAAAAAATGGTATCAGGACATCCCTAGAAAAAACGATTTACAACTTCAGGGAAAGATTATTCAAGGTGTTGGGAAAGGATAGGGAGGCATCATCTACACTATAAAAGGAGAAAAGGGTGCAATAGGAGAGTGTACAGCCTGGGTAATGGGAATGATTCTATTACACCTTGCTGCACTAATTGGGGATCCAAATTGCAGTTATAATGCTGCTTTTAGGTTGTTTGCGCTATATGATACATCCCTAATAGTGTTGAGTGAACAGTTCGAAAATCGTTCGGGTCCGTACCGAATTTTGGGGTGCCCGTGACACGGACCCGAACCCGGACATTTTCAAAAAAGTTTGGGTTCGGGTCCGGTGTTCGTCAATTACTTCCCGCTTTCTGAAGGGCTGCACAGCAGCCAATCAGCTAGCGTTTTACTTCTTGCCCTAAGAGCCCATCACAGCCATGCCTACTAATGGCATGGCTGTGATTGGCCAAGTGCAGCATGTGACCCAGCCTCTATTTAAGCTGGAGTCACGTAGCGCCGCACGTCACACTGCTCTGATTAGTGTAGGGAGAGGACGCAGCTTCTGTGAGGGCGAGATAGGCAGTGATAAAGAAGTGAATGATCTACCTTTCTACACCTGTGCATCAGAACAACTCAGCTGAGCTGTTCACTGAAAGTCACTATTTTGTTGAGACTGGCCAGAGCGATTTTTACTGGCACATGTAACTGGGCTGACCGGCGGTGGCCATTTTGGGACTTGTGGTGCGCCAGCACAAGCTGCCACAGAGTCTAAACCAAAGCTCCAAAGAAGTAAAAATCTACACCTGTGAATCAGAACAACAGCGATTCAGCTGCTCAGTCAAAGTCAATTTTTTTTCTGGCTGGGCAGACCGTTTTCTGGCACATGTTACTGGGCTGATAGGCGGCGGCCATTTTGGGACCTGTGGTGCTACAGCAAAAGCTGCCACAACGTCCATTAATCTCATGTAATAGTCGATTTTTTCATAGATATACTACATCAGGGGTTTGGCTGTGCTTGTGTCACCCATACTAACTGCAAATATATTTAATATATCAGTGGTGAAACTGAAAGTAACCCACTTGGATAGCAAATCCCATGAATGTGCTGTTCCAGCTAGGCTAGCCAGTGCCACTACAGCCAAGTCCAATACTGTCAGCCAGAAATATATATTTTTTTTATGTGCCAGAAATATAAATTAAAAAAAGCTTTCACCGTAATAATAAAATTATTCTGGTGTTTGACCAGAAGAAGCACTCCTGTTGTAATTAATACTGTAAAAAGGCTTAGGCAATATTTCTCCCAGTGTGGGAAATTTATCTAGCAAAACTAGCATTTTAAAAATTCCGGTGTTCTGAAATACCAGCAGTCCTCTTGTAATTAATACCACAAAAAGGCATTACATTATCCAGTGTTGTAATTTTGGTGAAAAAAAGGCCAATTTAATCAATCTGGTGTTAGTTAGACCAGAAACAGTAGGCCGCAAGTTTTTACTCCTGTAAAAAGGAATTATATCTCCCCGTGTGGGAATCTATGTACCAAAACTAGCATTTTAAAAATTCTGGTGTCCAATTTGCAGCAGTTTTCTTGTAATTAATACGGCAAAAGGAATTATATCTTCCAGTGTGGGAATTTATGTACACAAACTAGCATTTTAAAAATTCTGGTGTCCAATTAGCAGCAGTCTTCTTGTAATTAATACCGGAAAAAGGCATTACATTGTCCAGTGTTGTAATTTTGGTGAAAAAAAGGCCAATTTAATCAATCTGGTGTTAGTTACAACAGAAACAGTAGGCCTCACGTTTTTACTCCTGTAAAAAGGAATTAATACCGGAAAAATGCATTACATTGTCCAGTGTTGTAATTTTGGTGAAAAAAAGGCCAATTTAATCAATCTGGTGTTAGTTAGACCAGAAACAGTAGGCCTCACGTTTTTACTCCTGTAAAAAGGTATTATATCTCCCCGTGTGGGAATCTATGTACAAAACTAGCATATTAAAAATTCTGGTGTCCAATTTGCAGCAGTTTTCTTGTAATTAATACCGGAAAAAGGAATTATATCTTCCAGTGTGGGAATTTATGTACACAAACTAGCATTTTAAAAATTCTGGTGTCCAATTAGCAGCAGTCTTCTTGTAATTAATACCGGAAAAAGGCATTACATTGTCCAGTGTTGTAATTTTGGTGAAAAAAAGGCCAATTTAATCAATCTGGTTTTAGTTAGACCAGAAACAGTAGGCCTCACGTTTTTACTCCTGTAAAAGGAATTATATCTCCCGTGTGGGAATCTATGTACCAAAACTAGCATATTAAAAATTCTGGTGTCCAATTTGCAGCAGTTTTCTTGTAATTAATACCGGAAAAAGGAATTATATCTTCCAGTGTGGGAATTTATGTACACAAACTAGCATTTTAAAATTCTGGTGTCCAATTAGCAGCAGTCTTCTTGTAATTAATACCGGAAAAAGGCATTACATTGTCCAGTGTTGTAATTTTGGTGAAAAAAGGCCAATTTAATCAATCTGGTGTTAGTTAGACCTGAAACATTAGGCCTCACGCTTTACTCCTGTAAAAGGAATTATATCTCCCGTGTGGGAAGCTATGTACCAAAAACTAGCATATTAAAAATTCTGGTGTCCAATTTGCAGCAGTTTTCTTGTAATTAATACCGAAAAGGAATTATATCTTCCAGTGTGGGAATTTATGTACACAAACTAGCATTTTAAAAATTCTGGTGTCCAATTAGCAGCAGTCTTCTTGTAATTAATACCGGAAAAAGGCATTACATTGTCCAGTGTTGTAATTTTGGTGAAAAAAAGGCCAATTTAATCAATCTGGTTTTAGTTAGACCAGAAACAGTAGGCCTCACGTTTTTACTCCTGTAAAAGGAATTATATCTCCTGTGTGGGAATCTATGTACCAAAACTAGCATATTAAAAATTCTGGTGTCCAATTTGCAGCAGTTTTCTTGTAATTAATACCGGAAAAGGAATTATATCTTCCAGTGTGGGAATTTATGTACACAAACTAGCATTTTAAAAATTCTGGTGTCCAATTAGCAGCAGTCTTCTTGTAATTAATACCGGAAAAAGGCATTACATTGTCCAGTGTTGTAATTTTGGTGAAAAAAGGCCAATTTAATCAATCTGGTGTTAGTTACACCAGAAACAGTAGGCCTCACGTTTTACTCCTGTAAAAAGGAATTAATACCGGAAAAAGGCATTACATTGTCCAGTGTTGTAATTTTGGTGAAAAAAAGGCCAATTTAATCAATCTGGTGTTAGTTAGACCAGAAACAGTAGGCCCACGTTTTTACTCCTGTAAAAGGAATTATATCTCCCGTGTGGGAATCTATGTACCAAAACTAGCATATTAAAAACTCTGGTGTCCAATTTGCAGCAGTTTTCTTGTAATTAATACCGGAAAAAGGAATTATATCTTCCAGTGTGGGAATTTTGGGGCTAAAAAATAATATATTTTATTGTGGTGCGAGTTGAATCACAACAATGAGGAAACATTCTATTAAGGGACGAGGACGCGGTCGTGGTGGTGTCCGTGGAGCCTCTGTTGCTGGCAGAGGACGTGGCCGTTCGGCCTCAGGCGCACAAAGTAGTGAACCAACTCCCTCAAGTAGCCGGCAGAATTTACAGCGATATTTGGTGGGGCCCAATGCCGTTATGAGGATGGTAAGGCCTGAGCAGGTACAGACATTAGTCGATTGGGTGGCCGACAGTGCTTCCAGCACGTTCACCACATTGTCTTCCGCCCAGTCTTTTGCGGAAAGCGCACAGGTGGCACCTGAAAACCAAGCCCATCAGTCTGTCACATCACCCCCATGCATATCAGGGAAACTGGCTGAGCCTCAAGTTATGCAGCAGTCTCTTATTCTGTTTGAAGACTCTGCTCCCACGGTTTTCCAGGGGCGTCCACCTAGCCCTTCCCCAGCGGTGGAAGACAATCCATGCACTGACGCACAACCACTTATGTATCCAGATGATGAGGACATGGGAATACCACCACAGCAGAGTGACCGAGTCTCTGATGATGACGAAACACTGGTGCCCACTGCCGTGTCTTATTGCAGTGTGCAGACTGAACAGGAGGAGGTCAGGGAGGAAGACTGGGTGGAAGACGATGCAGAGGACGATGAGGTCTTAGACCCCACATGGACTGAAGGTCGTGCCGCTGACTTAAATAGTTCAGAGGAAGAGGCAGTGGTGAGACCGAGACAACAGCGAAGCCAAAGAGGGAGCAGGGGGCAAAAGCAGAACAGCCGCCGTCCAGAGAGTTCGCCTGCTATTGGCCAGCGCCAACAGGGACCCAGCACCCCAAAGGCATCTTCAAGGAGTTCCCTGGCATGGCACTTCTTCAAACAATGTGCTGACGACAAGACCAGAGTGGTTTGCACGCTGTGCCATCAGACCCTGAGGCGAGGCATTAACGTTCTTAACCTGAGCACCACCTGCATGATCAGGCATCTACATGCAAAGCATGAACTGCAGTGGAGTACACACCTTAAAAACAAGAAACCCGCTCAGGCTCCCCCTGCTCCCTCTACCGCTGCTGCCTCGGCTTCCGCCTCGAGAGGAATGTTGCCACCTGCCGAGCAGCAAACAGAGGATGTGCCACCGATACCACCACCGTCACCTAGCGTCTCCACTATTTCACACAGCAGCGTTCATTTCTCCATCTCTCAAACCTTTGAGAGGAAGTGAAAATTCCCACCTAGTCACCCTCGAGCCCTTGGCCTGAATGCCAGCATTTCTAAACTACTGGCCTTTGAAATGCTGTCATTCCGGCTGGTGGACACAGACAGCTTCAAACAGCTGATTGCCATGGCTGTCCCCCAGTATGTGGTTCCCAGCTGCCACTACTTCTCCAAGACAGCCGTACCTTCCCTGCACATGCAAGTGTCCGATAAAATCAAGTGCGCACTGCGCAACGCCATTTGTGGCAAGGTCCACCTAACCACAGATACGTGGACCAGTAAGCACGGCCAGGGACGCTATATCTCCCTAACTGCACACTGGGTAAATGTAGTAGCGGCTGGGCCCCAGGCGGAGAGTTCCTTGGTGCACGTCCTTCCGCCGCCAAGGATCACAGGGCATCATTCTTTGCCTCCTGTAGCCTCCTCCTCCTACTCGGCTTCCTCCTCCTCCTCTGTTTCCACCAGCTCATCCAGTCAGCCACACACCTTCACCACCAACTTCAGCACAGCCCGGGGTAAACATCAGCAGGCCATTCTGAAACTCATATGTTTGGGGGACAGGCCCCACACCGCGCAGGAGTTGTGGCGGGGTATTGAACAACAGACCGACCAGTGGTTGCTGCCGGTGGGCGTCAAGCCCGGCCTGGTGGTGTGCGATAATAGGCGAAATCTCGTGGCAGCTCTGGGACTAGCCGGTTTGACGCACATCCCTTGCCTGGCGCATGTGCTGAATTTGGTGGTGCAAAAGTTCATTCACAACTACCCTGACATGTCAGAGCTGCTGCATAAAGTGCGGGCCGTCTGTGCGCGCTTCCGGCGTTCACATCCTGCCGCTGCTCGCCTGTCAGCGCTATGGCGCAACTTCGGCCTTCCCGCTCACCGCCTTATATGCGACGTGCCCACCCGGTGGAACTCCACCTTGCACATGCTGGAGAGACTGTGCAAGCAGCAGCAGGCCATAGTGGAGTTTCAGCTGCAGCACGCACGGGTCAGTCGCACTGCGGAACAGCACCACTTCACCACCAATGATTGGGCCTCCATGCGAGACCTGTGTGCCCTGTTGCGCTGTTTCGAGTACGCCACCAACATGGCCAGTGGCGATGCCACTGTTATCAGCGTGACAATACCAATTCTATGTCTCCTAGAGAAAACGCTTAGGGCGATGATGGAAGAGGAGGTGGGCCAGGGCCAGGAGGAGGAGGAGGAGGATGACGGGTCGTTTTTAGCACTTTCAGGCCAGTCTGTTAGAAGTGGCTCAGAGGGAGGTTTTTTGCAACAGCAGAGGGCAGGTACAAATGTGGCCAGCCAGGGACCACTATTGGAGGACGAGGAGGATGAGGAGGAGGTGGAGGAGGATGAGGATGAAGCAGGTTCACAGCGGGGTGGCACCCAGCACAGCGCAGGCACATCCCTGGTGCGTGGCTGGGGGGATACAGAGGATGATGACAATACGCCTCCCACAAAGGACAGCTTGTCCTTACCTCTGGGGAGCCTGGCACACATGAGCGATTACATGCTGCAGTGCCTGCGCAACGACAGCAGAGTTGCCCACATTTTAACGTGTGCTGACTACTGGGTGGCCACCCTGCTGGATCCACGGTACAAAGACAATGTGCCCACTTTACTTCCTGCACTGGAGCGTGATAGGAAGATGCGCGAGTACAAGCGCACACTGGTAGACGCGCTCCTGAGAGCATTCCCAACTGTCACAGGGGAACAGGTGGAAGGCCAAGGCCAAGGCAGAGGAGGAGCTAGAGATCGCCCACGCAGCAGCGTCACGGCCAGCTCCTCTGAGGGCAGGGTTAGCATGGCAGAAATATGGAAAAGTTTTGTCTCCATGCCACAGCTAACTGCCCCACCACCTGATACGGAACGTGTTAGCAGGAGGCAACATTTCACTAACATGGTTGAACAGTACGTCTGCACACAACTCCACGTACTGACGGATAGTTCTGCCCCATTCAACTTCTGGGTTTCCAAATTGTCCACGTGGCCAGAATTAGCATGTTATGCCTTGGAGGTGCTGGCCTGCCCGGCGGCCAGCGTTTTATCTGAACGTGTATTCAGCACGGCAGGGGGCGTCATTACTGACAAACGCAGCCGCCTGTCCGCAGCCAACGTGGACAAGCTGACGTTTATAAAAATGAACCAGGCATGGATCCCACAAGACCTGACCCTCCCTTGTGCACAGTAGTCCTTAATAACTGACTTAAACCATGTTGTCTTGTACTCCTGGCCACTTCTTCATTGAAAAATCAATTTTTGAAATTAAGTAGGATCTTGGGGTGCAACCCAGAGTTGAATGAACCTTCCCTCTGTCTGGGTGCCGGGGCCAAAGTACATGAAAGTGTCCTTCTCCTGTGCTGGGTGATATGAATGTTATACTTGTGCTGTCTGACATGTCTCCTTTGTGTGGGTGCAGGGGGCCAAAGTCACTGAAAGCGGCCTTCTCCTGTGGTGGGTGATCGAAATGCCTGATTCTCTGCTGTGGGACCTCTCTCCTCTTTCTGGTTGCAGGGGTCAAAGAAACAAAAGGTGGCCTACTCCTGTGGTGGTTGACATGATGCCTGATTCTCTGCTGTGGGACCTCTCTCCTCCGTGTGGCTGCAGGGGTGCTATCTGATGCTTGTGCTATCTGACCTGTCTCCTCTGTGTCGGTGCTAAGGCCTAAGTAACTAAATGGTGGCCTTCTCCTGAGGTAGTTGATATGATGCCTGATTATGTGCTGTGGGACCTCTCTCCTCTTTCTGGGTGCAGGGGTCAAATTAACTAAAGGTGGCCTACTCCTGTGGTGGGTGATCTGTAAAACTGATGCTTGCGCTATCTGACCTGTCTCCTCTGTGTCGGTGCTAAGGCCTATGTCACTGAAAGCGGCCTTCTCCTGTGCTGGCTGATATAAATGCCTGAATCTCTGCTGTGGGACCTCTCTCCTCTTTCTGGGTGCAGGGGTCAAATTAACTAAAGGTGGCCTACTCCTGTGGTGGGTGATCTGTAAAACTGATGCTTGCGCTATCTGACCTGTCTCCTCTGTGTCGGTGCTAAGGCCGAAGTCACTGAAAGCGGCCTTCTCCTGTGCTGGCTGATATAAATGCCTGAATCTCTGCTGTGGGACCTCTCTCCTCTTTCTGGGTGCAGGGGTCAAATTAACTAAAGGTGGCCTACTCCTATGGTGGGTGATCTGTAAAACTGATGCTTGTGCTATCTGACCTGTTTCCTCTGTCTCGTTGCTAAGGCCTAACTCACTGAAAGTGGCCTTGTCATGTGCTGGGTGATATAAATGTTATACTTGTGCCATCTGACATGGTTGCCGGGGTCCCATTAAATGGTGGCCTACTCCTGTGGTGGGTGATCTAAATGCCTGATTCTCTGCTGTGAAACCTCTCTCCTCCGTCTGGGTGCAGGGGTCAAAGTCTCTAAAAGTGGCCTTCTCTTGTGCTGGGTGATGTAAAACTGATGCTTGTACCATCTGACATGGGTGCAGGGGTCAAATTAACTAAATGGTGGCCTACTCCTGTGGTGGGTGATATGATGCCTGAATATGTGCTGTGGGACCTCTCTCCTCTTTCTGGGTGCAGGGGTCAAAGTAACTAAAAGTGGCCTTCTCCTGTGCTGGATGGTATAAATGTAATGCTTGTGCTATCTGACATGTCTCCTCTGTTTGGGTGCTAAGGCCTAAGTCACTGAAAGTGGCCTTCTCCTGTGGTGGTTGATATGATGCCAGATTCTCTGCTGTGGGACCTCTCTCCTTTGTCTGGATGCTGGGGTCGAAATAATAGTAAGCGACCTTCTCCATTGGTGGGTGATTTGAAGCCTGATTCTGTGCTATGGGACCTAACTCCAATTAATATTGGAAGGAGTTACACACTTGCGCTCCCACTTCACTACTGCATCTGTTCAAGCATGCACGCCCAAACAAGTGCCCGCTGCTGGATGCCTGCCCGGCCTACTGTCCTGGCCGTGTGGGAGGTAATACTCTAAAAATTGAAAGGAGAAAGGTGGTGCACGGTTTCTGGCATTCGCGCTGGTGAGTGGCTAGCCTGGATTTGTGGATTTTAAAGTCCTGTATATGAATTAAATATATGCGTTTGTGTAAGTATCCGTGTTACCTGGAGTTCTCGACGCTGGTGCCGCTTCTTTTTCTTTCTCTTTCTTCTTTCGATCTTGATCTCCTGTTCGGACGCTCTACCTGCTAGCGTGGCGGCGCCCCGGCCGGTAGCGCATGCACACGTGAGGGAGCTGGTTGCTTGGAAACCTGAAAAGCTAAGTGACGGCACAGCCTGTGTATTGCGTACGCGCACCTGTCACGCAGCCTGTGCACACGCAGTAGCTGCTGGGGTGCCCGTGGGTTTTCCAGGCCAATGGGATACCCGTATCTCATGCCGTACCCTCCAACCCCGGGGTGAAGATGACGTCCCCGACTCCCTGACAGAGCCCCCCCACCAAGGAGAGGCCTCCGGACGCGACCTCTGGAAGGCATCTCGGGATTGGCCCGATGGAACACCCACACCTTGGCATTTGCATGAACCCCCTCAGAGGGCTCCCAGGAACAGTCATCAGGACCATACCCTTCCAGAGGATTAGATACTCAAGGACCCCTCGCTGGCGGCGGGAGTCCATGATCTCCTGGACTTCGTATTCATCATCGTTATCCACCAGGATATAGCTACGAAAAACCGCCAGATTATGATGAAACCACAGGGGCGCACATTGGGTCTCCTGACCCAAAAAGTGGGGTGCCTCCCACTCAGGGTGACCAATATTGGCAGCACTGACCGGCCTTTCTCTGCTCTACATTTCTGGTTGCTCTCACCGTTATACCTAACAACAAGTGGAGTGTAACAAGGTGAGCACAATTCGGATATTCTTCTATTCGTACAACGGAAACCGTTTATAACATATTCACCCTATGAGCGCCTCTCTTCTTTCTATGCCACTACCCGCTATCCACTAGGATGAGAGGAGGAGGAGCAGGTGCCTGGTCTGGGAACGGATTGGCATGGTGTGGCTTCAGTAATGACACATGAAACATGGGGTGAATGCCCAGGGATGCAGGCAGCTGGACCTTAACTGCAACCTCATTGACCATGTCCATGATGGAAAAAGGGCCAAGGTAGCAAGGACCCAGTTTCTTGGAGGGACAGGAGAGCCGGGGGTGCTGTGTGAATAACTACGCCTTGTCCCTCTTCTTGTATCGTGGGGACACCTCCCTCCGGTGGTTGGCTTGCATCCTTTGGCGCCGTTGGGCAACTTGGAGCTGCCGTAAGAGAGTCCGTCATAGTTCTCAGAGGTGCCGGAGCCGCTGGGTCACTTCTGGTACTGGGACGTTAATAGGTAGATCTGGAAGAGTTAAGGAATGATAGCCGTAATTGGCAAAGAATGGAGTGAGGCAGGTGGATGAATGCTGTTGGTTGTTGTATGTGAATTCAGCCAGGGGGAGATGGCTCACCCAATCATCCTGCAGATATGAGGAGTAACTTCTACGGTATTGGTCATGTCAGTCTGCCCATTGGTCTGTGGGTGATATGCTGCAAGTGATGTGGAGACTCTGGCAGAAGTGGGTCCAGAATCGGGACGTGAATTGGGAGCCCCTGTCAGAGACAATGTTATCCGGGAGCCCATGGAGCCAAAACACATGTTGTAGGAAGAGGTTAGAGGTCTCCTGGGCATGGTACATCGGTTCACCACCACCATGTTGGTTGTACAGGATTGCAAAGAAGGTAACTCCGCAACAAAGTCCATAGCAATATCCCTCCAAGGTGTCGATGGTACTGGCAGGGGTTGAAGTAGGCCGACAGGTCGGGTGGTGGGACGCTTGTGGATTGCGCAAATAAAACAGGTCTCTACGAAGGAGCGTACATCCTCTGCCAGGGAAGGCCACCAGAAGTGGCGTAGGACATATTCCTGAGTGTTACACCGGCCCCTGTGGTCTGCTGTATGGTGGTCGTGGCAGTGTTGCAGTACAGGTACCCATTGGGAGGCAGGGACGTAGATCCATTAGAGGTGGTATCGCAGTGCTTGTTTGAGCGGTAGATGGGCAGCCTCCTCTGGAACCAGTGAACGGGCCCTTCTAATTCCCTCAATTAGGGAGTGACGGGTAGCTAGAAAGAATGCTGCTGGCAGGATAGGTTCTGGAGGTGCAGGCCCGGTCTCGGAGCAATGCATTCAGGATAGAGTGTCAGCCTTGCCGTTTTTGGACCCGTGCCTGTAGGTGATCTGTAGAGGGAAACAAGAGAAAAAGTTGGGGTCTCAATCGCTTAGTGCTGCGGAGATATTCAAGATTCCTGTGATCTGTATAGACCACCACCGGATTTTCTGCTCCCTCGAGTAAGTGCTGCCACGCTTCTAGGGCATTCTTGATGGCGAGCAGTTCCCGCTCGCCGACGTCATAATTGCGTTCAGCCCCGGTGAGTTTGCGTGAGTAAAAGGCCACAGGGTGTAACAATTGCTTCTCCCCTCTGCACTGGGAGAGCACTGCTCCGACTATCCCCTCGGAGGCGTCCGTCTCCACGTAGAATGGATGAGCGACATCTGACTGTGCCAAGACAGGAGCTTGAGTAAACATGTGGTTAAGGCACTGGAACGCCTGGTGGGCCTCCGGGGTCCATGTAAACGTGGTGCTTCTCTTGTTTAGTGCGGTGATAGGGGCACAGATGGCCCCGGATGAACCGCCTATAGAAAATAGCAAAGCCAGTAAATTGTTGGACCATCCGGCAGTTATGTGGAATGGGCAACTCCTGGACTGCCTGGATCTTCCTGAGGTCCATCTCCACCCGTCCTGGGGATAGACTATAGCCAAGGAACTCAATGGACGCTGCTTCAAAGGTGCTTTTTTCCAGTTTCCCTTAAAGCTGGTGTGTCCGGAGATGGTGTGTCACGGCCGCGGTTTCTGGCCATGACCTTCCGTCCATTCGTGTGCTGCAGTTCCTTGCTGCAGCTTCTTTTCAGCGTGTTTGTATGTGGTATTGTATAGGTTAACTCCCATGTGTGTCTTTCAGGAGTTAATCCTCTGTCAGCTCCATGAGTGTGGCCTCTCAGCTGCACCCATGGTACCTGTATATAAGGCTGAGGTTTCCTCAGTTCTGGGTGAGCTCTCCTGGTGTGTGTTTTTCCTGTCTGTCTTCTGGTTTGTTCTCTGTCTCCCATGCTGCTGACCCATGGGATCCATGTCCGTCTGTTCTCTGTAGGTTCCCCTACTTGTTCCTTGTTGTCCACTGCTTGTTGTCTATTGCTTCGTCCCCTGCTGTTGTCCTTGCCTGTGTTCCTTTGCTTGTCGTCAATTGCTTGATGTTGTTCGTACTCCTGTGTCTCTGTTATTAGTTTGCCGGTAATGTTATGTCTTGCCTTGCTATGTTTCCTGTCTCCCCCGGAAGGGGGTCTGTCATTCTTCGGAGGGGGAACATGCTATGCCCTAGCTATGCCCTCGGAGCAGCTTTCTTGCTGCTGGTGCAGCGGGCACTGCCTGTGCAGCACCTCTCATGGTGCTGGTAGCTATGAGCTATGTCTTGTATGTGTCCTGGGTCATGCCCTCTGAGCAGCCTCCCTGCTGCTGGTGCAGCGGGCCTTGCCCGTGCAGCATCTCTCATGGTGCTGGTGACCATAGCCTTGTTTGTGTGTTTTCTCCATGTGTTTTCTCTGAAATATAGGCCCCGGACAACCAGACAACGGGGCGGTCATTTGACAGTAAATAGAGGTTAATGTCACCACCCAAAGCAACAGGTGATTATCTGAAATGTAGGCCCCTGGCACCCAGACAGAGGAGAGAGGTCCCATAGCAGAAAATCAGGCTTCATATCACCTAGCAATGGAAAAGGCCACTTTCAGTTATTTAGGCCCCAGCAGCCAGACAGAGGAGAGAGGTCCCATAGCAGAAAATCAAGCTTGATGTCACCCGGCAAAGCAGCAGGCGATTAACAGAATTTTAGGCCCCTGACACCCAGACAGAGAAGAGGTTTATTCAACTTGGGGTTGCCCCCAAAATAATGGTACTATTAAAAAAAGAGGATTCAATAAACAAGTGCCCTGGAGTATAAGAATGTATGGTTGAGGGCGAGGCAGTTTTAAATGTTTATTCTGCAGAAGGTACGGACAAGTCCTGTGGGATCCATGCCTGGTTCATTTTAATGAACGTGAGCTTGCCCATGTTGGCTGTGGAGAGGCAGCTGCGCTTGTCTGTAATGACGCCCCCTGCCGTGCTAAATACACGTTCAGACAATACACTGGCCGCAGGGCAGGCCAGCACCTCCAAGGCATAAAAGGCAAGCTCTGGCCATGTGGACAATTTGGAGACCCAGAAGTTGAATGGGACAGAACCATCAGTCAGTACGTGGAGGCATGTGCACACGTACTGTTATACCATGTTATTGAAATGCTGCCTCCTGCTAACACGTTCCCTATCAGCTGGGAACGTACAGTTCCCTATCAGCTGGTGGTGCAGTTTACTGTGGTGCGGTTACAAAACTTTTCCACAGCTTGGCCATGCTAACCCTGCCGTCTGAGGAGCTGGCCGTGACACAGCTGCGTTGGCGACCTCTTCCTCCTCCTCCTCTGCCATCGCCTTGTGCTTCTACTTGTCCCCCAGTGTCAGTTGGGAATGCCCTCAGGAGCGCGTCTACGAGCGTGCGCTTGTAGTCGCGCATCTTCCTATCACGCTTCAGTGCTGGAATTAAGGTGGGCACGTTGTCCTTGTACCGGGGCTCCAGCAGGGTGGCAACCCAGTAGTCAGCACAAGTTAAAATGTGGGCAACTCTGCTGTCCTTTGTAGGTGGTGTATCGCATGTGTCCTCCGTATCCCCCCAGCCACGCTCTATTGATGGCCCTAAGCTGCGTAGAAACCGGTTCCTCCTCCTTCTCTACCTCATCCTCCTCCTCCTTGTCCTCCAGAAGTGTGCCCTGGCTGTCCACATGTGTACCTGGCCTCTGCTGGTGCAGGAACCCACCCTCTGAGCACATTCTGTATGACCTGCCTGAAACCCTGTGAAATGCCCCCTCTTCCTTCTCCTCCTGTGCCGCATCCTCTTCCATCATCGCCGTAATATTTTTTTCAAGAAGACATAGAAGGGGTATTGTAATGCTTACAAAGGCGTCATCAACACTGGCCATGTTGGTTGAGTACTCCAAAGACCGCAACAAGGTACACAGGACTCGCATGCAGGCCCAGTCACTGGTGGTGAAGTAGTGCTCATCAGCAGTGCGACTGACCCGTGCAGACTGCATCTGAAACTCCACTATCGCCCGCCGGTTCTCACACAGTCTCTCCAGCATATGTAAGGTGGAGTTCCACCTGGTGGGCATGTCGCATTTGAGGCAGTCAGCAGGAAGGCTGAAGTTACGCTGCAGCGCAGACTGGAGAGCAGCAGCACGGTGAGAATGCCGAAAGTGCACACATACGGACCGCACTTTCAGCAGCAGCTCTGACATGTCTGGGTAGTTTTTAAGAAACTTCTGCACCACCAGATTCAGCACATGCGTCAGGCAAGGGATGTGCGTCAAACCGGCTAGTCCCAGAGCTGCAAGAGATTTCGCCCATTATCGCACACCACCAGGCCAGGCTTAAGGCTCACCGGCAGCAACCACTCATCAGTCTGCTGTTCTATAACCCTCCAAAGCTCCTGTGCAGTGTGGGGTTTGTCACCCAAACACATGAGTATTAAAATCGCCTGCTGACATTTACCCTGGGCTGTGCTGAAGTTGCGGGTGAGGTTCTTTCGATGATCGGATGTGCGGGTGGTAGAAGAGGAGTAGGAGGAGGATGATGCGGAGTGGGAGGAGGAAACAACAGGAGGCAACGAATAATGCCCTGCGATCCTCGTTGGTGGAAGTAGATGCGCCAAACCGCTATTGGGCCCAGCCACCACTATGTTTACCCAGTGTGCAGTTAGGGAGATATAGCGACCCTGGCCGTGCTTACTGGTCCATGTATCTGTGGTCATGTGGACCTTGCCCCAGATGGTGTTGCGCAGTGCACACTTGATTTTATCCTCCACTTGGTTGTGCAGGGAAGGGACGGCTCGCCTGGAAAAGTAGTGGCGGCTGGGAACAACATACTGGGGGACAGCCACCGCCATCAGCTGTTTGAAACAGTCCGTCTCCACCAGACGGAATGACAGCATTTCAAAGGCCATTATTTTTGAAATGCTGGCATTCAGGGTCAGGGCTCGAGGGTGGGTTTTTTCTCCTTCTTTACAATGTTTGGGAGATGGACAGCTGAATGCTGCCGTGTGACATGGTGGAGAGCCTTGGTGACGGTGTCGTATGTGGTGGTGTTGTGGAACATCCTCTGTCTGCTGGTTGCCATGTGCCACGGTGACGCCAGAGGTGGAGGGAGAGGCTGACCAAGCAGCAGAAGAGGGAGCAGGAGGAGCATGAGAGAGTTCCTTGTTTTTAAGGTGTTTACTCCACTGCAGTTCATGCTTTGCATGTAGATGCCTGGTCATGCAGGTTGTGCTCAGGTTAAGAACGTTTATGCCTCGCTTCAGGCTCTAATGGCACAACATGCAAACCACTCGCGTCTTGTCGTCAGGACATTGTGTGAAGAGCTGCCACGCCAATGAACTTCTTGGAGCAGGCCTTGGTGTGCTCAGTGCCTGGTTGCAGTGGACAGTAGCAGGCGTACTGTCTCTGGAACGGCCGCTGCGCTTTTGCACCCGACTTCCTCTTTTGCTGTGCTGTTGCCTCTGTGTGAACACCGCCTCTTCCTCAGAACTGCACGCCTCACTAGCACGACCTTCAGTCCAGTCTGGGTCTAGGACTTCATCATCCTCCACATCATCTTCCACCCATTCATGATCCCTGCCCTCCTCGTCGGTCTGCACATTGCAGAAAGCCACAGCAGTTGGCACCTGTGTTTTTCGTCATTATCAGAGACGTTTTGTGGCTGTATTCCCATGTCCTCATCCTGCAACAAAAGTGGTTGAGCATCAGTGCATTCAAAGTCTTCCTCTTCTGGGGCAGGGCTAGGTGGTTGGGCCAGGGAAACCCTGCCAACAGAGTAATCAAAAAGCATGAGACTTTCCTGCATGATTAGGGGCTCTGACTGCTTGGCTGATTTGCAAGGGGGTGAGGTGGAAGACTGATGGGCATGGGCTGCAGGTGCCAACTCTTTCTGCAGAGGACTGGATGTTAGATACTTTGAAAGAACTGGAGGCACTGTCAGCATCTACTATCACCTGTACATGTTCTGGCTTCACCATCCGTAGAACGGCATTTGGGCCTATCAAAAAACGCTGCAGATTCTGTTGCCTACTCGTACCAGAGGAAGGTGTTTGACTTGGAGCGGTAGTTGGCGCTGAACGACCATGTCCTCTCCCAGCAACAGGAGCTCCACCAACACCACCACGACCATGCCCATGTCCCTTATTTGATGTTTTCCTCATTATTTGCGTTCACCCACCAAGCTGAAAGATTGGTCTCTCTCCGTTGTCAATTTACCTGCCACTAGTCGGCAATTACATTCGCTTAGGCCGTGCCATGTCATCAAAATGCTCTGTGGACCCAGAATAATGATTTTTGTGCCCAAAATACACTGATTCTCAATTTCTATGCGAAAATGTAAAAAAAAAAATTGGTACGCTGTATGCACAAGTGGTTTGTGAAACAAGAAAAAGTATTTTTGTAATAAAATACAGAAAATTTGTATTTCACTGCTGTAAATTAAAATTAATTAATTATTTATACGCCGGATGCACAACTCTTTTTTCGTCCTAAAACACGGCTTTTTTCAATATAACCACAAAATGCAGTTTTTAACTGCTGTACATTAAAAGTAGATATTTATACTATGTATGGACACCATATTTGGGGACCCAGAACACAGATTTGGTCACCAAAATTCACAAATGCAGTATTTAACTGCTATATATTGGAAATAATTATTTAAATGACAGATGCACAACAGTTTTTTCGGCCTAAAACACAGCTTTTTTCAATAAAACCCCAAAATGCAGTTTTTAACTGCTGTACATTAACAGTAGATATTTATACTATGTATGGACACCAGATTTGGGGACCCGGAACACAGATTTGGTCACCAAAATTCACAAATGCAGTATTTAACTGCTATATATTGAAAATAATTATTTAAATGACGGATGCCAACAGTTTTTTTGGCCTAAAACACGGCTTTTTTCAATAAAACCCCAAAATGCAGTTTTTAACTGCTGTACATTAAAAATAGATATTTATACTATGTATGGACACCAGATTTGGGGACACAGAACACGTATTCGGTCACCAAAATTCACAAATGCAGTATTGAACTGCTATAAATTATAAATAATTATTTAAACGACGGATGCACAACAGTTTTTTAGGCCTAAAACACAGCTTTTTTCAATAAAACCCCAAAATGCAGTTTTTTTACAGCTGTAAATTTTAATTAGATATTTATACCGTGTATGTACAAATGCTTTGTGAAGCAAGAATATTGCTTTTTTCACACAAAAAAGAATAATGCACTATTTCTCAGCTGTAATGTGAAATCGGTATTTAACCACTACAGGACCGCCTAACGCACGGATGCGTCCGGCGGGCGATCCTGTAGTTCTGAGTAGACGCATCGGCGCGTCATCTCGCGAGACGCGAGACTTCCTGTGAATGCGCGCGCGAGTTCACGGTGCCGCGCGTCTCACAACTTGTACTGCAGCCTGCCAGCTATGATCAATCGCTGGCAGGCTGTAGATGCGAAATAATTTGCATCAAACAAGTATATCAGACGCTGTTTTCCCGCTAACTTGTGAAAAAAAATGAAATAATACATGAACTCACCATGCCCCTCAGCAAATACTTTGGGGTGTCTTCTTTCTAAAATGGTGTCATTTGGGGGTATTTATACTATCCTAGCATTCTAGCACCTGAAGAAACATGACAGGTGCTCAGAAAGTCAGAGCTGCTTCAAAATGCTGAAATTCACTTTTTTGCACCATAGTTTGTAAACGCTATAACTTTTACCCAAACCAATAAATATACACTTCATTGGGTGGTAAGTTGCATGACGGAACAATAAACGGTGAAAGTAGTGCAGTGCAGAATTGTAAAAAGTGGCCTGGTCATTAAGGGTGTTTAAGCTAGGGGGGCTGAGGTGGTTAAGCAGTGTACAGGGTGGGCCATTTATATGGATACACCTTAATAAAATGGGAATGGTTGGTGATATTAACTTCCTGTTTGTGGAACATTAGTATATGTGAGGGTGGAAACTTTTCAAGATGGGTGGTGACCATGGCGGCCATTTTGAAGTCGGCCATTTTTAATCCAACTTTTGTTTTTTCAATAGGAAGAGGGTCATGTGACACATCAAACTTATTGGGAATTTCAATAAGAAAAACAATGGTGTGCTTGGTTTTAACGTAACTTTATTCTTTCATGAGTTATTTACAAGTTTCTGACCACTTATAAAATGTGTTCAATGTGCTGCCCATTGTGTTGGATTGTCAATGCAACCCTTTTCTTCTCCCACTCTTCACACACTGATAGCAACACCGCAGGAGAAATGCTAGCACAGGCTTCCAGTAGCCGTAGTTTCATGTGCTGCACATCTCGTATCTTCACAGCATAGACAATTGCCTTCAGATGACCCCAAAGATAAAAGTCTAAGGCCTCTTTCACACGGGCGTCATGTTTGACGCCCGGATAAGAGGCGGGTGCGTTGCCGGAATATACGCGATTTTTACGCGCGGGTGCAAACATTTGTAATGCGTTTTGCACGTGCGTGTGAAAAATCGCCATGTTTGCTACCCAGACCCGAAGCCGGACTTCATCACTGAAGTCTGGTTTCGGGTAGAGTATTCTGGAGAATTGATTTTTTTCCCTTATAACATGGTTATAAGGTAAAATAATAGCATTCTTAATAAAGAATGCTTAGTAAAATAAAGAGGAAGGGGTTAAAAATATTAAAAGTTAACTTACCTTAGCCACTTGATCGTGTAGTTGCAATCTGTCTTCTCTTTTCCAGCATCAGCTAACAACTAAAGGACCTGTGGTGACGTCACATCACATGGTCCATCACCATGGTAAGATGGACAATGTGATTGGACCATGTGATGTGACGTCATCACAGGTCCTTTAGTTGTTAGCTGATGCTGGAAAAGAGAAGACAGATTGCAACTACGCGATCAAGTGGCTAAGGTAAGTTAACTTTTATTATTTTTAACCCCTTCCTCTTCATTTTACTAAGCATTCTTTATTAAAAATGCTATTATTTTCCCTTATAACCATGTTATAAGGGAAAATAATAAAGATCTGGTCCCGTTGCTAAGCAACCATGCGGGAAAATCGCACTGCATCCGCACTTGCTTGCGGATGCTTGCGATTTTCCCGCAGCCCCATTCACTTCTATGGGGCCTGCGTTGCGTGAAAAACGCACAATATAGAGCATGCTGTGATTTTCACGCAACGCAGAAGTGATGCGTGAAAATCACCGCCCATGTGCACAACCCCATAGAAATGAATGGGTCCGGATTCAGTGCGGGTGCAATGCGTCCTCCTCACGCATTGCACCCGCGCGAAAAACTCGCCCGTGTGAAAGGGGCCTAAGGGGGTCAGATCGGGACACTTTGGGGGCCATTCAACTGGCCCACGACGACCAATCCACTTTCCAGGAAACTGTTCATCTAGGAATGCTCGGACCTGACACCCATAATGTGGTGGTGCACCATCTTGCTGAAAAAACTCAGGGAACATGCCAGCTTCAGTGCATAAAGAGGGAAACACATCATCATGTAGCAATTTCGCATATCCAGTGGCCTTAAGGTTTCCATTGATGAAGAATGGCCCCACTATCTTTGTACCCCATATACCACACCATACCATCAATTTTTTTGTTCCAACAGTCTTGGAGGGATCTATTCAATGTGGGTTAGTGTCAGACTAATAGCGGTGGTTTTGTTTGTTAACTTCACCATTCACATAAAAGTTTGCCTCATCACTGAACAAAATCTTCTGCGTAAACTGAGGGTCCTGTTCCAATTTTTGTTTTGCCCATTCTGCAAATTCAGTGCGCCGATCTGGGTCATCCTCGTTGAGATGCTGCAGTAGCTGGAGTTTGTAAGGGTGCCATTTGTGAGTAGCTAATATCCGCCGAAAGGATGTTCGACTAATGCCACTCTCCAGTGACATGCGGCGAGTGCTACGCTGTGGGCTCTTGCTGAATGAAGCTAGGACATCTACTGATGTTTCTTCATTAGTGACAGATTTCATGCGTCCACATTTTAGCAAATCCAATACTGAACCAGTTTCATGAAACTTAGCAAGCAGTTTGCTAACTGTAGCATGGGAGATGGGTGGTCTCGTAGGGTGTCTTGCATTGAAATCTGCTGCAATGACCCGGTTACTGTGTTCACCAGACATCAACACAATTTCTATACGCTCCTCACGTGTTAACCTCGGCGACATGGCTGTAAACAAAGAGAAACTTGTAAATAACTCATGAAAGAATAAAGTTAAGTTAAAACCAAGCACACCATTGTTTTCTTGTGACATTCCCAATAAGTTTGATGTGTCACATGACCCTCTTCCTATTGAAAAAACAAAAATTGGATTCAAAATGGCTGACTTCAAAATTGCCGCCATGGTCACCACCCACCTTGAAAAGTTTTCCCCCTAACATATACTAATGTGCCACAAACAGGAAGTTAATATCACTAACCATTCCCATTTTATTAAGGTGTATCCATATAAATGGCCCACCCTGTATTTCAAGATGCTCTGTGGATCAGGATTACCACTCTTTTGTCCAAAAAATACATTTATGCTGTATTTCACAGCAGCAATGTAAAATAGGTGGTTGTAATGGGTATTTCAGACTGTTTGGTGGACCTTGAATAACAATTTTTTTTTAATGAAAAACAAAGAAGCACTATTTCCATGCAGAAATATAAAATATGTCGTTGGACGGTGTATGCAGAACTGTTTTGTGGACAAGGAATACTGTTTTTCCCCGAAAATTACATGGATTCTCTATTTCACCGCAGAAATGTCAAATATCTATTTTTGCTGTGTAAAATAGGCTTGGTGGATCAGAATGACCACTTTTTTTTAACTAAAATACACTGATGTACTATTTAATAGCTGAAATGGAATATACGGTTTAGTGCATAGTATACAAAAGTGCTCTGTGGCACCACAGACCCCAGGCTAGACAAATGGACTATGTCACGGCTTTTGTCACCAAAATTCACAAATGCAGTTTTTCACTGCTGTAAATTAAATGTAGGTATTTATACCGTGTATGTACAACTGCTTTGTGAAGCAGGAATTTTGCTTTTTTCACACAAAAAAAGAATAATGCACTATTTCTCAGCTGTAATGTGAAATCTGTATTTAGGTGGTGTATTTCAAAATGCTTTGTGGATCAGGATTTCCACTTTTTTGTCAAAAAAATACACTTATGCTGTATTTTACAGCAGCAATGTAAAATAGGTGGTTGTAATGGGTATTTTAGACTGTTTGATGGACCTTGAATAAGGTTTTTTTTTTCTATAGAAAACATAGAAGCGCTATTTCCATGCAGAAATATAAAATATGTCATTGGACGGTGTATGCAGAACTGTTTTGTGGACAAGGAATACGTTTTTTCCCCCAAAATTACACGGATTCTCTATTTCACCACAGAATTGTCAAATATCTATTTTTGACATGTAAAATAGGATTGGTGGACAATGATGCACTATTTGATAGCTGAAATGGAATATACGGTTTAGTGCATAGTATACAAAAGTGCTCTGTGGCACCACAGATCCCAGGCTAGACAAATGAACTATGCCATCCCTTAAACATACAAAAGGCAATATGGGGACTTGAGCAGCCAGGAAAAAAAAGTTTTTTTTTCCTTCACTGAGCTACAAAATAGGATTAGGCCTCATGCACACGAACGTGTGCATCCCGTGCCCGTATTGCGGTCCGCAAATTGCGGCCCGCAATGCTCGGGCACCGGCCGTGGGGCATCCGCAGCGGATCGCGGACCCATTCACTTGAATGGGTCCGCGATCTGCCCGTTCCGCAAAAAGATAGGACATGTTCTATCTTTTTGCGGGACAGAAGTAGTTAACGGAACCCCGCGGAAGCACTCCGTAGTGCTTCCGTAGTGTTCCGTTCCGTCATTCCATTCCGCACCATTCCGCATCTCCGGATTTGCGGACCCATTGAAATGAATGGGTCCTCATCCGTGATGCGGAATGGCCACGGAATGGTGCCCGTGTATTGCGGATCCGCAAATGCGGTCCGCAATACGGGCACGGGGTGCACACGTTCGTGTGCATGAGGCCTTAGGCTGATGTCCCTGGCTGGCTGGCACACATGCAGTACACTGCAGTGGCTAATTTGGCCGCTGAGCACCACCTCAGTAACAGATGGATTACAAAAAAAGATTTTCCTTGCAGTGGCTGGGTACAGAAATGTTGGATTGCTGAAGCTCCCTCCCTCTCTATTTGCTGTATCTTGTGGATTAAAGTAGCACAGGTTCTTCTGATGTCTGCCCTATTCTGTCCCTGATTGCAGCACCAACATCCTCTCAGTACGTGACTCCAGCTTACGAAGAGGTTGGGTCACATGCTGCACTCAGCCAATCACAGCTATGCCATTAGTAGGCATGCTGTGATGGCTTCTTAGGGCAAGAAGTAAGATGCTTGCTGACTGGCCGCTGTGCAGCACTTCAGAAAGCGTGAAAAAATCGCCGAACAACGGACCCAAACTCGAACTTTTTTGAAAATGTTGTGAATCGGGTCCGTGTCCCGAACACCCCAAAATTCGGTACGAACCCGAACTATACAGTTCGGGTTCACTCAACTCTAGTCATGAGCCAAACGTGCCTGGCTTAGACCACCCACTTCCCAGGAGCCTACTGGCCCTGAAAGTAGCGGTGCAGGGGTTCAAGGAGGCATTGGTACAAGGCAGTCAGTGCAGAGTTTTGGGGGGAAAATGCCATACTCGGCGGTGTGGCAATTTTTTGTTAGGCCGCTGGAGGAGGTGAACATGGCCATTTTCAGAATTTGTGGGCAGCAGGTGAACCGTGGCGAGGGTGCCAATGTTGGCACCATGGCCCTGCGTCAACATATGCAGCGTCACCATAAAGTGGCCTGGGAGAACCGTGGCTCCGATGTGGTGGTCCAGCCTGCCGCAGCAACCGCTGCATCACCCAGTGGCACACACCCAATTTCAAGTAGTCAAGGCTCCACCACCTCAGCCGAATGGAATGTACAAACTCCTGGCACTCTGGATGTGGCTTGGAGTCGGGTTCCCACCCCGTAAGCAAATAAATTGAAGATAACTCCAGCACTTATGCGTTAAAGTTTTGTTTTATTGGTAATGCGGCGTTTTATAGTAACGTTTCGGCCTATCCGGCCTTTATCAAACTACTGCCGCTGTGGGAAAGGTTTCAAGTGAAGCTGCGCTGTGTGGGGGTGGCGTGTGTCCGCACGTTCCTGGGGCCAAGAGCTGTCTGTCCTTCCCATCATCTGCTGGTCCTGATGCTCCTGCTCCTCCTACTCCTTGTCAGTAATTCGGTCAGCAATTGATCACTGAAGCGATTGTGAAGAGACAACAGTATGTGTGCACTTATCCAATGGCGCAAAAGCTGAACGTGCTCCTGGCAAAGTTGCTGGTGCTGCAGTCCCTCCCTTTCCAAGTGTTGGACGCTGCACCTTTCAGAGAACTGATAACTTGTGCCGAGCCGAGGTGGAGAGACTCGAGCTGTCATTTATTTGTGAAAAAGGCAGCTCCTGCCCTGCACACAGATGTAGAACAGAAGGTGGGCCAGTCCTTGAGCCTGTTGGTGTCTGCCAGTGCACGGCAGCACCAACGTGTGGAGCTACAACTATGGTCAAGGACAATATATGTCCTTTACAGCCCACTGGGTGAATGTGGTTCCTGCACAGCCACACCAGCAACCTGGCAAGTTGTTGCTGGTTCCGCCTCCACGTTCTCACACCATTGGTCCTTTGACAATGTCCACCTATGCCTCCTCATCCTCCACCGTGTACTCAGCCTCCACTGCAGGGAAAATTCACAGTGCCCCTACAGCATACCACATGTGCAAGGCACAGCGATGTCACACTATTCTGTGCCTAGTTTGCCTGGGCGAACGAAGTCACAAAGGGAAGGAACTGCTCAGCTTCCTTCATCAAGAAATCAAATCCGGGCTTTCTCCTCAACAACTTAAAATCGGAACCATGGTGAGCGACAATGGAAAGAACATGGTGTCGGCACTGCGTCAAGGAGGGCTGAGCCATGCGCCCTGCATGGCGCACGTGTTCAATCTGGTTGTTAAGGGGTTCCTGAAGTTTTAACCCCATTTGCAAGACAACCTGAAAATTTGCATACACTTTAGGCACTCGTACATCATAAAGCACACCCTCTTTGAGCTGCAGCAGCAGAATGGCATCCCCCAGCATAGGCTGATATGCGACGTTTTCACCCGTTGGAATTCCACCCTCCATATGTTGGACCGATATATAAACAGAGAAAGGCCATAAACGATTTTTTGATGATACAGACAGACAGAGGTACTCCCCTGTGTAACTTTGATGTTAGCTAGTGGCAGCTCATGCGTGACACCTGCTGTTTGCTCAGGCCCTTTGAGGAGGGCACTTTATTCGTCTTTCGCCAGGACTACGGGATGAACAACGTCATTCCACTGCCTCATGTCCTGGAACAGATTCTGCAAAATCTGGCTGGCCAGAGGACAGAAGACGTGGCGACTACATCTCATGGCCACATGAGCCTTGTGGGGGCTGAACTAGAGGAGGAGGAGGAAGACATTCAAGCACAAGCAATGCGTAGAGAAATGGGTGGTTTTTCTACACAGGTGATAGGAGAGGAGGAGCAGGAGCAGCCAGAGGAGCTACAGGGCAATGAGGAAGACGAGGCAGAGGACCCAGACACACCGTGGCAGTACACAGTGGAGATGGAGGCAGGGAGTCCCTCCAAGTCACTTGTGGAATGGCCCAATGCATGCTCACTTGCTTGCGTGGTGACAGCCGAATTTGTCACCATTCGGCAGAGGGATGACTACAGGCTCTCCACCATGTTAGACCCTTGCTACCAGTTCAAAATGAGGGCCTTTTTACACCTGCTGAGAGGGATGACAAACTGAACTACAATCAAGGCTTTATATGTAGTCAGTTGGCTGCAGCCTATGTGCGCCATCCTCACACAGGTCTACGCTTATGTTCCACTGCCATGCCTGCTTCAGGGAGGGGGGAGGAGCAGTACTAGCTCCATCAGCAGCAGACTTAAGTCTAGAGTCGCCGATGAGCAGTTTTCTTCACCCTACTACTGAAGAAACTACTCACCAGCAGCAGCTAGACATACCAGACTGTACCAGCAGATTGTGGCATACTTGGAGTGCACCCTGCCACACCACATCGAAGATCCCCTGGACTACTGGACAGCCAAACCCGATTTGTGACAGGAACTGGCTGAGTTTGCCCTGGACAAGCTTTCCTGCCCGGCAAGCAGTGTGGCATCAGAGAGGGTGTTTAGTGCGGCGGGGGCCATAATTACCCCAAGGAGAAATCGATTGTCCACCCAAAATGTGAAGAAACTGACCTTTGTGAAGATGAATCAGCCTGGATTTTTAAACACCAGTGCCTGATGCATCAGACTAGATCATCCATGGTGCCACACCTAAACTTAGACAAAAGAGACCTGTTTCTTCTGGCTACCTGCTTAAGCTACCATTCTGATGCTGCCACCCGCCTGATGCCACACCTGCTGCCAGGTGCTCCTACTGCCACCCACTATCTTCATATGGTACTAGTATTGCCTCCCACCTCCCCACTTTGTCACTGGGCCACTCTGTGGTCTCCTCATGCTGCTGCCACCTCAACTCTCTATGGTCTCCTTATGCTGCTGCCTGCTCACCACTATGTCACTGTGCCACTCTGTAGACTTCTCATGCTGTTCCCCCCTCCCCACTTCATGACTGGGCCACTATTTCATCTTTTTGGCCTGGTTGACATCATCATTTCTTTGACCCTTCTTCTGATCTGTCAGGAGGAAGGAAAAATTAGACGCACAACAGATCTGTCACGGTGCCTCCTGTGGAAGAGGTTAGAAGATCTGAGAGATTGGCTGCAGGTTATCTAACAGCCTCCCTGTTTTCACATGTTGCAGTGTTGTTGTTGATAATGACCACACCTCTTGTGTCAGGTGTAGCGTGTGGTCATTACTGCTCCTCTATTTAGTCTGGACTCACACTTCATACCATGCGGTTGATATTCTCTGCCTGGAGTTGCAAGAGCTGGTGGCTGACAAGAGACGTATGATAGGTCCGGACCTGAGAGTGGGTGATTCTGTGTGGCTGTCCACCAGAAACATTAAGTTGAAAGTAGCTTCTTGGAAGTTGGGTCCAAGGTTTATTGGTCCATATAAGATCTCTGCCATTATTGACCCGGTAGCCTTTTGTCTTGAACTTCCACAGGCTTTAAAAATTCATAATGTTTTCCACAAATCATTGCTGAAGAGATATGTCGAACGTGCTGAACGTCCTCTTTTCCACCTGCTCCTGTCATGGTGGACAGAAATCTTGAATTTCAGATCGCCAGGATAGTGGACTCACGACTTCTCCGTAGATCCCTTCAGTACTTCGTTCACTGGAAGGGTTACGGTCCAGAGAAGAGAAAGTGGGTTCCGTTGGCCAACGTTCATTCTGGTGGCTGCACATGAAGTTATCTGACAGCCTCTCTGTTTTCACGTGTTGCAGTGTTGTTCTTGGTAATGACCACACCTCTTGTGTCAGGTGTAGCTTGTGGTTATTAATGCTTCTCTATTTAGTCTGTACTCACACTTCATACCACGCGGTTGATTTTCTCTGCCTGGAGTTGGAAGAGCTGGTGTGTTGTCCTCATCTGAGTTCCTGCTCTTAATTTTCTATTGAAGAGAAGTGTACTTCTCCTTGTATTCTGTTGTTCCCTTTTGCTCGTTGTTTACTAGGCCTCAAGGCGGCGCTGGTTCGTTCATCTAAGAAGGAACCAGTAGTCTCAGACCCTGTCACTACTCCTAGGGCTATTCAGGGTTACCAGGGCCTAGGTTTACGGTGTATGAATATTCCCACCTTCAGGGTCTATTCATACAGGAGTCAGAGCTCGGTCTAGGGTTTCCACAGGTGGTGACCGTTTCCCTTTTCTTTAGCCTTGAGGCCTAGTTCCTGGTCTTTTTCCTTCTGTTGTCATTCTGGTGTTCTTCCCCCCCTTACATCGTGATAGGATCCTGTCTATGTAGCAGCTATAAGGCCTATATGACATTGTCCCTATTTTGCATCAGTATTGGCTTATGATTTGGTAGCCAAAAGCAGGAGTGGGTACATAATACAGAAGACGTGCAAATATTTAATTCATGTGTCATCTCTGTTTTGGATCCACTCCGTTTGTTTTTTTTTGCTTTAGCAATATTGATGGATTACTGACCAAATGCTGACCGAGTGAAGGTGGATGCTCAACAGACAAGATCAATTTTTGGGGGGTTATTGTTCTGATGGATCAGAGGAAGGGAAAAATAATCTGTGACGTCAACACAAACTTACTGCTGACACCCTCTCCACTCTGTTAAAAGGGGGGGGGGGGGGCTCTACTTGTTTAAGTGTTTAATGGAACAGGTTTTGTAGACATCTATGTGGAATCAGCTGACGACAGTGCGCTCTTTCACGTTATAGTAGGATCATGGGCCTCTTCATGGTTCTTTATATCTGGTGCGAAGATTGACCTATAAGGCTGAGTTCACACTTGAGTTATTTGGTCAGTTTTGGCCCCGTAATTGACCAAATGAGTGAAGTGTGAAGTGATTCTGAGCGACGCCTGTCAGCTGCGTGTCATTCTGACTCACTGTTTTGTTTCACTACTACAACAGACTCCCTATGCGTGTTACTGCAAGACACAGTGTTCTACACCACTATACAGTGTAACAATGTGCCAGCTTTCCACTACCCGTCTGGCGAAGCCTCTGGTGGCAACGATTGTTAATGGACAAGCCTTACCAAACCTATTCAGTTCATCACTGCTCCTGTGAAACTCCAAGTCGGAGTGCTAAATTCAGAAGAAATATCCTTCTATGTCCTGCCAGATTCCACTGACCCAGTGATTCTGGGATTGCCCTGGCTACAGCAACATTCTCCCGTCTTAGACTGGAGAAAGGGGGATATTCTCCGCTGGGATCCTCAGTGCCAAACCTCCTGTCTGTCGATGGTTCACCCAATGTCTCCTCGTCCGGTTCCTGTGAACCTGCCTGGTCTTCCTCCGCAATTTGCATCCTTTGGAGATGTTTTCTGTAAGAAGAAGGCGGAGACTTTAACACCTCATCGGACTTATGACTGTCCGATTGATATTCTACCTGGGACTTCTCCTCCTCGTGGAAGGGTTTATCCTTTATCTCTGCCTGAGACACAGGCTATGGCCGAGTATATTAAGGAAAACCTGGAGAGGGGATTTATCCGGAAGTCTACCTCGCCGGCTGGAGCCGGTTTCTTCTTCGTGTCCAAGAAAGACGGGTCACTCCGTCCATGCATAGATTATCGTGGACTGAACAAGATGACAGTCAAGAACAAGTATCCTCTGCCCCTGATGTCTGAATTGTTTGACCGTATCCGAGGCGCACAGATATTTTCTAAATTGGATCTACGTGGTGCATACAACCTGATCCGAATCCGTGAAGGCGACGAGTGGAAGACGACATTCAATACCCGTGATGGCCACTATGAGTACTTGGTTATGCCGTTCGGCCTTTGCAACGCTCCTGCAGTCTTCCAAGAATTTGTAAATGACATCTTCCGGGACCTGTTATACAAGTGTGTAGTAGTGTATCTCGACGATATTCTCATTTATTCAACCGACTTGTCCACTCACCGGAAACAAGTGCGCCTGGTTCTGCAGCGCTTCAGGGAGAATGGTCTGTTTGCCAAGCTCGAAAAGTGTGTCTTTGAGCAGTCTTCCTTACCCTTTCTGGGGTACATTGTTTCCTGCACTGGTCTGCAAATGGATCCCGACAAGGTCTCTGCCATCCTGAATTGGCCCCGTCCTCAAGGTCTCCGTGCCATTCAAAGATTTCTGGGATTTGCCAACTTCTATAGGCAGTTCATCCCAAACTTCTCTTCCCTCACAGCCCCTATTTCTGCGCTGACTAAGAAAGGGGCGGATGCAAAAAAATGGACCCCTTAAGCTGAGTCTGCTTTCCGACAGCTCAAGGATTGCTTTGCTGCTTGTCCTGTCCTCCATCATCCAGACACTTCCAAACAGTTCTTCCTAGAAGTGCATGCTTCTTCTATTGGTGCAGGTACCAACCGCTACAGAAGATACCAACTGCTACAGAAGACCTCCAAGGGGAGATTTGTCTCGTGTGGTTTCTTCTCCAAGCTCTTCTCTTCTGCAGAAAGAAACTACTCCATCGGTAATAGAGAACTGCTTGCTATCAAGATGGCCTTGGAAGAATGGAGATACCTTCTGGAGGGGGCTTTGCTTCCAGTGGTTATATACACTGACCACAAGAATCTGACTTATCTGCAGTCTGCACAGCGTCTTAATCCACGTCAGGCTCGATGGGCACTCTTCTTTGCCCGATTCAATTTCCTTCTGCATTTTCGACCGGCAGACAAAAATATGAGGGCTGATGCGCTTTCCCGTTCCTTTGACCCAGCAGATCAGATTGAGGAACCTCAACATATCATCGATCCGTCCTGCCTGGTTTCAGTGGCGCCAGTTCGAGTAAAAGATATTCCTCCGGGGAAGATTTTTGTTCCGCAAGCCAAGAGGAGGAAGATTCTCTTCTGGGGACATTGCTCCAAGTATGCTGGTCACCCTGGGGTACGTAAGACCCTTGAGTTGCTGTCCCGTCACTAGTGATGATAGGCAGGGGCAATATTCGAATTAGCGATATTTTGCGAATATTTGGGCGAATATTCGCCATATATTCGAAAATTCGCAAATTCGTAATCTCCAGACATTATTTTCTTGTTTGTGAAAATTCGCATAAAAATGTGCATAAATTAGCATAAAAATTTGCATAAACTGGCATTTAAGATACCTTTTAAATACCAACCTATGCAAATTTTACGCTAATTTATGCAAATTTTATGCTAATTTATGCAAATTTTTAATGCACATTTTTAATGACTATTTTCTTGCATGCAAAAATTTGCATATAAAAAATTCGCATAAAGCGAATATTCGCAATTGCGAATATATTTTGCGATATTCTAAATATTCGCGAATTCTCGAAGTGCTGATATTCGCGATTAAAATTCGCAATTCGAAAATTCATGATCAACACTACCCGTCACTACTGGTGGCCGACCCTACCCAAAGATCTCCAGGAATTTGTGTCTGCCTGTACCTCCTGTGCCCGCAACAAGGTTTCCCAAACAGGTACCCTGTTATAAATTTTCTCCACGTTTCTGGGCCCGTTTGAGGTCCTTGAGCGTGTCAACCGTGTTTCTTATAAACTCCGGTTGTCTCCTTCTCTCCGGATTTCAAATTCTTTTCATGTATCTCTTCTGAAACTGTTGGTCCTCAACTCCTTTTCCAGGCCTCCCTCCACCTCTACTACCGTGCCTACTGACGGAGAGCCTGAATTTGAAGTACTGAACATCCTTGATTCCAAGGTTGTTGGTGGTAAGAGGTACATCCTTGTAGACTGGAAGAATTATGGTCCTGAGGAACGTTCCTGGGAGCCGGAGGAGAATGTACATGCTCCGAATCTTCTCAGCAGATTTTTTCAGCGCATCAAGGCCAAAAAGAAGGGGCGTCAGAGGGGGGATACTGTAACAATGGCAGTTGGCAGTCGCCAGCGTGCAGTGCGTCCAAATACGTACCTTAGTCGAGCTGCACACGGGGCTCCTCCTCTTCGCTGCAGGCTCCGGACCCACTTTCCTGCGCTGTCGCAGGCTATGACAGCTTCTGTTATATCTTGTAGGAGCCGCAGGCATCCTGGTACCTTAAGGGTTAATGCACGCCCCTGATTCCGCCCTCTCTCTTCAATCCTGGCCAGGCACCACCTTTATAAGGGTGCTTTCTATGAGGCAAATATATACATAGCACAGTATAGATGACATAGCACAGCAACAAAGGCATATGTGATATACAAACATATAGAAATACATATGGGCATGAATAAGGTATAGGCAGATGTGGGCAAGATGGCTGACTTACCATGAGGGAGGCTGACCGCATAGTATAACATAAGTACAGCTAACGGCACAGCAAATGCAGAGATAACCTTGTGTGGAATGAAGAGAAAGGTAAGTAGGACTCACTGACTGTGCTATGGTAGGGTTAAACAGCAGGATGAAGCTAATGGTGGAGAGAGACAGATAAAATGTCTGGCTTCCATGAGGACAACATGGCTACTGCAAGAAGAAGGAGCAGTACCCAAGAAGCAGGGGAAGATTTGAAACTAAGGTGGCTAGAATGGCCAAATTTATGAGAGCTCATCAGTAAATAATTACTAATAGTGCTGAGCGAACAGTTGGAGCATAGTTCGGGTTCGTACTGTATTTTGGGGTGTTCGGGAAACGGACCCGAACCCAAACATTTTCAAAAAAGTATAATAGTGTCCGCCAAAACATATATTTTGTTCTGGGGTGAAATTCAATTGCCAAAATTGCAATACCCTGAATCTGGTGTTCCAGCAGTTGCAGACCAAGTGTTAATCTCTCCGTAAAAGGGGATATTTTGGTCTGGGCTGAAATTCACTTGCTAATATAGCAATACCCTGAATCTGGTGTTCCAGTAGTGGCTTTCAATGTATAACAGTGTCCGCCAAAATATATATTTTGTTCTGGGGAGAAATTCAATTGCCAAAATAGCAATACCCTGAATCTGGTGTTCCAGTAGTGGCTTGCAAAGTATAATAGTGTCCGCCAAAACATATATTTTGTTCTGGGGTTAAATTCAATTGCCAAAATAGCAATACCCTGAATCTGGTGTCCCAGTAGTGGCTTGCAAAGTATAATAGTGTCCGCCAAAACATATATTTTGTTCTGGGGTGAAATTCAATTGCCAAAATAGCAATACCCTGAATCTGGTGTTCCAGCAGTTGCAGGCCAAGTGTTAATCTGTCCGTAAAAGGGTATATTTTGTACTGGGGAGAAATTCACTTGCCAATATAGCAATACCCTGAATCTGGTGTTCCAGTAGTGGCTTGCAAAGTATATTACTGTCCGCCAAAACACATATTTTGTTTTGGGGTGAAATTCTATTGCCAATATAGCAATACCCTGAATCTGGTGTTCCAGTAGTGGCTTGCAAAGTATAACAGCGTCCGCTAAAACATATATTTTGTTCTTGGGTGAAATTCAATTGCCAAAATAGCAATAACCTGAATCTGATGTCCCAGCTGTTGCAGGCCCAGTGTTAATCTGTCCGTAAAAAGGCATATTTTGTTCTGGGGTGAAATTCAATTGCCAAAATAGCAATACCCTGAATCTGGTGTCCCAGCTGTTGCAGGCCAAGTGTTAATCTGTCCGTAAAAGGGTATATTTTGTTCTGGGGTGAAATTCAATTGCCAAAATAGCAATACCATAAATCAGTGGTTTCAGCTGTGGCTGGCAAAGTATAATAGTGTCCGCCAAAATATATATTTTGTTCTGGGGTGAAATTCAATTGCCAAAATAGCAATACCCTGAATCTGGTGTCCCAGCTGTTGCAGGCCAAGTGTTAATCTGTCCGTAACAGGGTATATTTTGTTCTGGGGTGAAATTCAATTGCCAAAATAGCAATACCATAAATCAGTGGTTTCAGCTGTGGTTGGCAAAGTATAATAGTGTCCGCCAAAACATATATTTTGTTCTGGGGTGAAATTCAATTGCCAAAATAGCAATACCCTGAATCTGGTGTCCCAGCTGTTGCAGGCCAAGTGTTAATCTGTCCGTAAAAGGGTATATTTTGTTCTGGGGTGAAATTCACTTGCAAATATAGCAATACCCTGAATCTGGTGTTCCAGCTGTTGCAGGCCAAGTGTTAATCTGTCTGTAAAAGGGTATATTACACTCAAGGTGTATATACAAGTGCTGAGAGTGTCATCCTCTTTAACCACTTCAGCCCCCCTAGCTTAAACACCCTTAATGACCAGGCCACTTTTTACAATTCTGCACTACACTACTTTACCCGTTTATTGCTCCGTCATGCAACTTACCACCCAAATGAATTTTACCTCCTTTTCTTCTCACTAATAGAGCTTTCATTTAGTGGTATTTCATTGTTGCTGACATTTTTACTTTTTTTGCCATTAATACAAATTTAACGACATTTTTGCAAAAAAATGAAATTTTTCACTTTCTAAATTTTTTTAAAAAAAACTACATGTCTTTGATAAAAAAAAAATCCAATAAGTGTATATTTATTGGTTTGGGTAAAAGTTATAGCGTTTACAAACTATTGTGCAAAAAAGTGAATTTCCGCATTTTGAAGCAGCTCTGACTTTCTGAGCACCTGTCATGTTTCTTCAGGTGCTAGAATGCCAGGAAAGTATAAATACCCCCCAAATAACACCATTTGAGAAAGAAGACACCCCAAAGTATTCGGTGAGGGGCATGGTGAGTTCATGTATCATTTCATTTTTTTTCACAAGTTAGCGGAAAATGACACTTTCTGAGAAAAAAAAAAAAAGTTTCAATTTCTGCTAACTTCTGGCAAAAAAAAAAAAATCTCAGACGGACTCACTATGCCCCTCAGTGAATACCTTGGGGTGTCTACTTTTCCGAAATGGGGTCATTTGTGGGGTGTGTTTACTGTTCTGGCATTTTGGGCGGGGCTAAATTGTGAGCCGCCATGTAAAACCTAAAGGTACTCGTTGGAATTTGGGCCCTTTACGCACTCCAGGCTGCAAAAAGTGTCACTTATGTGGTATCGCCGTACTCAGGAGAAGTAGGGCAATGTGTTTTGGGGTGTATTTTTACATATACCTATGTTGGGTGAGAGAAATATCTCTGTAAATTGTCAACTTTGTATAACATTTTTTAAAAGTTGTCGTTTACAGAGATATTTCTCACACAAAGTATGGGTATATATAAAAATACACCCCAAAACATTGCCCTACTTCTCCTGAGTACGGCGATACCACATGTGTGCCACTTTTTTTCAGCCAAGATGCGCAAAGGGGCCCTAAAACCAATGAGTACCTTTAGGATTTCACTGGGCATTTTTACGCATTTGGATTCTCACGCTTTAGGACCCCTAAAATGCCAGGACAGTATAAAAACCCCACAAGTGACCCCATTGTGGAAAGAAGACACCCCAAGGTATTCCGTGAGGGGCATGGCGAGTTCACAGAAAAAATTTGGCACAAGTTAGCGGAAATTGATTTTTTTTTTTACAGTCTCATATTCCACTAACTTGTGACAAAAAATAAAATTTTGCATGAACTCACCATACCCCTCACGGAATACCTTGGGGTGTTTTCTTTCTAAAATGGGGTCACGTGTGAGGTGTTTGTACTGCTCTGGCATTTGAAGGTCTCCACAATCATTACACGTATGGCCAGCATTAGGAGTATCTGCGATTCTCCTTATATTGAGCATACCTGTAATGAGATTTTTTTTTTCCGTTCAGCCTCTGCGTTGAAAAAAAAAAAAAATGAACGGCACAGATTTTTTCATTCGCATCGATCAATGTGGATGAAAAAATCTCTGCCAAAATCAGTGACTGCGGTGTGGTGGGCTGGGCGCTAGCTACCTAACAAGTAGCTAACTAACTGGCGGTGATAAGGGACCCTTATGCCCCATTCACACGTCCGCAATTCTGTTTGCGGAACGGAATTGTGGACCCATTCATTTCTATGGGGACAGACTTTGTCCCGCTCGGATCCGGAATTACGGATCCGCGCTTCTGGGTCTGCACTTCCGTTCTGCAAGAATATAGAACGTCATACTCTTGTCCGCAATTTCGGACAAGAAAAAGCATTTTCTATATAGTTCTGGCAATGTGCGGATCTGCAAAATGCAGAAAGCACATTGCCGGTGACCGTGTTTTGAGCATCTGCGGATCCGCGGACAGGGGGGTGATCAGGGGGTCTAGATGGGGTGATCAAGGGGTTAACAAGGGGTTAATAGATGAGGGGGTGGGGTGGGGGTTAGTGTAGTGTTTGGTGCAACTTTACATAGTTACCTGGTCCTCTGGTGGTCGATCCCAGCAAATGGGACCACCAGAGGACCAGGTAGCAGCTATATCAGACGCTGTTCACAAAACAGCGTCTGATATAGCTCTTTGATGCGATTTAATTCGCATCTACAGCCTGCCAGCGATGGATCATCGCTGGCAGGCTGTAGGAGAACTCCTGAGACGCGCTTCACTGTGAACGCACGCTCGCGTTCACAGGAAGTCTCGGCTCTCGCGAGATGACGCACCGATGCGTCGTCTCAGAACTACAGGACCGACCGCAGGACGCATCCCTGCGGTCCTATAGTAGTTAACTTCACATGCTACCGTGCATCTCCCATTGTATTTCTGTCCGTTAAAGGGTATATTACACAAAGTGTTAAAATACAATTGCTGAAGGCATAATCCTACATATTTTTTCTCACGCTACTGTGCATCTCCAAGTGTAAATCTGTCCATAAAAGAATACCTTTCTTCCAGGGCCTAAATACTAGCCCTAAAAGAGATATTCCCCTAAATCAGTAGTTACTGCTGTGCCTGGATTAGTTTAATACGCTACATAAATAAATAGGCAGATTGTGTTAGGTGCCTGTAAAAAAAGGCCTGAATTTGAAATCAATACTGTACATTGGGCCAAATATTTTTTTTCTTATTGTGGTACTTGGTGAACGGTATCAATGAGGAAGACATCTAGTAAGGGACGCGGACGCGGTCGTGGTGGTGTTAGTGTAACCTCTGGTGCTGGGAGAGGACGTGGCCATTCTGCCACAGCCACACGTCCTAGTGAACCAACTACCTCAGGTTCCAGTACCCGCCAGAATTTACAGCGATATTTAGTGGGGCCCAATGCCGTTCTAAGGATGGTAAGGCCTGAGAAGGTACAGGCGCTAGTCAATTGGGTGGCCGACAGTGGATCCAGCACGTTCACAACATTATCTCCCACCCATTCTTCTGCAGAAAGCGCACAGGTGGCGCCTAAAACCAAGCCCATCAGTCTCTCACATCACCCCTATGCATATCAGGGAAACTGTCTGAGCCTTAAGTTATGCAGCAGTCTCTTTTGCTGTTTGAAGACTCTGCTGGCAGGGTTTCCCAAGTGAATCCACCTAGCCCTTCCCCAGTGGTGGAAGACATAGAATGCACTGATGCACAACCACTGATATTTCCTGATGATGAGGACATGGGAATACCACCTAATCGGAGTCCGCACGTCTCTGATGATGACGAAACACAGGTGCCAACTGCTGCGTCTTTCTGCAGTGTGCAGACCAAACAAAAGGTCAGGGAGAAAGACTGTGTGGAAGACGATGCAGGGGATGATGAGGTCCTAGACCCCACATGGAATGAAGGTCGTGCCACTGACTTTCATAGTTCAGAGGAAGAGGCAGTGGTGAAACCGAGCCAACAGCGTAGCAAAAGAGGGAGCAGGGGGCAAAAGCAGAACAGCCGCCGCCAAGAGAGTTCTCCTGCTCCTGGCCACCGCCACCAGGGACCGAGCACCCCAAAGGCAGCTTCAACAATATGCTGACGACAAGACCCGAGTGGTTTGCACGCTGTGCCATCAGAGCCTGAAGCGAGGCATTAACATTCTGAACCTTAGCACAACCTGCATGACCAGGCATCTACATGCAAAGCATGAACTGCAGTGGAGTAAACACCTTAAAAGCAAGAAACGCACTCTGGCTCCCCCTGCTCCCTCTTCTGCTGCTGCCTCGGCCTCTTCCTCCGCCTCAGGAGGAATGTTGGCACCTTCCGCCCACCAAACAGAGGATGTGCCACCGACACCACCACCTGCGTCACCAAGCATCCCCACCATGTCACACGGCAGCGTTCAGCTCTCCATCTCACAAACCTGGGTCTGAATGCCAGCATTTCTAAACTACTGGCCTTTAAAATGCTATCATTCAGGCTGATGGGCACGGACATCTTCAAACAGCTGATGGCGGTGGCTGTCCCACAGTACGTTGTTTTCAGCCACCACTACTTCTCCAAGACAGCCGTGCCTTCCCTGCACAACCAAGTATCCGATAAAATCAAGTGTGCACTGCGCAACGCCATCTGTGGCAAGGTCCACCTAACCATAGATACGTGGACCAGTAAGCATGGCCAGGGATGCTATATCTGCACACTGGGTAAATGTAGTGGCGGCTGGTCCCCAGGCGGAGAGTTCCTTGGCGCACGTCCTTCCGCCGCCAAGGATCGCAGGGCATCATTCTTTGCCTCCTGTAGCCTCCTACTCGGCTTCCTCCTCCTCTGCTTCCACCAGCTCATCCAGTCAGCCACACACCTTCACCACCAACTTCAGCACAGCCCGGGGTAAACGTCAGCAGGCCATTCTGAAACTCATATGTTTGGGGGACAGGCCCCACACCGTGCAGGAGTTGTGGCGGGGTATTGAACAACAGACCGACGAGTGGTTTCTGCCGGTGGGCCTTAAGCCCGGCCTGGTGGTGTGCGATAATGGGCGAAATCTCGTCGCAGCTCTGGGACTAGCCGGTTTGACGCACATCCCTTGCCTGGCGCATGTGCTGAATTTGGTGGTGCAGAATTTCATTCACAACTACCCTGACATGTCAGAGCTGCTGCATAAAGTGCGGGCCGTCTGTGCGCGCTTCCGGCGTTCACATCCTGCCGCTGCTTGCCTGTCTGCGCTACAGCGGAACTTCAGCCTTCCCGCTCACCGCCTCATATGCGACGTGCCCACCAGGTGGAACTCCACCTTGCACATGCTGGAGAGACTGTGCGAGCAGCAGCAGGCCATAGTGGAGTTTCAGATGCAGCACGCACGCGTCAGTCGCACTGCGGAACAGCACCACTTCACCACAATGATTGGGCCTCCATGCGAGAACTGTGTGCCCTGTTGAGCTGCCCTCCCTTGTGCAGAATTGACATTTATAACTGCCTCCCCCTCAACCATGTATTCTTGTACTCCGGGGCACTTCTTTATTGAATCCTCATTTTTTTTAACTTTTCCATGATCTCACGGTTCAACCCAAAGTTGAATGATCCTCTCCTCAATCTGGGCGCTGGGGCCTAAATAACTGAAAGTGGCCTTCTCCAGTGGTGGGTGATATAACGCCTTTTTCCTTGCTGTGGGACCTCTCTCCTCTGTCTGGGTGCTGGGCCTAAATGACTGAAAGTGGCCTTCTCCAGTGGTGGGTGATATGGCGCCTTATTCTTTGCTGTGGGACCTCTCTCCTCTATCTGGGTGCTGGGCCCGAAATAACTAAAAGTGGCCTTCTCCAGTGGTGGGTGATATGACGCCTTATTCCTTGCTGTGGGACCTCTCTCCTCTGTCTGGGGCCTAAATAAGTGAAAGTGGCCTTCTCCTGTGGCGTGTGATATGACGCCTTATTCTTTGCTGTGGGACCTCTCTCCTCTATCTGGGTGCTGGGCCCGAAATAACTGAAAGTGGCCTTCTCCAGTGGTGGGTGATATGACGCCTTATTCCTTGCTGTGGGACCTCTCTCCTCTGTCTGGGGCCTAAATAAGTGAAAGTGGCCTTCTCCTGTGGCGGGTGATATGACGCCTTATTCCTTGCTGTGGGACCTCTCTCCTCTGTCTGGGTGCTGGTGCCGAAATAACTAGTACGTCTTATTAGTCCTTCTGCGGTGAGTTTTCATTGTGATACAGCCGTTTTTCGGGTGTATTTATAGGAAATACAAGTACGTCTTTTTAGCCGTTCTGCTGTGAATTTACATTGTGACACAGCCTTTTTTGGAGTGTATTTATAGGAAATACAAGTATGTCTTATTAGCCGTTCTACAGTGAACTTACATTGTTATACAGCCATTTTTGAGGTTTATTTATAGCAGGGGAGCACAACTCGCGGGCCACATGCAGCCCCCAAACCCAAGGTTTGCAGTCCCCGTCCTCCTGGACAGAAGCACAGCTGATCGTGCGATCAGCTGTGTTTCTGCCCACAGCACAGCACAATGGAGTACTGTAGCAGGTGTTAGTGACAGCGGGGGAGCTGAGGAGAAGGCTTTAGGCATCTCCTCAGATAGGTGAGTGGTGCGCTATGCAGGGTGTACCCGGCTCGGAGGCAGAGCAGTGCAGAGCTGCAGGGTCAGGAGACTCTGATCAGCTCTGCCTGTGTACAATGCCCCCACAGCAGGCTGGTTTCCCCTGTACCTGGGGCTCCTTTGGATGCCCCAATTACAGTGGAAATAGTGCAAAAAAAAAGTCTGTGTACCCAAAGTTCTTTCAATGACCTCTTGGGGACAAGTTATGTGGAAAATATATATAAAGAAATAAAATATGATAGGGCAAATAAAAATTATAAAAAAAAGAAAATACAAATAAAAGAAAAAAAGAAAAGAAATAATAGCAAAATAAAATAGTTTTCACTGTCCCCTTACAGTCTTTTTATGATCCCTTGGGGGGGCATTATGTGGCAAGAATGTAGCTAAAAAAAAACATAATAGAAAATAAAAAATAAAAACATAAAAAATACTAATAAAATAAAAAAAAATAAAAAAGAGTGTTCACTGTCCCCCAAAGGTCTTTTTATTAACTCTTGGGGGATATTATTTTGTAGCAGAAATATATTAAAAATTAAGTTAAAAAAGATAGAAATAACAAAATATATAAAAGAAAAAACACCCACACCAACCAAAACCGTCGCCATTATCACCCCATTCACAGGAAAGTATACATATTATATAACAAAACGACAAACACAAAATAGGGATCTAATTACTGTATTTTTCGCCCTATAAGATGCACTTTTTCCCCCCAACAGTGGGGGAAAAATAGTGCTGCTTCTTATGGGGCGAATGCAGCAAACATTAATACACCGCCATGCTGCTAAAGAGCGTAGCCAGCGTGTGTATCAATGAGGATGGGCTGTGGGCGGAATCTTGCTTGCTAATGACAGCGGGGCCCGGTGCAGTAACTGTATTCTACTACACCGGGCCCGCTTTAGTAATGTAGTAAACTAAGATCGCAGGCAGGACTGAAGTCAGGAGGCCGGGCAGGCGGGAGGCAGCTTCTTAACGTTACGCGCCTGCTCTGCCCACTTTATGAATTAAGCAGGCGGCGCAGGCGTGTGGCGTCATGCTGCCGCCTCCCGCCCGGCCGGCCTCCTGACTCCAGTCTTATTTTCCTCCTCAAAAACCGAGGTGTGACTTATAGGCAGGTGCGTCTTATAGGGCGAAAAATACGGTATAATAATTTATTTTAGTGGCAGTTTGCATATTTAAAGAATAAGAAGCTATACCGTAGTTTAAAACAAAATACTTTTTTAAAAATGTTTTGTACAGTTTTCCCCAAATAAAACTAAAAAATAAATTATGAGGCCCTATGTGTCAAGTGAAAAAATTGTTGCAAAAATTATTTTGGTAGTACCAACAACTGTTACAACCGTTTGAACCACCAAGTGCACTAAATTACAACAATGTAACAGTGTCTTCTGGTCTGGTTATTAAAGTGTTAACCAATAAGCGCTTTCCCCTCTAGTAAGGGAAAATGCTTACTGGTTATTAAATGGCAGGAGGTGGTAATAACCAGGGAGCGCCATCCTCTGCAGTGAAGGAAAGCGCTGATTTATGAATAGGAGGCAGGAAGGAAAATGTTGCCACTTTTCCTGTAAAAATGATTTATGACAAGTTCATGCAGCATGGCCCCTGAAACAGAAGATTCATACCTACCTGCTCCATGCTGCCCTGGTCCCCTCTGCCTCCATCATCCGGTTCCTGCACTTTTACAACTGTCAGTGCATGCCATGGTCACATACACAGCTCCAGTCAATTACTGGCTTCAGCAGTGACACGCTGCTTGTGACCACATCACCGCTGAAGCCAGTGATTGGCTGGAGAGGTGCATGTGACCATAGCCATGCACTGCCAGTAAAAACAGCACAGGGAACAGGTAAGTATAGGGGCTCATGCACACAAACGTATTTTATTTCCGTGTCCGTTCCATTTTTTTGCGGACTCTGTGCGAAACTATACATTTCAATGGGTCCGCAAAAACAACGGAAGGTACTCCGTGTGCATTCCGTTTCCGTATGTCCGCATTTTCGTTTCTCAAAAAAAATTGAACATGTCCTATTGTCCGCATTACAGACAAGGATAGTTCTGTTCTATTAGGGGCCAGATGTTCCATTCCGCAAAATATGAAATGCACACAGACGTGATCTGTATTTTATGTTGATCCGTTTTTTGCGGGCCGCAAAATACATACAGTCGTGTGCATGAGGCCTAACTCTTCGGTTTCGAACTTGTTAAAAATTTATTTTTACTGGGAAATCCCTTTAAGCCCCTATTACACTGCGAGATATTCAGATCAATTACTATTCATGATAACTGGCTGGTATAATCGTGCCGCATATCTCTCTGTTTAATCAGGGATGTGCTACTGATAATCAATATAACTAGAGATGAGCGAACACCTGGATGTTCGGGTTCGAGAAGTTCAGCCGAACTTACCGAAAATGTTCGGGTTCGGGATCCGAACTCGACCCGATCTTTATCCCGAACCCGAACCCCATTGAAGTCAATGGGGACCCGAACTTTTGGGCACTAAAAAGGCTGTAAAATAGTCCAGGAAAGGGCTAGAGGGCTGCAAAAGGCAGCAAAATGTAGGTAAATGCCCTGCAAACAAATGTGGATAGGGAAATGAATTTAAATAAAATAAAATAAATAAAAATTAACCAATATCAATTGGAGAGAGGTCCCATGGCAGAGAATCATGCAACATATCACCCACCACTGGAGAAGGCCACTTTCAGTTATTTCGGCCCAGCACCCAGACAGAGGAGAGAGGTCCCACCGCAAGGAATCATGCGTCATTTCACCCACCACTGGAGAATGCCACTTTCAGTTATTTTGGCCCCAGCACCCAGACAGAGGAGAGAGGTCCCACAGCAAGGAATCATGCGTCATATCACCCACCACTGGAGAAGGCCACTTTCAGTTATTTCGGCCCAGCACCTAGACCGAGGAGAGAGATCCCACAGCAAGGAATAAGCCGTCATATTACCCACCACTGGAGAAGGCCACTTTCAGTTATTTCGGCCCAGCACCCAGACTGAGGAGAGAGGTCCCACAGCAAGGAATCATGCATCATATCACCCACCACTGGAGAAGGCCACTTTCAGTTATTTCGGCCCCAGCACCCAGGCAGAGGAGAGAGGTCCCACAGCAAGGAATCATGCGTCATATCACCCACCACTGGGGAAGGCCACTCAGTTATTTTGGCCAAAGCACCCAGACAGAGGAGAGAGGTCCCACAGCAAGGAATATGGCGTCATATCACCCACCACTGGAGAAGGCCACTCAGTTATTTCGGCCCCAGCACCCAGACAGAGGAGAAAGGTCCCACAGCAAGGAATCATGCGTCATATCACCCACCACTGGAGAAGGCCACTCAGTTATTTCGGCCCCAGCACACAGACAGAGGAGAGAGGTCCCACAGCAAGGAATCATGTGTCATATCACCCACCACTGGAGAAGGCCACTTTCAGTTATTTAGGCCCCAGCACCCAGACCGAAGATACAGGTCCCACAACAAGGAATCATGCGTCATATTACCCACCACTGGAGAATGCCACTTTCAGTTATTTCGGCCCCAGCACCCAGACCGAGGATAAAGGTCCCACAGCAAGGAATCATGCGTCATATTACCCACCACTGGAGAAGGCCACTTTCAGTTATTTCGGCCCAGCACCCAGGCCGAAGATACAGGTCCCACAGCAAGGAATCATGCATCATATCACCCACCACTGGAGAAGGCCACTTTCAGTTATTTCGGCCCCAGCACCCAGGCAGAGGAGAGAGGTCCCACAGCAAGGAATCATGCGTCATATCACCCACCACTGGGGAAGGCCACTCAGTTATTTTGGCCAAAGCACCCAGACAGAGGAGAGAGGTCCCACAGCAAGGAATCATGGCGTCATATCACCCACCACTGGAGAAGGCCACTTTCAGTTATTTCGGCCCAGCACCCAGACAGAGGAGAAAGGTCCCACAGCAAGGAATCATGCGTCATATCACCCACCACTGGAGAAGGCCACTTTCAGTTATTTCGGCCCCAGCACCCAGACAGAGGAGAGAGGTCCCACAGCAAGGGAATCATGCGTCATATCACCCACCACTGAGAAGGCCACTTTCAGTTATTTAGGCCCCAGCACCCAGACCGAGGATAGAGGTCCCACAGCAAGGAATCATGCGTCATATCACCCACCACTGGAGAAGGCCACTTTCAGTTATTTCGGCCCCAGCACCCAGACCGAGGATAGAGGTCCCACAGCAAGGAATCATGCGTCATATCACCCACCACTGGAGAAGGCCACTTTCAGTTATTTCGGCCCCAGCACCCAGACAGAGGAGAGAGGTCCCACAGCAAGGAATCATGCGTCATATCACCCACCACTGGAGAAGGCCACTTTCAGTTATTTCGGCCCCAGCACCCAGACAGAGGATAGAGGTCCCACAGCAAGGAATCATGCATCATATCACCCACCACTGGAGAAGGCCACTTTCAGTTATTTCGGCCCAGCACCCAGACAGAGGAGAGAGGTCCCACAGCAAGGAATCATGCGTCATATCACCCACCACTGGAGAAGGCCACTTTCAGTTATTTTGGCCCCAGCACCCAGACAGAGGAGAGAGGTCCCACAGCAAGGAATCATGCGTCATATCACCCACCACTGGAGAAGGCCACTTTCAGTTATTTCGGCCCCAGCACCCAGACAGAGGAGACGAGGTCCCACAGCAAGGAATCATGCGTCATATCACCCACCACTGGAGAAGGCCACTTTCAGTTATTTAGGCCCCAGCACCCAGACAGAGGAGAGAGGTCCCACAGCAAAGAATCATGCGTCATATCACCCACCACTGGAGAAGGCCACTTTCAGTTATTTCGGCCCAGCACCCAGACCGAGGAGACAGGTCCCACAGCAAGGAATCATGCATCATATCACCCACCACTGGAGAATGCCACTTTCAGTTATTTCGGCCCCAGCACCCAGACCGAGGATAGAGGTCCCACAGCAAGGAATCATGCGTCATATCACCCACCACTGGAGAAGGCCACTTTCAGTTATTTCGGCCCCAGCACCCAGACAGAGGAGAAAGGTCCCACAGCAAGGAATCATGCGTCATATCACCCACCACTGGAGAAGGCCACTTTCAGTTATTTCGGCCCCAGCACCCAGACAGAGGAGAGAGGTCCCACAGCAAGGAATCATGCGTCATATCACCCACCACTGGAGAAGGCCACTTTCAGTTATTTCGGCCCAGCACCCAGACCGAGGAGAGAGGTCCCACAGCAAGGAATCATGCGTCATATCACCCACCACTGGAGAAGGCCACTTTCAGTTATTTCGGCCCAGCACCCAGACTGAGGAGAGAGGTCCCACAGCAAGGAATCATGCATCATATCACCCACCACTGGAGAAGGCCACTTTCAGTTATTTCGGCCCCAGCACCCAGACAGAGGAGAGAGGTCCCACAGCAAGGAATCATGCGTCATATCACCCACCACTGGAGAAGGCCACTTTCAGTTATTTTGGCCCAGCACCCAGACAGAGGAGAGAGGTCCCACAGCAAGGAATCATGGCGTCATATCACCCACCACTGGAGAAGGCCACTTTCAGTTATTTCGGCCCCAGCACCCAGACAGAGGAGAGAGGTCCCACAGCAAGGAATCATGCGTCATATCACCCACCACTGGAGAAGGCCACTTCAGTTATTTTGGCCCCAGCACCCAGACAGAGGAGAGAGGTCCCACAGCAAGGAATCATGCGTCATATCACCCACCACTGGAGAAGGCCACTTTCAGTTATTTAGGCCCCAGCACCCAGACAGAGGAACGAGGTCCCACAGCAAGGAATCATGCGTCATATCACCCACCACTGGAGAAGGCCACTTTCAGTTATTTCGGCCCCAGCACCCAGACAGAGGATAGAGGTCCCACAGCAAGGAATCATGCGTCATATCACCCACCACTGGAGAAGGCCACTTTCAGTTATTTAGGCCCCAGCACCCAGACAGAGGAGAGAGGTCCCACAGCAGAGAATCATGCGTCATATCACCCACCACTGGAGAAGGCCACTTTCAGTTATTTCGCCCCAGCACCCAGGCCGAAGATACAGGTCCCACAGCAAGGAATCATGCGTCATATCACCCACCACTGGAGAATGCCACTTTCAGTTATTTCGGCCCCAGCACCCAGACAGAGGAGAGAGGTCCCACAGCAAGGAATAAGGCGTCATATCACCCACCACTAGAGAAGGCCACTTTCAGTTATTTCGGGCCCAGCACCCAGACAGAGGAGAGAGGTCCCACAGCAAGGAATCATGCGTCATATCACCCACCACTGGAGAAGGCCACTTTCAGTTATTTAGGCCCCAGCACCCAGACAGAGGAACGAGGTCCCACAGCAAGGAATCATGCGTCATATCACCCACCACTGGAGAAGGCCACTTTCAGTTATTTAGGCCCCAGCACCCAGACAGAGGAGAGAGGTCCCACAGCAGAGAATCATGCGTCATATCACCCACCACTAGAGAAGGCCACTTTCAGTTATTTCGGCCCAGCACCCAGACCGAAGATACAGGTCCCACAACAAGGAATCATGCGTCATATTACCCACCACTGGAGAATGCCACTTTCAGTTATTTCGGCCCCAGCACCCAGACCGAGGATAAAGGTCCCACAGCAAGGAATCATGCGTCATATTACCCACCACTGGAGAATGCCACTTTCAGTTATTTTGGCCCCAGCACCCAGAGAGAGGAGAGAGGTCCCAGAGCAAGGAATAAGGCGTCAAATCACCCACCACTAGAGAAGGCCACATTCAGTTATTTCGGGCCCAGCACCCAGACAGAGGAGAGAGGTCCCACAGCAAGGAATAAAGCGTCATATCACCCACCACTGGAGAGGGCCACTTTCAGTCATTTAGGCCCAGCACCCAGACAGAGGAGAGAGGTCCCATAGCAAGGAATAAGGCGTCATATCACCCACCACTGGAGAAGGCCACTTTCAGTTATTTCGGCCCCAGCACCCAGACAGAGGAGAGAGGTCCCACAGGAAGGAATAGGGCGTCATATCACCCACCACTGGAGAAGGCCACTTTCAGTTATTTCGGCCCAGCACCCAGACCGAGGAGAGAGGTCCCACAGCAAGGAATCATGCGTCATTTCACCCACCACTAGAGAAGGCCACTTTCAGTTATTTCGGCCCAGCACCCAGACCGAGGAGAGAGGTCCCACAGCAAGGAATCATGCGTCATATCACCCACCACTGGAGTCGGCCACTTTAAGTTATTTCAGCCCCAGGACCCAGACAGAGGAGAGAGGTCCCACAGCAAGGCATAAGGCGTCATATCACCCACCACTGGAGAAGGTCACTTTCAGTTATTTCAGCCCCAGCACCCAGACAGAGGAGAGAGGTCCCACAGCAAGGAATCATGCGTCATATCACCCACCACTGGAGAAGGCCACTTTCAGTTATTTAGGCCCCAGCACCCAGACAGAGGAGAGAGGTCCCAAAGCAAGGAATAAGGCATCATATCACCTACCACTGGAGAAGTCCACTTCCAGATATTTAGGCCCCAGCACCCAGACACAGGAGAGAGGTCCCACAGCAGAGAATCATGCGTCATATCACCCACCACTGGAGAAGACCATTTTCAGTTATTAAGGCCCCAGCACCTAGACAGAGGAGAGAGGTCCCACAGCAAGGAATAAGGCGTCATATCACCCACCACTGGAGAAGGCCACTTTCAGTTATTTCGGGCCCAGCACCCAGACAGAGGAGAGAGGTCCCACAGCAAGGAATAAGGCGTCATATCACCCACCACTGGAGAAGGCCACTCAGTTATTTCGGCCCCAGCACCCAGACAGAGGAGAGAGGTCCCACAGCAAAGAATAAGGCGTCATATCACCCACCACTGGAGAAGGCCACTCAGTTATTTCGGCCCCAGCACCCAGACAGAGGAGAAAGGTCCCACAGCAAGGAATCATGCGTCATATCACCCACCACTGGAGAAGGCCACTCAGTTATTTCGGCCCCAGCACACAGACAGAGGAGAGAGGTCCCACAGCAAGGAATCATGCGTCATATCACCCACCACTAGAGAAGGCCACTTTCAGTTATTTCGGCCCAGCACCCAGACCGAAGATACAGGTCCCACAACAAGGAATCATGCGTCATATTACCCACCACTGGAGAATGCCACTTTCAGTTATTTCGGCCCCAGCACCCAGACCGAGGATAAAGGTCCCACAGCAAGGAATCATGCGTCATATTACCCACCACTGGAGAAGGCCACTTTCAGTTATTTCGGGCCCAGCACCCAGACAGAGGAGAGAGTTCCCACAGCAAGGAATCATGCGTCATATCACCCACCACTGGAGAAGGCCACTTTCAGTTATTTAGGCCCCAGCACCCAGACAGAGGAACGAGGTCCCACAGCAAGGAATCATGCGTCATATCACCCACCACTGGAGGCCACTTTCAGTTATTTAGGCCCCAGCACCCAGACAGAGGAGAGAGGTCCCACAGCAGAGAATCATGCGTCATATCACCCACCACTGGAGAAGGCCACTCAGTTATTTTGGCCCCAGCACCCAGACAGAGGAAAGAGGTCGCATGGCAGAGGTTCAGGCTTCATGTCACCCACCATTGTAATAGGCCACTTTCAGTTATTTAGGCCCCGGCACCCAGATTGAGGAGAGGTTCATTCAACTTTGGGTTGCACCGCAAGATCATGGTAAAGTTAAAAAAATGAGGATTCAATAAAGAAGTGCCCTGGAGAACAAGAATACATGGTTGAGGGGGAGGCAGTTATAAATGTCTATTCTGCACAAGAGAGGGACAGGTCCTGTGGGATCCATGCCTGGTTCATTTTTATGAACGTCAGCTTGTCCACGTTGGCTGAGGACAATCGGCTTCTTTTTTCAGTAATGACGCCCCCTGCCGTGCTGAATACACGTTCAGACAAAACTCTGGCTGCCGGGCAGGCCAGCACCTCCAAGGCATAAAATCCTAACTCTGGCCACGTGGACAATTTGGAGACCCAGAAGTTGAATGGGGCTGAACCATCAGTCAGTACGTGGAGGGGTGTGCAGACGTACTGTTCAACCATGTTAGTGAAATGCTGCCTCCTGCTAACACGTTCCGTATCAGGTGGTGGTGCAGTTAGCTGTGGGGTGGAGAAAAAACATTTCCACATTTCTGCCATGCTAACCCTGCCCTCAGAGGAGCCGGCCGTAACTCAGCTGCGTTGGCGACCTCTTACTCCTCCTCTGCCTTCGCCTTGGGCTTCCACCTGTTCCCCGTGACATTTGGGAATGCTCTCAGGAGCGCCTCTACCAGTGTGCGCTTGTACTCGCGCATCTTCCTATCACGCTCTAGTGCAGGAAGTAAGGTGGGCGCATTGTCTTTGTTCCGGGGATCCAGCAGGGATGCAACCAAGTAGTCCGCACACATTAAAATGATGGCAACTCTGCTGTCGTTGCGCAGGCACTGCAGCATGTAGTCGCTCATGTGTGCCAGGCCTCCCAGAGGTAAGGACAAGCTGTCCTCTGTGGGAGCCGTATCGTCATCATCCTCCGTATCCCCCCAGCCACGCACCAGTGATGGGCCTGAGCTGTGTCGGGTGCCACCTCGCTGTGAACCTGCTTCATCCTCATCCTCCAGTAGTGGGCCCTGGCTGGCCACATTTGTACCTGGCCTCTGCTGTTGCAAAAAACCTCCCTCTGAGCCACTTCTAACAGACTGGCCTGAAAGTAGTAAAAATGACCCCCCATCCTCCTTCTCCTGGGCCACCTCCTCTTCCATCATCGCCCCAAGCGTTTTCTCAAGGAGACAAAGAAGTGGGATTGTAACGCTGATTACGGTGTCATCGCCACTGGCCATGTTGGTGGAGTACTCGAAACAGCGCAACTGGGCACACAGGTCTCGCATGGATGCCCAATCATTGGTGTTAAAGTGGTGCTGTTCCGCAGTGCGACTGACGCGTGCTTGCTGCAGCTGAAACTCCACTATGGCCTGCTGCTGCTCGCACAGTCTCTCCAGCATGTGCAAGGTGGAGTTCCACCTGGTGGGCACGTCGCATATGAGGCGGTGAGCGGGAAGGCCGAAGTTCCGCTGCAGCGCAGACAGGCGAGCAGCGGCAGGATGTGAATGCCGGAAGTGCGCACAGACGGCCTGCACTTTATGCAGCAGCTCTGACATGTCGGGGTAGTTGTGAATGAACTTTTGCACCACCAAATTCAGCACATGCGCCAGGCAAGGGATGTGTGTCAAACCGGCTAGTCCCAGAGCTGCGACGAGATTTTGCCCATTATCACACACCACCAGGCCGGGCTTGAGGCCCACCGGCAGAAACCACTCGTCGGTAAGTTGTTCAATACCCCGCCACAACTCCTGCGCGGTGTGGGGCTGTCCCCCAAAAATATGAGTTTCAGAATGACCTGCTGACGTTTACCCCGGGCTGTGCTGAAGTTGGTGGTGAAGGTGTGTGGCTGACTGGATGAGCTGGTGGAAGCAGAGGAGGAGGAAGCCGAGTAGGAGGAGGAGACTACAGGAGGCAAAGAATGATGCCCTGCGATCCTTGGCGGCGGAAGGACGTGCGCCAAGGAACTCTCCGCCTGGGGCCCAGCCGCCACTACATTTACCCAGTGTGCAGTTAGGGAGATATAGCGTCCCTGGCCGTGCTTACTGGTCCACGTATCTGTGGTTAGGTGGACCTTGCCACAGATGGAGTTGCGCAGTGCACACTTGATTTTATCGGATAATTGGTTGTGCAGGGAAGGCACGGCTGTCTTGGAGAAGTAGTGGCGGCTGGGAACAACTTACTGTGGGACAGCCATGGACATCAGCTGTTTGAAGCTGTCTGTGTCCACCAGCCTGAATGACAGCATTTCAAAGGCCAGTAGTTTAGAAATGCTGTCATTCAGGCCCAGGGCTCGAGGGTGGCTAGGTGGGAATTTACGCTTTCTCTCCAAGGTTTGTGAGATGGAGAGCTGAACGATGCCGTGTGACATGGTGGAGATGCTTGGTGACGCAGGTGTCGGTGGCACATCCTCTGTTTGGTGGGCGGAAGGTGCCAACATTCCTCAAGAGGCGGAGGAAGAGGCCGAGGCAGCAGCAGTTCATGCTTTGCATGTAGATGCCTGGTCATGCAGGTTCTGCTAAGGTTCAGAACGTTAATGCCTCTCTTCAGGCTCTGATGGCACAGCATGCAAACCACTCGGGTCTTGTCGTCAGCACATTGTTTAAAGAAGTGCCATGCCAGGGAACTCCTTGAAGCTGCCTTTGGGGTGCTCGGTCCCTGGTGGCGGTGGCCAGAAGCAGGCGAACTCTCTTGGCGGCGGCTGTTCTGCTTTTGCCCCCTGCTCCCTCTTTTGCTACGCTGATTTCTCAGTCTCACCACTGCCTCTTCCTCTGAACCATGAAAGTAAGCGGCACGACCTTCATTCCATGTGGGGTCTAGGACCTCATCATCCCCTGCATCGTCTTCCACACAGTCTTCCTCCATGACCTCCTGTCGGTCTGCACACTGCATAAAGACGCAGCAGTTGGCACTTGTGTTTCGTCATCATCAGAGACGTGCGGACTGCGATGAGATGGTATTCCCATGTCCTCATCATCAGTGGTTGTGCATCAGTGCATTCTATGTCTTCCACCACTAGGGAAGGGCTAGGTGGATTCCCTTGGGAAACCCTGCCAGCAGAGTCTTCAAACAGCATAAGGGACTGCTGCATAACTTGAGGCTCAGACAGTTTCCCTGATATGCATGGGGGGTGATGTGACAGACTGATGGGCTTGGTTTTCAGGCACCACCTGTGCGCTTTCTGCAGAAGACTGGGTGGGAGATAATGTTGTGAACGTGCTGGATCCACTGTCGGCCACCCAATTGACTGGCGCCTGTACCTGCTCAGGCCTTACCATCCTTAGAACGGCATTGGGCCCCACCAAATATCGCTGTAAATTCTGGCGGGTAATGGAACCTGAGGTAGTTGGTTCACTAGGACGTGTGGCTGTGGCAGAATGGCCACGTCCTCTACCAGCACCAGAGGGTACACTAACACCACCGCGTCCGCGTCCCTTACTAGATGTTTTCCTCATTGTTACCGTTCATCAAGCACCACAATAAGAAAAAAAATATTTGGACCAATGTATTGATTTCAAATTCAGGCCTTTTTTTACAGGCACCTAACACAATCTGCCTATTTATTTATGTAGCGTATTACACTAATCCAGGCACAGCAGTAACCACTGATTTAGGGGAATATCTCTTTTAGGGCTAGTATTTAGGCCATGGATGAAAGGTATTCTTTTATGGACAGATTTAAACTTGGCCTGCAACAACTGGAACACCAGATTCAGGGTATTGCTATTTTGTCAATTGAATTTCACCCCAGAACAAAATATATCCTTTGCAGTACACTATGAAACTTGGCGAGCCACAGCTGAAACCACTGATTTATGGTATTTCTATTTTGGCAATTGAATTTCACCCCAGAACAAAATATTTATTTGCAGGACACTATGAAACTTGGCCAGCCACAGCTGAAACCACTGATTTATGGTATTGCTATTTTGGCAATTGAATTTCACCCCCGAACAAAATATATGTATTGGCGGACACTATTATAGTTTGCCAGCCAGTGCTGGGACACCAGATTTATGGTATTGCTATTTTGGCAATTGAATTTCACCCCAGAAAAAAAATATATCCTTTGCAGGACACTATGAAACTTGGCCAGCCACAGCTGAAGCCACTTTTTTATGGTATTGCTATTTTGGCAATTGAATTTCAACCCAGAACAAAATATATGTTTTGGCGGCCATTATTATAGTTTGCCAGCCAGTGCTGGGACACCTGATTTAGGGGATTGCTATTTTGGCAGTTAAATTTCACCCCAGAACAAAATATATGTTTTTGCGGACACTATTATAGTTTGCCAGCCACAGCTGTGACACCAGATTTATGTTATTACTATTTTGGTAATTGAATTTCACCCCAGAACAAAATATATGTTTTGGCTGACACTATTATAGTTTGCCAGCCAGTGCTGGGACACCAGATTTAGGGGATTGCTATTTTGGTCGGTGAATTTAACCCCAAAACAAAATATATGTTTTGGCGGACACTATTATAGTTTGCCAGCCACAGCTGAAACCACTGATTTATGGTATTGCTATTTTGGCAATTGAATTTCACCCCTGAAGAAAATATATGTTTTGGCGGACACTATTATTGTTTGCCAGCAAGTGCTGGGACACCAAATTTATGGTATTGCTATTTTGGCAATTGAATTTCACCCCAGAACAAAATATATCCTTTGCAGGACACTATGAAACTTGGCCAGCCACAGCTGAAGCAACTTATTTATGGTATTGCTATTTTGGCAATTGACTTTCACCCCAGAACAAAGTATATGTTTTGGCGGCCACTATTATAGTTTGCCAGCCAGTGCTGGGACACCTGATTTAGGGGATTGCTATTTTGGCAGTTAAATTTCATCCTAGAACAAAATATATGTTTTTGCGGACACTATTATAGTTTGCCAGCCACAGCTGTGACACCAGATTTATGTTATTGCTATTTTGGTAATTGAATTTCACCCCAGAACAAAATATATGTTTTGGCTGACACTATTATAGTTTGCCAGCCAGTGCTGGGACACCAGATTTAGGGAATTGCTATTTTGGCAGGTGAATTTCACCCCAAAACAAAATATATGTTTTGGCTTACACTATTATAGTTTGCCAGCCACAGCTGAAACCACTGATTTATGGTATTGCTATTTTGGCAATTGAATTTCACCCCTGAAGAAAATATATGTTTTGGCGGACACTATTATAGTTTGCCAGCCAGTGCTGAGACACCAAATTTATGGTATTGCTATTTTGGCAATTGACTTTCACCCCAGAACAAAGTATATGTCTTGGCGGCCACTATTATAGTTTGCCAGCCAGTGCTGGGACACCAGATTTATAGTATTGCTATTTTTGCAATTGAATTTAACACCTGAACAAAATATATGTTTTGGCGGATACTATTATAGTTTGCCAGCCAGAGCTGAAACCACTGATTTATGGTATTGCTATTTTGGCAATTGAATTTCACCCCAGAGCAAAATATATCCTTTTCAGAACACTATGATACTTGGCCAGCCACAGCTGAAACCACTGATTTATGGTATTGATATTTTGGCAATTGAATTTCACCCGAGATCAAAATATATAATTTGCAGGACACTATGAAATTTGGCAAACCACAGCTGAAACCACTGATTTATGGTATTGCTATTTTGGCAATTGAATTTCACCCCAGAACAAAATATATGTATTGGCGGACACTATTATAGTTTGCCAGCCAGTGCTGGGACACCAGATTTATGGTATTGCTATTTTGGCAATTGAATTTCACCCCAGAACAAAATATATCCTTTGCAGGACACTATGAATCTTGGCCAGCCACAGCTGAAGCCACTTATTTATGGTATTGCTATTTTGGCAATTGAATTTCACCCCAGAACAAAATATATGTTTTGGCGGCCACTATTATAGTTTGCCAGCCAGTGCTGGGACACCAGATTTAGGTGATTGCTATTTTGGCAGTTAAATTTCACCCCAGAACAAAATATATGTTTTGGCGGACACTATTATAGTTTGCCAGTCACAGCTGAAACCACTGATTTATGTTATTGCTATTTTGGCAATTGAATTTCACCACAGAGCAAAATATATCCGGTTACGGACAGATTTAAACTAGGCCTGCAACAGCTGGAACACCAGATTCAGGGAATTGCTATTTTGGCAATTGAATTTCACCCCAGAACAAAATATATTTTTCGGCAGACAATATTATAGTTTGCCAGCCAGAGCTGAAACCACTGATTTATGGTATTGCTATTTTGGCAATTGAATTTCACCCCAGAACAAAATATATCCTTTGCAGAACACTATGATACTTGGCCAGCCACAGCTGAAACCACTGATTTATGGTATTGCTATTTTGGCAATTGAATTTCACCCCAGAACAAAATATATGTTTTGGCAGGCACTATTATTGTTTGCCAGCCAGAGCTGAAACCACTGATTTATGGTATTGCTATTTTGGCAATTGAATTTCACCCCAGAACAAAATATATCCTTTGCAGAACACTATGATACTTGGCCAGCCACAGCTGAAACCACTGATTTATGGTATTGCTATTTTGGCAATTGAATTTCACCCGAGATCAAAATATATAATTTGCAGGACACTATGAAATTTGGCAAACCACAGCTGAAACTACTGATTTATGGTATTGCTATTTTGGCAATTGAATTTCACCCCAGAACAAAATATATGTATTGGCGGACAATATTATAGTTTGCCAGCCAGTGCTGGGACACCAGATTTATGGTATTGCTATTTTGGCAATTGAATTTCACCCCAGAACAAAATATATCCCTTGCAGGACACTATAAAAACTTGGCCAGCCACAGCTGAAGCCACTTTTTATGGTATTGCTATTTTGGCAATTGAATTTCACCCCAGAACAAAATATATGTTTTTGCGGACACTATTATAGTTTGCCAGCCACAGCTGTGACACCAGATTTATGTTATTGCTATTTTGTTAATTGAATTTCACCCCAGAACAAAATATATGTTTTGGCGGACACTATTATAGTTTGCCAGCCACAGCTGAAACCACTGATTTATGGTATTGCTATTTTGGCAATTGAATTTCACCCCTGAAGAAAATATATGTTTTGGCGGACACTATTATAGTTTGCCAGCCAGTGCTGGGACACCAAATTTATGGTATTGCTATTTTGGCAATTGAATTTCACCACAGAACAAAATATATCCTTTGCAGGACACTATGAAACTTGGCCAGCCACAGCTGAAGCCACCTATTTATGGTATTGCTATTTTGGCAATTGACTTTCACCCCAGAACAAAGTATATGTTTTGGCGGCCACTATTATATTTTGCCAGCCAGTGCTGGGACACCTGATTTAGGGGATTGCTATTTTGGCAGTTAAATTTCATCCTAGAACAAAATATATGTTTTTGCGGACACTATTATAGTTTGCCAGCCACAGCTGTGACACTAGATTTATGTTATTGCTATTTTGGCAATTGACTTTCACCCCAGAACAAAATATATGTTTTGGCGAACACTATTATAGTTTGCCAGCCACAGCTGTGACACCAGATTTATGTTATTGCTATTTTGGCAGGTGAATTTCACCCCAAAACAAAATATATGTTTTGGCGGACACTATTATAGTTTGCCAGCCACAGCTGAAACCACTGATTTATGGTATTGCTATTTTGGCAATTGAATTTCACCCCAGAAGAAAATATATGTTTTGGCGGACACTATTATAGTTTGCCAGCCAGTGCTGGGACACCAAATTTATGGTATTGCTATTTTGGCAATTGAATTTCACCCCAGAACAAAATATATCCTTTGCAGGACACTATGAAACTTGGCCAGCCACAGCTGAAGCCACTTATTTATGGTATTGCTATTTTGGCAATTGACTTTCACCCCAGAACAAAGTATATGTTTTGGCGGCCACTATTATATTTTGCCAGCCAGTGCTGGGACACCTGATTTAGGGGATTGCTATTTTGGCAGTTAAATTTCATCCTAGAACAAAATATATGTTTTTGCGGACACTATTATAGTTTGCCAGCCACAGCTGTGACACCAGATTTATCTTAATGCTATTTTGGCAATTGACTTTCACCCCAGAACAAAATATATGTTTTGGCGGACACTATTATAGTTTGCCAGCCACAGCTGTGACACCAGATTTATGTTATTGCTATTTTGGCAGGTGAATTTCACCCCAAAACAAAATATATGTTTTGGCGGACACTATTATAGTTTGCCAGCCACAGCTGAAACCACTGATTTATGGTATTGCTATTTTGGCAATTGAATTTCACCCCAGAAGAAAATATATGTTTTGGCGGACACTATTATAGTTTGCCAGCCAGTGCTGGGACACCAGATTTATAGTATTGCTATTTTGGCAATTGAATTTAACCCCAGAACAAAATATATGTTTTGGCGGATACTATTATAGTTTGCCAGCCAGAGCTGAAACCACTGATTTATGGTATTGCTTTTTTGGCAATTGAATTTCACCACAGAACAAAATATATCCTTTTCAGAACACTATGATACTTGGCCAGCCACAGCTGAAACCACTGATTTATGGTATTGCTATTTTGGCAATTGAATTTCACCCGAGATCAAAATATATAATTTGCAGCACACTATGAAATTTGGCAAACCACAGCTGAAACCACTGATTTATGGTATTGCTTTTTTGGCAATTGAATTTCACCACAGAACAAAATATATCCTTTTCAGAACACTATGATACTTGGCCAGCCACAGCTGAAACCACTGATTTATGGTATTGCTATTTTGGCAATTGAATTTCACCCCAGAACAAAATATATGTATTGGCGGACACTATTATAATTTGCCAGCCAGTGCTGGGACACCAGATTTATGGTATTGCTATTTTGGCAATTGAATTTCACCCCAGAACAAAATATATCCTTTGCAGGACACTATGAAACTTGGCCAGCCACAGCTAAAGCCACTTATTTATGGTATTGCTATTTTGGCAATTGAATTTCACCCCAGAACAAAATATATGTTTTGGCGGCCACTATTATAGTTTGCCAGCCAGTGCTGGGACACCAGATTTAGCTGATTGCTATTTTGGCAGTTAAATTTCACCCCAGAACAAAATATATGTTTTGGCGGACACTATTATAGTTTGCCAGTCACAGCTGAAACCACTGATTTATGGTATTGCTATTTTGGCAATTGAATTTCACCCCAGAACAAAATATATCCTTTGCAGAACACTATGATACTTGGCCAGCCACAGCTAAAACCACTGATTTATGGTATTGCTATTTTGGCAATTGAATTTCACCCCAGAACAAAATATATGTTTTGGCAGGTACTATTATTGTTTGCCAGCCAGAGCTGAAACCACTGATTTATGGTATTGCTATTTTGGCAATTGAATTTCACCCCAGAACAAAATATATCCTTTGCAGAACACTATGATACTTGGCCAGCCACAGCTGAAACCACTGATTTATGGTATTGCTATTTTGGCAATTGAATTTCACCCGAGATCAAAATTTATAATTTGCAGGACACTATGAAATTTGGCAAACCACAGCTGAAACCACTGATTTATGGTATTGCTATTTTGGCAATTGAATTTCACCCCAGAACAAAATATATGTATTGGCGGACAATATTATAGTTTGCCAGCCAGTGCTGGGACACCAGATTTATGGTATTGCTATTTTGGCAATTGAATTTCACCCCAGAACAAAATATATCCCTTGCAGGACACTATAAAAACTTGGCCAGCCACAGCTGAAGCCACTTTTTTATGGTATTGCTATTTTGGCAATTGAATTTCACCCCAGAACAAAATATATGTTTTTGCGGACACTATTATAGTTTGCCAGCCACAGCTGTGACACCAGATTTATGTTATTGCTATTTTGTTAATTGAATTTCACCCCAGAACAAAATATATGTTTTGGCGGACACTATTATAGTTTGCCAGCCACAGCTGAAACCACTGATTTATGGTATTGCTATTTTGGCAATTGAATTTCACCCCTGAAGAAAATATATGTTTTGGCGGACACTATTATAGTTTGCCAGCCAGTGCTGGGACACCAAATTTATGGTATTGCTATTTTGGCAATTGAATTTCACCCCAGAACAAAATATATCCTTTGCAGGACACTATGAAACTTGGCCAGCCACAGCTGAAGCCACTTATTTATGGTATTGCTATTTTGGCAATTGACTTTCACCCCAGAACAAAGTATATGTTTTGGCGGCCACTATTATATTTTGCCAGCCAGTGCTGGGACACCTGATTTAGGGGATTGCTATTTTGGCAGTTAAATTTCATCCTAGAACAAAATATATGTTTTTGCGGACAGTATTATAGTTTGCCAGCCACAGCTGTGACACCAGATTTATCTTATTGCTATTTTGGCAATTGACTTTCACCCCAGAACAAAATATATGTTTTGGCGGACACTATTATAGTTTGCCAGCCACAGCTGTGACACCAGATTTATGGTATTGCTATTTTGGTAATTGAATTTCACCCCAGAACAAAATATATGTTTTGCAGACACTATTATAGTTTGCCAGCCAGTGCTGGGACACCAGATTTAGGGGATTGCAATTTTGGCAGGTGAATTTCACCCCAAAACAAAATATATGTTTTGGCGGACACTATTATAGTTTGCCAGCCACAGCTGAAACCACTGATTTATGGTATTGCTATTTTGGCAATTGAATTTCACCCCAGAACAAAATATATGTTTTGGCGGACACTATTATAGTTTGCCAGCCAGTGCTGGGACACCAGATTTATAGTATTGCTATTTTGGCAATTGAATTTCACCACAGAACTAAATATATGTTTTGGCGGATACTATTATAGTTTGCCAGCCAGAGCTGAAACCACTGATTTATGGTATTGCTATTTTGGCAATTGAATTTCACCACAGAACAAAATATATCCTTTTCAGAACACTATGATACTTGGCCAGCCACAGCTGAAACCACTGATTTATGGTATTGCTATTTTGGCAATTGAATTTCACCCCAGAACAAAATATATGTATTGGCGGACACTATTATAATTTGCCAGCCAGTGCTGGGACACCAGATTTATGGTATTGCTATTTTGGCAATTGAATTTCACCCCAGAACAAAATATATCCTTTGCAGGACACTATGAAACTTGGCCAGCCACAGCTGAAGCCACTTATTTATGGTATTGCTATTTTGGCAATTGAATTTCACCCCAGAACAAAATATATGTTTTGGCGGCCACTATTATAGTTTGCCAGCCAGTGCTGGGACACCAGATTTAGGTGATTGCTATTTTGGCAGTTAAATTTCACCCCAGAACAAAATATATGTTTTGGCGGACACTATTATAGTTTGCCAGTCACAGCTGAAACCACTGATTTATGGTATTGCTATTTTGGCAATTGAATTTCACCCCAGAACAAAATATATCCTTTGCAGAACACTATGATACTTGGCCAGCCACAGCTAAAACCACTGATTTATGGTATTGCTATTTTGGCAATTGAATTTCACCCCAGAACAAAATATATGTTTTGGCAGGTACTATTATTGTTTGCCAGCCAGAGCTGAAACCACTGATTTATGGTATTGCTATTTTGGCAATTGAATTTCACCCCAGAACAAAATATATCCTTTGCAGAACACTATGATACTTGGCCAGCCACAGCTGAAACCACTGATTTATGGTATTGCTATTTTGGCAATTGAATTTCACCCGAGATCAAAATTTATAATTTGCAGGACACTATGAAATTTGGCAAACCACAGCTGAAACCACTGATTTATGGTATTGCTATTTTGGCAATTGAATTTCACCCCAGAACAAAATATATGTATTGGTGGACACTATTATAGTTTGCCAGCCAGTGCTTGGACACCAGATTTATGGTATTGCTATTTTGGCAATTGAATTTCACCCCAGAACAAAATATATCCTTTGCAGGACAGTATAAAAAATTGGCCAGACACAGCTGAAGCCACTTTTTTATGGTATTGCTATTTTGGCAATTGAATTTCACCCCAGAACAAAATATATGTTTTTGCGGACACTATTATAGTTTGCCAGCCACAGCTGTGACACCAGATTTATGGTATTGCTATTTTGGTAATTGAATTTCACCCCAGAACAAAATATATGTTTTGCAGACACTATTATAGTTTGCCAGCCAGTGCTGGGACACCAGATTTAGGGGATTGCAATTTTGGCAGGTGAATTTCACCCCAAAACAAAATATATGTTTTGGCGGACACTATTATAGTTTGCCAGCCACAGCTGAAACCACTGATTTATGGTATTGCTATTTTGGCAATTGAATTTCACCCCCGAACAAAATATATGTATTGGCGGACACTATTATAGTTTGCCAGCCAGTGCTGGGACACCAGATTTATGGTATTGCTATTTTGGCAATTGAATTTCACCCCAGAACTAAATATATGTTTTGGCGGATACTATTATAGTTTGCCAGCCAGAGCTGAAACCACTGATTTATGGTATTGCTATTTTGGCAATTGAATTTCACCACAGAACAAAATATATCCTTTTCAGAACACTATGATACTTGGCCAGCCACAGCTGAAACCACTGATTTATGGTATTGCTATTTTGGCAATTGAATTTCACCCCAGAACAAAATATATGTTTTGGCGGCCACTATTATAGTTTGCCAGCCAGTGCTGGGACACCAGATTTAGCTGATTGCTATTTTGGCAGTTAAATTTCACCCCAGAACAAAATATATGTTTTGGCGGACACTATTATAGTTTGCCAGTCACAGCTGAAACCACTGATTTATGGTATTGCTATTTTGGCAATTGAATTTCACCCCAGAACAAAATATATCCTTTGCAGAACACTATGATACTTGGCCAGCCACAGCTAAAACCACTGATTTATGGTATTGCTATTTTGGCAATTGAATTTCACCCCAGAACAAAATATATGTTTTGGCAGGTACTATTATTGTTTGCCAGCCAGAGCTGAAACCACTGATTTATGGTATTGCTATTTTGGCAATTGAATTTCACCCCAGAACAAAATATATCCTTTGCAGAACACTATGATACTTGGCCAGCCACAGCTGAAACCACTGATTTATGGTATTGCTATTTTGGCAATTGAATTTCACCCGAGATCAAAATTTATAATTTGCAGGACACTATGAAATTTGGCAAACCACAGCTGAAACCACTGATTTATGGTATTGCTATTTTGGCAATTGAATTTCACCCCAGAACAAAATATATGTATTGGTGGACACTATTATAGTTTGCCAGCCAGTGCTTGGACACCAGATTTATGGTATTGCTATTTTGGCAATTGAATTTCACCCCAGAACAAAATATATCCTTTGCAGGACAGTATAAAAAATTGGCCAGACACAGCTGAAGCCACTTTTTATGGTATTGCTATTTTGGCAATTGAATTTCACCCCAGAACAAAATATATGTTTTTGCGGACACTATTATAGTTTGCCAGCCACAGCTGTGACACCAGATTTATGGTATTGCTATTTTGGTAATTGAATTTCACCCCAGAACAAAATATATGTTTTGCAGACACTATTATAGTTTGCCAGCCATTGCTGGGACACCAGATTTAGGCGATTGCAATTTTGGCAGGTGAATTTCACCCCAAAACAAAATATATGTTTTGGCGGACACTATTATAGTTTGCCAGCCACAGCTGAAACCACTGATTTATGGTATTGCTATTTTGGCAATTGAATTTCACCCCGAACAAAATATATGTATTGGCGGACACTATTATAGTTTGCCAGCCAGTGCTGGGACACCAGATTTATGGTATTGCTATTTTGGCAATTGAATTTCACCCCAGAACAAAATATATCCTTTGCAGGACACTATGAAACTTGGCCAGCCACAGCTGAAGCCACTTATTTATGGTATTGCTATTTTGGCAATTGAATTTCACCCCAGAACAAAATATATGTTTTGTAGACACTATTATAGTTTGCCAGCCAGTGCTGGGACACCAGATTTAGGGGATTGCTATTTTGGCAGGTGAATTTCACCCCAAAACAAAATATATGTTTTGGCGGACACTATTATAGTTTGCCAGCCACAGCTGAAACCACTGATTTATGGTATTGCTATTTTGGCAATTGAATTTCAACCCAGAACAAAATATATGTTTTGGCGGCCATTATTATAGTTTGCCAGCCAGTGCTGGGACACCTGATTTAGGGGATTGCTATTTTGGCAGTTAAATTTCACCCCAGAACAAAATATATGTTTTTGCAGACACTATTATAGTTTGCCAGCCACAGCTGTGACACCAGATTTATGTTATTGCTATTTTGGCAATTGAATTTCACCCCAGAACAAAATATATGTTTTGGCTGACACTATTATAGTTTGCCAGCCAGTGCTGGAACACCAGATTTAGGGGATTGCTATTTTGGCAGGTGAATTTCACCCCAAAACAAAATATATGTTTTGGCGGACACTATTATAGTTTGCCAGCCACAGCTGGAACCACTGATTTATGGTATTGCTATTTTGGCAATTGAATTTCACCCCTGAAGAAAATATATGTTTTGGCGGACACTATTATAGTTTGCCAGCCAGTGCTGGGACACCAGATTTATGGTATTGCTATTTTGGCAATTGAATTTCACCCCAGAACAAAATATATGTTTTGGCGGATACTATTATAGTTTGCCAGCCAGAGCTGAAACCACTGATTTATGGTATTGCTATTTTGGCAATTGAATTTCACCCCAGAACAAAATATATCCTTTGCAGAACACTATGATACTTGGCCAGCCACAGCTAAAACCACTGATTTATGGTATTGCTATTTTGGCAATTGAATTTCACCCGAGAACAAAATATATAATTTGCAGGACACTATGATAATTTGGCAAGCCACAGCTGAAACCACTGATTTATGGTATTGCTATTTTGGCAATTGAATTTCACCCCAGAACAAAATATATGTATTGGCAGACACTATTATAGTTTGCCAGCCAGTGCTGGGACACCAGATTTATGGTATTGCTATTTTGGCAATTGAATTTCACCCCAGAACAAAATATATCCTTTGCAGGACACTATGAAACTTGGCCAGCCACAGCTGAAACCACTTATTTATGGTATTGCTATTTTGGCAATTGAATTTCACCCCAGAACAAAATATATGTTTTGGCGGACACTATTATAGTTTGCCAGCCAGTGCTGGGACACCAGATTTAGGGTATTGCTATTTTGGCAATTGAATTTCACCCCAGAACAAAATATATGTTTTGGCAGGACACTATTATAGTTTGCCAGCCACAGCTGAAACCACTGATTTATGGTATTGCTATTTTGGCAATTGAATTTCACCCCAGAACAAAATATATGTTTTGGCAGGACACTATTATAGTTTGCCAGCCAGTGCTGGGACACTAGATTTATGGTATTGCTATTTTGGCAATTGAATTTCACCCCAGAACAAAATATATGTTTTGGCAGGACACTATTATAGTTTGCCAGCCAGAGCTGAAACCACTGATTTATGGTATTGCTATTTTGGCAATTGAATTTCACCCCAGAACAAAATATATCCTTTTGCAGAACACTATGATACTTGGCCAGCCACAGCTGAAACCACTGATTTATGGTATTGCTATTTTGGCAATTGAATTTCACCCCAGAACAAAATATATGTATTGGCAGGACACTATTATAGTTTGCCAGCCAGAGCTGAGACCACCAGATTTATGGTATTGCTATTTTGGCAATTGAATTTCACCCCAGAACAAAATATATCCTTTGCAGGACACTATGAAACTTGGCCAGCCACAGCTGAAACCACTGATTTATGGTATTGCTATTTTGGCAATTGAATTTCACCCCAGAACAAAATATATGTTTTGGCGGACACTATTATAGTTTGCCAGCCAGTGCTGGGACACCAGATTTATGGTATTGCTATTTTGGCAATTGAATTTCACCCCAGAACAAAATATATGTTTTGGCGGACACTATTATAGTTTGCCAGCCAGAGCTGGACACCACTGATTTATGGTATTGCTATTTTGGCAATTGAATTTCACCCCAGAACAAAATATATGTTTTGGCAGGACACTATTATAGTTTGGCCAGCCACAGCTGAAACCACTGATTTATGGTATTGCTATTTTGGCAATTGAATTTCACCCCAGAACAAAATATATGTTTTGGCGGACACTATTATAGTTTGCCAGCCACAGCTGTGACACCAGATTTATGGTATTGCTATTTTGGTAATTGAATTTCACCCCAGAACAAAATATATGTTTTGCAGACACTATTATAGTTTGCCAGCCATTGCTGGGACACCAGATTTAGGCGATTGCAATTTTGGCAGGTGAATTTCACCCCAAAACAAAATATATGTTTTGGCGGACACTATTATAGTTTGCCAGCCACAGCTGAAACCACTGATTTATGGTATTGCTATTTTGGCATTTGAATTTCACCCCGAACAAAATATATGTATTGGCGGACACTATTATAGTTTGCCAGCCAGTGCTGGGACACCAGATTTATGGTATTGCTATTTTGGCAATTGAATTTCACCCCAGAACAAAATATATCCTTTGCAGGACACTATGAAACTTGGCCAGCCACAGCTGAAGCCACTTATTTATGGTATTGCTATTTTGGCAATTGAATTTCACCCCAGAACAAAATATATGTTTTGTAGACACTATTATAGTTTGCCAGCCAGTGCTGGGACACCAGATTTAGGGGATTGCTATTTTGGCAGGTGAATTTCACCCCAAAACAAAAATATGTTTTGGCGGACACTATTATAGTTTGCCAGCCACAGCTGAAACCACTGATTTATGGTATTGCTATTTTGGCAATTGAATTTCAACCCAGAACAAAATATATGTTTTGGCGGCCATTATTATAGTTTGCCAGCCAGTGCTGGGACACCTGATTTAGGGGATTGCTATTTTGGCAGTTAAATTTCACCCCAGAACAAAATATATGTTTTTGCAGACACTATTATAGTTTGCCAGCCACAGCTGTGACACCAGATTTATGTTATTGCTATTTTGGCAATTGAATTTCACCCCAGAACAAAATATATGTTTTGGCTGACACTATTATAGTTTGCCAGCCAGTGCTGGAACACCAGATTTAGGGGATTGCTATTTTGGCAGGTGAATTTCACCCCAAAACAAAATATATGTTTTGGCGGACACTATTATAGTTTGCCAGCCACAGCTGGAACCACTGATTTATGGTATTGCTATTTTGGCAATTGAATTTCACCCCTGAAGAAAATATATGTTTTGGCGGACACTATTATAGTTTGCCAGCCAGTGCTGGGACTCCAGATTTATTGTATTGCTATTTTGGCAATTGAATTTCACCCCAGAACAAAATATATATGTTTTGGCGGATACTATTATAGTTTTCCAGCCAGAGCTGAAACCACTGATTTGTGGTATTGCTATTTTGGCAATTGAATTTCACCCCAGAACAAAATATATCCTTTGCAGAACACTATGATTCTTGGCCAGCCACAGATAAAACCACAGATTTATGGTATTGCTATTTTGGCAATTGAATTTCACCCGAGAACAAAATATATAATTTGCAGGACACTATGAAATTTGGCAAACCACAGCTGAAACCACTGATTTATGGTATTGCTATTTTGGCAATTGAATTTCACCCCAGAACAAAATATATGTATTGGCAGACACTATTATAGTTTGCCACCCAGTGCTGGGACACCAGATTTATGGTATTGCTATTTTGGCAATTGAATTTCACCCCAGAACAAAATATATCCTTTGCAGGACACTATGAAACTTGGCCAGCCACAGCTGAAGCCACTTATTTATGGTATTGCTATTTTGGCAATTGACTTTCACCCCAGAACAAAATATATGTTTTGGCGGCCACTATTATAGTTTGCCCGCCAGTGCTGGGACACCAGATTTAGGGGATTGCTATTTTGGCAGGTGAATTTCACCCCAAAACAAAATATATGTTTTGGCGGACACTATTATAGTTTGCCAGCCACAGCTGAAACCACTGATTTATGGTATTGCTATTTTGGCAATTGAATTTCACCCCAGAAGAAAATATATGTTTTGGCAGACACTATTATAGTTTGCCAGCCAGTGCTGGGACACCAGATTTATAGTATTGCTATTTTGGCAATTGAATTTAACCCCAGAACAAAATATATGTTTTGGAGAATACTATTATAGTTTGCCAGCCAGAGTTGAAACCACTGATTTATGGTATTGCTATTTTGGCAATTGAATTTCACCCCAGAACAAAATATATCCTTTTCAGAACACTATGATACTTGGCCAGCCACAGCTGAAACCACTGATTTATGGTATTGCTATTTTGGCAATTGAATTTCACCCCAGAACAAAATATATGTATTGGCGGACACTATTATAGTTTGCCAGCCAGTGCTGGGACACCAGATTTATGGTATTGCTATTTTGGCAATTGAATTTCACCCCAGAACAAAATATATCCTTTGCAGGACACTATGAAACTTGGCCAGCCACAGCTGAAGCCACTTATTTATGGTATTGCTATTTTGGCAATTGAATTTCACCCCAGAACAAAATATATGTTTTGGCGGACACTATTATAGTTTGCAAGCTAGTGCTGGGACACCAGATTTAGGTGATTGCTATTTTGGCAGTTAAATTTCACCCCAGAACAAAATTTATGTTTTGGCGGACACTATTATAGCTTGCCAGTCACAGCTGAAACCACTGATTTACGTTATTGTTATTTTGGCAATTAAATTTCACCACAGAGCAAAATATATCCGGTTACGGACAGATTTAAACTAGGCCTGCAACAGCTGGAACACCAGATTCAGGGTATTGCTATTTTGGCAATTGAATTTCACCCCAGAACAAAATATATGTTTCGGCAGACACTATTATAGTTTGCCAGCCAGAGCTGAAACCACTGATTTATGGTATTGCTATTTTGGCAATTGAATTTCACCCCAGAACAAAATATATCCTTTGCAGAACACTATGATACTTGGCCAGCCACAGCTGAAACCACTGATTTATGGTATTGCTATTTTGGCAATTGAATTTCACCCCAGAACAAAATATATGTTTTGGCAGGTACTATTATTGTTTGCCAGCCAGAGCTGAAACCACTGATTTATGATATTGCTATTTTGGCAATTGAATTTCACCCCAGAACAAAATATATCCTTTGCAGAACACTATGATACTTGGCCAGCCACAGCTGAAACCACTGATTTATGGTATTGCTATTTTGGCAATTGAATTTCACCCGAGATCAAAATATATAATTTGCAGGACACTATGAAATTTGGCAAACCACAGCTGAAAAAACTGATTTATGGTATTGCTATTTTGGCAATTGAATTTCACCCCAGAACAAAATATATGTATTGGCGGACACTATTATAGTTTGCCAGCCAGTGCTGGGACACCAGATTTATGTTATTGCTATTTTGGCAATTGAATTTCACCCCAGAACAAAATATATCCTTTGCAGGACACTATAAAAATTTGGCCAGACACAGCTGAAGCCACTTTTTTATGGTATTGCTATTTTGGCAATTGAATTTCACCCCAGAACAAAATATATGTTTTTGCGTACACTATTATAGTTTGCCAACCACAGCTGTGACACCAGATTTATGTTATTGCTATTTTGGCAATTGAATTTCACCCCAGAACAAAATATATACTTTGCAGGACACTATAAAAAATTGGCCAGACACAGCTGAAGCCACTTTTTTATGGTATTGCAATTTTGGCAATTGAATTTCACCCCCGAACAAAATATATGTATTGGCGGACACTATTATAGTTTGCCAGCCAGTGCTGGGACACCAGATTTATGGTATTGCTATTTTGGCGATTGAATTTCACCCCAGAACAAAATATATCCTTTGCAGGACAGTATAAAAAATTGGCCAGCCATAGCTGAAGCCACCTTTTTATGGTATTGCTATTTTGGCAATTGAATTTCAACACCGAACAAAATATATGTTTTGGCGGCCATTATTATAGTTTGTCAGCCAGTGCTGGGACACCTGATTTAGGGGATTGCTATTTTGGCAGTTAAATTTCATCCTAGAACAAAATATATGTTTTTGCGGACACTATTATAGTTTGCCAGCCACAGCTGTGACACCAGATTTATGTTATTGCTATTTTGGCAATTGACTTTCACCCCAGAACAAAATATATGTTTTGGCGGACACTATTATAGTTTGCCAGCCAGTGCTGGGACACCAGATTTAGGGGATTGCTATTTTGGCAGGTGAATTTCACCCCAAAACAAAATATATGTTTTGGCGGACACTATTATAGTTTGCCAGCCACAGTTGAAACCACTGATTTATGGTATTGCTATTTTGGCAATTGAATTTCACCCCAGAAGAAAATATATGTTTTGGCGGACACTATTATAGTTTGCCAGCCAGTGCTGGGACACCAGATTTATGGTATTGCTATTTTGGCAATTGAATTTCACCCCAGAACAAAATATATCCTTTGCAGAACACTATGATTCTTGGCCAGCCACAGCTGAAACCACTGATTTATGGTATTGCTATTTTGGCAATTGAATTTCACCCGAGAACAAAATATATAATTTTCAGGACACTATGAAATTTGGCAAACCAGAGCTGAAACCACTGATTTATGGTATTGCTATTTTGGCAATTGAATTTCACCCCAGAACAAAATATATGTATTGGCAGACACTATTATAGTTTGCCACCCAGTGCTGGGACACCAGATTTATGGTATTGCTATTTTGGCAATTGAATTTCACCCCAGAACAAAATATATCCTTTGCAGGACACTATGAAACTTGGCCAGCCACAGCTGAAGCCACTTATTTATGGTATTGCTATTTTGGCAATTAACTTTCACCCCAGAACAAAATATATGTATTGGCGGACACTATTATAGTTTGCCAGCCAGTGCTGGGACACCAGATTTATGGTATTGCTATTTTGGCGATTGAATTTCACCCCAGAACAAAATATATCCTTTGCAGGACAGTATAAAAAATTGGCCAGCCATAGCTGAAGCCACCTTTTTATGGTATTGCTATTTTGGCAATTGAATTTCAACACCGAACAAAATATATGTTTTGGCGGCCATTATTATAGTTTGTCAGCCAGTGCTGGGACACCTGATTTAGGGGATTGCTATTTTGGCAGTTAAATTTCATCCTAGAACAAAATATATGTTTTTGCGGACACTATTATAGTTTGCCAGCCACAGCTGTGACACCAGATTTATGTTATTGCTATTTTGGCAATTGACTTTCACCCCAGAACAAAATATATGTTTTGGCGGACACTATTATAGTTTGCCAGCCAGTGCTGGGACACCAGATTTAGGGTATTGCTATTTTGGCAGGTGAATTTCACCCCAGAACAAAATATATGTTTTGGCGGACACTATTATAGTTTGCCAGCCAGAGCTGAAACCACTGATTTATGGTATTGCTATTTTGGCAATTGAATTTCACCCCAGAACAAAATATATGTTTTGGCGGACACTATTATAGTTTGCCAGCCACAGTTGAAACCACTGATTTATGGTATTGCTATTTTGGCAATTGAATTTCACCCCAGAAGAAAATATATGTTTTGGCGGACACTATTATAGTTTGCCAGCCAGTGCTGGGACACCAGATTTAGGGGATTGCTATTTTGGCAGGTGAATTTCACCCCAAAACAAAATATATGTTTTGGCGGACACTATTATAGTTTGCCAGCCACAGTTGAAACCACTGATTTAGGGGATTGCTATTTTGGCAGGTGAATTTCACCCCAAAACAAAATATATGTTTTGGCGGACACTATTATAGTTTGCCAGCCACAGTTGAAACCACTGATTTATGGTATTGCTATTTTGGCAATTGAATTTCACCCCAGAACAAAATATATGTTTTGGCGGACACTATTATAGTTTGCCAGCCAGTGCTGGGACACCAGATTTATGGTATTGCTATTTTGGCAATTGAATTTCACCCCAGAACAAAATATATCCTTTGCAGAACACTATGATTCTTGGCCAGCCACAGCTGAAACCACTGATTTATGGTATTGCTATTTTGGCAATTGAATTTCACCCGAGAACAAAATATATAATTTTCAGGACACTATGAAATTTGGCAAACCAGAGCTGAAACCACTGATTTATGGTATTGCTATTTTGGCAATTGAATTTCACCCCAGAACAAAATATATGTATTGGCAGACACTATTATAGTTTGCCACCCAGTGCTGGGACACCAGATTTATGGTATTGCTATTTTGGCAATTGAATTTCACCCCAGAACAAAATATATCCTTTGCAGGACACTATGAAACTTGGCCAGCCACAGCTGAAGCCACTTATTTATGGTATTGCTATTTTGGCAATTAACTTTCACCCCAGAACAAAATATATGTTTTGGCGGCCACTATTATAGTTTGCCAGCCAGTGCTGGGAAACCTGATTTAGGGGATTGCTATTTTGGCAGTTAAATTTCATCCTAGAACAAAATATATGTTTTTGCGGACACTATTATAGTTTGCCAGCCACAGCTGTGACACCAGATTTATGTTATTGCTATTTTGGCAATTGACTTTCACCCCAGAAGAAAATATATGTTTTGGCGGACACTATTATAGTTTGCCAGCCAGTGCTGGGACACCAGATTTATGGTATTGCTATTTTGGCAATTGAATTTAACCCCAGAACAAAATATATGTTTTGGCGGATACTATTATAGTTTTCCAGCCAGAGCTGAAACCACTGATTTATGGTATTGCTATTTTGGCAATTGAATTTCACCCCAAAACAAAATATATCCTTTGCAGAACACTATGATTCTTGGCCAGCCACAGCTGAAACCACTGATTTATGGTATTGCTATTTTGGCAATTGAATTTCACCCGAGAACAAAATATATAATTTGCAGGACACTATGAAATTTGGCAAACCAGAGCTGAAACCACTGATTTATGGTATTGCTATTTTGGCAATTGAATTTCACCCCAGAACAAAATATATGTATTGGCGGACACTATTATAGTTTGCCAGCCAGTGCTGGGACACCAGATTTATGGTATTGCTATTTTGGCAAATGAATTTCACCCCAGAACAAAATATATCCTTTGCAGGACACTATGAAACTTGGCCAGCCTTAGCTGAAGCCACTTATTTATGGTATTGCTATTTTGGCAATTGAATTTCACCCCAGAACAAAATATATGTTTTGGCGGCCACTATTATAGTTTGCCAGCCAGTGCTGGGACACCAGATTTAGGTGATTGCTATTTTGGCAGTTAAATTTCACCCCAGAACAAAATATATGTTTTGGCGGACACTATTATAGTTTGCCAGTCACAGCTGAAACCACTGATTTATGTTATTGCTATTTTGGCAATTGAATTTCACCACAGAGCAAAATATATCTGGTTACAGACAGATTTAAACTAGGCCTGCAACTGCTGGAACACCAAATTCAGGGTATTGCTATTTTGGCAATTGAATTTCACCCCAGAACAAAATATATGTTTCGGCAGACACTATTATAGTTTGCCAGCCAGAGCTGAAATCACTGATTTATGGTATTGCTATTTTGGCAATTGAATTTCACCCCAGAACAAAATATATCCTTTGCAGAACACTATTATACTTGGCCAGCCACAGCTGAAACCACTGATTTATGGTATTGCTATTTTGGCAATTGAATTTCACCCCAGAACAAAATATATGTTTTGGCAGGTACTATTATTGTTTGCCAGCCAGAGCTGAAACCACTGATTTATGGTAATGATATTTTGGCAATTGAATTTCACCCCAGAACAAAATATATCCTTTGCAGAACACTATGATACTTGGCCAGCCACAGCTGAAACCACTGATTTATGGTATTGCTATTTTGGCAATTGAATTTCACCCCAGAACAAAATATATGTATTGGTGGACACTATTATAGTTTGCCAGCCAGTGCTGGGACACCAGATTTATGGTATTGCTATTTTGGCAATTGAATTTCACCCCAGAACAAAATATATGTTTTGGCTGACACTATTATAGTTTGCCAGCCAGTGCTGGGACACCAGATTTAGGGGATTGCTATTTTGGCAGGTGAATTTCACCCCAAAACAAAATATATGTTTTGGCGGACACTATTATAGTTTGCCAGCCACAGCTGAAACCACTGATTTATGGTATTGCTATTTTGGCAATTGAATTTCACCCCAGAACAAAATATATGTATTGGCAGACACTATTATAGTTTGCCAGCCAGTGCTGGGACGCCTGATTTAGGGGATTGCTATTTTGGCAGTTAAATTTCATCCTAGAACAAAATATATGTTTTTGCGGACACTATTATAGTTTGCCAGCCACAGCTGTGACACCAGATTTATGTTATTGCTATTTTGGTAATTGAATTTCAACACAGAACAAAATATATGTTTTGGCGGACACTATTATAGTTTGCCAGCCAGTGCTGGGACACCAGATTTAGGGGATTGCTATTTTGGCAGGTGAATTTCACCCCAAAACAAAATATATGTTTTGGCGGACACTATTATAGTTTGCCAGCCACAGCTGAAACCACTGATTTATGGTATTCAGGGGCGGATTAAGTGCATGATAGGCCCGGGGCTGTCTACCCAACTTGGCCCCCCCCCCCCCCCCCTCCATTTTAGGTTTCAGGCTTTTTTTCCTGTGTGAAGAGGCTGCGGTGCTTTGTGAGCGTCACAGTCTCTTCCTAGGCCATATGATGTCACTTTCATCGTTCACGTGGCCGAGGTGCAGCTCTGTCCCATCTGAGTGATTGGGGCTGAGCTGCAATACCAAGCGCAGTGCTGTCAAATGGACAGCGCTGTGCTTGGTAAGGAGCGAAGAGGCTGCGGCGCTCACTGGAACATCACGGTCTCCTCAAACAGGAGTCTGACCCCCACCATCTCATAACTCTCTGTGTACAGATGTCATAGATGTTACCTGCAGTCCTATTTAACACCCCACATAACACAGTGATTTATTCTGTTATGTGGGGTGTTACATAGGACTGCAGGGAACATGTACAACATTATCTGCACACAGAGAGTTATCACTGGTATCTGGGCTGTTACATAGGGCTGCAGGTGAAAAATTAAAGTTTAAGTTGCCAAATTTAAAATACATATGATTATGATAAAGACTTGAAAGAGAAGATGAGACGCAGGTCACAGCAGTGAGGATACAGCACCACATACCTCTTACATCCAGGGACTTCTCCTGTCATGTAGATCTTCTCTTTCCTCTTCTCCTCCGTCTGACCCAGACCGCCATGACTAATTCTTTCAGCCGCATCTCGTCTCTACAGAGTTTGTTACACAGACACGTTAGATTTCTCATAATTGGGGTCATTTATCAAACTGGTGTAAATTAGAACTGGCTTAGTTGCCCATAGCAACCAATTAGATTCCACCTTTCCTTTTCCAGAGGAGCTGTTAAAAATGAAAGGTGAACTCTGTAGCTATGGACAACTAAGCCAGTTCTACTTTACACCAGCTTTATAAATTATCCCAAAGGTCCCTATAGTGTCTACAGCAGTTATAATGTCCCCTAGAGTGCCCCCAGTAATAACAACAACACCCTATATTGTGCTCCAGGTAATAATACCTGTATAGTGTCCCCAAAAATAATGTCCCCCAATACCCAACACTGCCCTCATATAGTAATTTCCCCCACACTGCCCCATACAGTAATTTCCCCACACTGCCCCATATAGTAATCTCCCCCACACTGTCCCCATATAGTAATCTCCCCCACACTGTCCCCATATAGTAATTTCCCCCCACACACACACAAACTGTCCCCATATAGTAATTTCCCCCACACTGCCCCATATAGTAATTTCCCCCACACTGCCCCATATAGTAATCTCCCCCACACTGCCCCCATATAATAATCTCCCCCTCACTGTCCCCATATAGTAATTTCCCCCCACACACACACAAACTGTCCCCATATAGTAATTTCCCCCACACTGCCCCATATAGTAATTTCCCCCACACTGCCCCATATAGTAATTTCCCCCACATTGCCCCCATATAATAATTTCCCCCACACTGTCCCCATATAATAATTTCCCCCACACTGTCCCCATATAGTAATCTCCCCCACACTGTCCCCATATAGTAATTTCCCCCCACACACACACAAACTGTCCCCATATAGTAATTTCCCCACACTGTCCCCATATAGTAATCTCCCCCACACTGCTCCATATAGTAATTTCCCCCACACTGTCCCATATAGTAATTTCCTCCACACTGCCCCTATATAGTAATTTCCTCCACACTGCCCCCATATAGTAATTTCCCCACACTGTCCCATATAGTAATTTCCCCCACACTGCCCCCATATAGTAATTTCTCCCACACTGCCCCCATATAGTAATTTCCCTCACACTCCTCCATATAGTAATTTCCCTCACACTGGCCCATATAGTAATTTCCCCCACACTGCCCCCATATAGTAATTTCTCCCACACTGCCCCCATATAGTAACTTCCCTCACACTCCTCCATATAGTAATTTCCCTCACACTCCTCCATATAGTAATTTCCCTCACACTGGCCCATATAGTAATTCCCCCCACACTGCCCCCATATAGTAATTTCCCCACACTGCCCCCATATAGTAATTTCCCTCACACTGCCCCCATATAGTAATTTCTCCCACACTGCCCCATATAGTAATTTCCCCACACTGTCCCATATAGTAATTTCCCCACACTGCCATCTATTAATTAATTTGCCCCCAGACTGCCATCCATTAATTAATTTGCCCCCACACTGCCATCTATTAATTTGCCCCCACAACTGCCATCCATTAATTAATTTGCCCCCACACTGCCATCTATTAATTTGCCCCCACAACTGCCATCCATTAATTAATTTGCCCCCACACTGCCATCCATTAATTAATTTGCCCCCACACTGCCATCTATTAATTTGCCCCCACAACTGCCATCCATTAATTAATTTGCCCCCACACTGCCATCTATTAATTTCCCCCCACAACTGCCATCCATTAATTAATTTGCCCCCAGAACTGCCATCCATTAATTAGTTTGCCCCCACACTCTCATCCATTAATTTGCCCCCACACTGCCATCTATTAATTTGCCCCCACACTGCCATCCATTAATTAATTTGCCCCATACTGCCATCCTATAACTTGCCCCCACACTGCCATCCTATAATTTGCCCCCACACTGCCATCCATTAATTTATTTGCCCCCATACTGCCATTCATTAATTTGCCCCCACACTGCCATCCATTAATTTACTTGCCCCCATAATGCTATCTATTAATTTTCCCCCACAACTGCCATCCATTAACTAATTTGCCCCACTGTCCCTTAATATCTCCCCCCCCAAGTTAGCACATACACATAAAAAAAAAGGTAATACTTACCTGTATGCTGAATGGTGTGGCAGGCGCGCGCGTACATCAGAGCGTGCGCGAGCGCCACCATACAGGCGCGCGATGACGTAATCACGCGCGCCGCACGATGATGTCATCGCGCACGCCGGGCTTCTACCACCACACAGGCCTCAGGCCTACTAGGCCTGAAGCCTATGGCGGTGATAGGCGGCAGGGCAGGGAACTATACGCTCCCATGCCCCGCCGCAGTACGTGGGTGTTCGGGTCGGCGCTGGGCCCCCCAGCGATGCCGGGCCCGGGGCGACCGACCCGAACGCCCCAATTATAATCCGCCACTGATGGTTTTGCTATTTTGGCAATTGAATTTCACCCCAGAACAAAATATATCCTTTGCAGGACACTATGAACCTTGGCCAGCCACAGCTGAAACCACTGATTTATGGTATTGCTATTTTGGCAATTGAATTTCACCCCAGAACAAAATATATCCTTTGCAGAACACTATGATACTTGGCCAGCCACAGCTGAAATCACTGATTTATGGTATTGCTATTTTGGCAATTGAATTTCACCCGAGATCAAAACATATAATTTGCAGGACACTATCAAATTTGGCAAACCACAGCTGAAACCACTGATTTATGGTATTGCTATTTTGGCAATTGAATTTCACCCCAGAACAAAATATATGTATTGGCGGACACTATTATAGTTTGCCAGCCAGTGCTGGGACACCAGATTTATGGTATTGCTATTTTGGCAATTGAATTTAACCCCAGAACAAAATATATCCTTTGCAGGACACTATGAAACTTGGCCAGCCACAGCTGAAGACACTTATTTATGGTATTGCTATTTGGCAATTGAATTTCACCCCAGAACAAAATATATGTTTTGGCGGCCACTATTATAGTTTGCCAGCCAGTGCTGGGACACCAGATTTAGGGGATTGCTATTTTGGCAGTTAAATTTCACCCCAGAACAACATATATGTTTTGGCGGACACTATTATAGTTTGCCAGTCACAGCTGAAACCACTGATTTATGTTATTGCTATTTTGGCAATTGAATTTCACCACAGAGCAAAATATATCCGGTTACGGACAGTTTTAAACTAGGCCTGCAACAGCTGGAACACCAGATTCAGGGTATTGCTATTTTGGCAATTGAATTTCACCCCAGAACAAAATATATAATATGCAGGACGCTATGAAACCTGGCCAGCCACAGCTGAAACGACTGATTGATGGTATTGCTATTTTGGCAATTGAATTCCTACCCAGAATAAAATATATGTTTTGGCGGACACTATTATAGTTTGCCAGCCACAGCTGAAACCACTGATTTATGGTATTGCTATTTTGGCAATTGAATTTCACCCCAGAACAAAATATATGTTTTTGCTGACACTATTATAGTTTGCCAGCCACAGCTGTGACACCAGATTTATGGTATTGCTATTTTGGCAAATGAATTTCACCCCAGAACAAAATATATTTTTGGCGGTCTCTATTATAGTTTGCCAGCCACAGCTGTGACACCAGATGTATGGTATTGCTATTTTGGCAATTGAATTTCACCCCAGAACAAAATATATCCTTTGCAGGACACTATGAAACTTGGCCAGCCACAGCTGAAACCACTTATTTATGGTATTTATATTTTGGCAATTGAATTTCACCCCAGAACAAAATATATGTTTTGGCGGACACTATTATAGTTTGCCAGCCACAGCTGAAACCACTGATTTATGGTATTGCTTTTTTGGCAATTGAATTTCTCCCCAGAACAAATTATATATGTTTTGTCGAGCACTATTATAGTTTGCCTGCCTCAGCTGTGACACCAGATTTTTGGGATTGCTATTTTGGCAATTGAATTTCACCCCAGAACAAAATATATGTTTTTGCTGACACTATTATAGTTTGCCAGCCAGTGCTGGGACACCAGATTTATGGGATTGCTATTTTGGCAGTTGAATTTCACCCCAGAACAATATATACCCGGTTACGGACAGATTTAAACCAGGCCTGCAACAGCTGGAACATCAGATTCAGGGTATTGCTATTTTGGCAATTTAATTTCACCCCGGAACAAAATATATAATTTGCAGGACTCTATAAAACTTGGCCAGCCACAGCTGAAACCACTGATTTATGGTATTGCTATTTTGTCAATTGAATTTCACCCTCAAACAAATAATATGTTTTGGCGTACACTATTATAGTTTGCCAGCCACAGCAGAAACCACTGATTTATGGTATTGCTATTTTGGCAATTGATTTTCACCCCAGAACAAAATATATGTTTTGGCGGACACTATTATAGTTTGCCAGCCAGTGCTGGGACACCAGATTTAGGGAGATTGCTATTTTGGCAATTGAATTTCACCCCAGAACAAAAGATATGTTTTGGCGGACACTATTATACTTTGCAAGCCACTACTGGAACACTAGATTCAGGGTATTGCTATTTTGGCAATTGAATTTCACCCCAGAACAAAATATATGTTTTGGCGGACACTATTATACTTTGCAAGCCACTCCTGGAACTCCAGATTCAGGGTATTGCTATATTGGCAATAGTGATGTCGCGAACATAAAATTTTCCGTTCGCGAACGGCGAACGCCAACTTCCGCAAATGTTCGCGAACATGCGAACAGTGCGAATCGCCATAGACTTTAATAGACAGGCGAATTTTAAAAACCAAAGGGACTCCTTCTGGCCACAATAGTGATGGAAAAGTTGTTTCAAAGGGACTAACACCTGGACTGGGGCATGCCGGAGGGGGATCCATGGCAAAACTCCCATGGAAAAATACCTATTTGACGCAGAGTGTGGTAGTTGTAATCGCAATGCGATTAATACAGGTTATATTAATCGCATTGCAAAATCAACTTAGCGCTGGGTTCCTAATGGTTGTATTGCTAGAAATTCTAGCAATACAACCATTAGGAACCCAGCTCTAAGTTGAATTCACAATGCGATTAATATAACCTGTATTAATCGCATTGGGATTACAACTTAGATCTGTTCCTAATGGTTGTTTTGCTAGAATATAACGAAGATTGCGAATATAGCACTATATTCTCAATCTTCGTTATATTCTAGCAATACAACCTTTAGCAACCCAGCTTTAAGTTAAATTCGCAATGCGATTACAACTTAGAGCTGAGTTCCTAATGGTTGTATTACTAGAATATAACGAAGATTGAGAATATAGCGCTATATTCGCAATCTTTGTTATATTCTAGCAATAGAACCATTAGGAACAGATCTAAATTGTAATCCCAATGCGATTAATACAGGTTATATTAATCGCATTGCGATTACAACTACTAACACTGCAGCTTCAGAATGAATCTATGATGGATGCCGTCCTTGCTTTTTGATAGGAGGTGGGAGGGTCTGGGAGGGAGACTAATGTACTAGCCCTAAAAAGGGCTTTTTGGGGTGCTGTCAGTACGCTGTCCTTACAGCAGAGATCTGATGAGTCTTTCAGGACTGGAGTGGACACTGAATACACTAGCCTAGCTATCGATTTCCCTATTAAATCAGCAGCAACTACACTCTCCCTCCTCTCACTAAGACTGCATCTTCAGAATGAATCTAAAATGGATGCTGTCCAGGAGATGGGAGGGTCTGGGAGGGAGGGTATGATAATTGGCTGGAATGCGTCTGCTGACTGTGAGGTAGAGGGTCAAAGTTTACTCAATGATAGGGGGTGGACCTAACATCGCATATGTTCGCCTGCCGTGACGAACGCGCACAAGCTATGTTCGTCGGGAACTATTCGCCGGTGAATAGTTTGAGACATCTTATTTGCGAATTCAACTTAGAGATGGGTTCCTAATGGTTGTATTGCTAAAAAATAACGAAGATTGAGAATTTAGCGCTATATTCTCAATCTTCGTTATATTCTAGCAATACAACAACCATTAGGAACTCAGATCTAAGTTGAATTCTCAATGCGATTAATATAACCTGCATTAATCGCATTGCGAATTCAACTTAGAGCTGAGTTCCTAATGGTTGTTGTATTGCTAGAATATATGTTATATTCTAGCAATACAACCATTAGGAACTCAGCTCTAAGTTGTAATCGCAATGCGAATAATACTTACAATTATTAATCGCTTTGCGAATCCATTTGATGCCTCTATTTGATTGTATATGACGGTTGACTATGACTACCACCAACGTTCTTCTGCCTCCAAAGCAAGATATCTGAACCCCCCAGGGGCCATTTGGGCGTTTTTGATAAAAAACGCATCAAAAACGCATCTGCATTTTTATAATTTTTTCATTTTCTAGTTTATTTTGTTGTGTATTTTGCCACATTTGGTTGCATATTTACATTTGGTGTAGGCAAATATGGTAGTCTAGATCATGTGTCTATATCAAAACCTAGGATCATTGTTTGACAGCATATTTTCTAAGCCATGTAGCTGAATATAGATTTGGGTAGAGTAATGATCTAGACTACCATATTTGCCTATACCAAATGTAAATATGCAACCAAATGTGGCAAAATACACAAAAAAATAAACTAGAAAATGAAAAAATTATAAAAACGCAGATGCGTTTTTGATGCGTTTTCTATCAAAAACGCCCAAATGGCCCCTGGGGGGTTCCGATATCTTGCTTTGGAGGCAGCAGAACATTGGTGGTAGTCATAATCAACCGTCATATACAATCAAATAGAGTCATCAAATGGATTTGCAAAGCGATTAATAATTGTAAGTATTATTCGCATTGCGATTACAACTTGGAGCTGAGTTCCTAATGGTTGTATTGCTAGAATATAACGTATATTCTAGCAATACAACAACCATTAGGAACTCAGTTCTAAGTTGAATTCGCAATGCGATTAATGCAGGTTATATTAATCGCATTGAGAATTCAACTTGGATCTGAGTTCCTAATGGTTGTTGTATTGCTAGAATATAACGAAGATTGAGAATATAGTGCTATATTCGTTATCTTCGTTATATTCTAGCAATACAACCATTAGGAACTCAGATCTAAGTTGTAATCGCAATGCGAATAATACAGGGTATATTAATCGCATTGCGATTTACAATTACTATTACTGCAGCTTCAGAATGAATCTAATATGGATGCTGTCCTTGCGTTTAGATAGGAGGTGGGAGGGTCTGGGAGGGAGGGTATGCTGATTGGCTGGAATGTGTCTGCTGACTGTGAGGTACAGGGTCAAAGTTTGCTCAATAATAAAGTATAGGGGCGAACGCGAACATCAAATATGTTCGCCCGCCGTGGCGGACGCGAACAAACTATGTTCGCCGGGAACTGTTCGCCGGCGAATAGTTCGGGCCATCTCTAATTGGCAAGTGAATTTCACCCCAGAACAAAATATACCCTTTTACGGACAGATGAACACTTGGCCTGCAACTGCTGGAACACCAGATTCAGGGTATTGCTATTTTGGCAATTGAATTTCCCCCCAGAACAAAATATATGTTTTGGCGGACACTAATATACTTTGCCAGCCAGTGCTGGGACACCAGATTTAGGGGATTGCTATTTTGTCAATTGAATTTTATCACAGAAAATAGTCTATCCTTTGCCAGACAGCAGACAGTATTATACTTGGCTATCCAAAGCTGGAACACCAGATTTAAGGGATTGGTATTTTGGCAATTGTATTTAACCCCTTAATAAAATATAGAAATTGCTATCCTGAGTTTCTAGGGGTGACAATAAGCACAGCCAAGCCCCTGATGTAGGATATAGCAAAAAAAAACTAGTATTGATCGATTGATGGACTTGGTGGCAGCTTGTTCTGGTGCACCACAAGTCACAAAATGTCCACCGATCACCCCAGAAAAAAAGTGACAGAAAAACACTCTGAGCAGCCTAAAAACCAGTGAGCAATTAACTAGCAGAAGTTGAATCATTCACAGCTGTAGATCGATCACTTCATTAGGTGCTAATGCTGACTTTTCCCTGCCTAATCTCACCCTCAAAGAAGCTGCGTCCTCTCTCTACACTAATCAGAGCAGTGTGACGTGCAGCGCGACGTGACTCCAGCTTAAATAGAGGCTGAATCACATGCTGCACTTGGCCAGTCACAGCCATGCCATTAGTAGGCATGGCTGTGATGGGCTCTTAGGGCAAGAAGTAAAACGCTAGCTGATTGGCTGCTGTGCAGCCCCTCAGAAAGCAGGAAGAAATCGCCGAACAACGTACCCGAGCCCGAACTTTTTTGAAAATGTTCAGGTTCGGGTCCGTGTCCCAAACACCCCAAAATTCGGTACGAACCCGAACTATGCTCGAACTGTTCGCTCAACACTACACATAAGTTATTCAATGAATCCATTAATTCTATAATTGGGGTGAAATAACGCAATATTTTTTAACATATTTAGTTTCATACCTTGTGTTATAAATAAGGAATTTCATTAGGCCCTGATTCTGTAATTGGGGGGAAATAGTTTCCAATCCTACTGATTTTAGGCTGTTCACATTCTTTTATACAGAAGTAATTCCATCAATCTTTAATTCTGTAATTGGGGTGAAATAGCAGCCTGATACTACAGTTTTTTTCGTGTTCACATTGTTTTTTACATAAGTAATTCCATTAATTCTTAAGGGGGTTGTCCGAGTTATGTAAAAATATAGATGACACTGAAATCTGATGGTCAGCAATATATAACTAAGCTAAGCAAGTTTTAGGCAAAAAAAAAAATCTATTTCCTTAGTTCTCTTCTGGCTCTTTGTTTAGCTTTAATAAAAAACCATCACTGACATTTGTGACCCCCCCCCCCCACCCCCTGCTCCATAAAGGGAATGAATAAAAGTGCTGACCTGCGTGAAATGTCTGACTACTGGGGTACTCAGCAGCATGTTGTATGTATAGGACTACAAGTCCCAGCTGTACAATGACACTGCTGTTCTTGTGCAATACTCTGCAGAACTACTCCAGTCTCTCAGCTCTGTGCCTGCAGGATGAGGAGGGTAGATCCTGACCATTTGTCTGTTCACTGCCTGCAGCTGCTAAGAAATGCCTCCAGCCCTTAGTTTGTGCTGCTGATGGTAGAAGGGGTTAATCTTTCCTGAAGAATCCAGTCGGAGTGAGACACAGAGCAGATAGTAGTAGATGGAAGTACAAGGGGTGTGACCAGCACAGTGACGCTATTTAAAAATTGCATATACTGTTACAGTACAGTATGTCCGGCAGACAGGTGCCAAGGTATTCTAAAGTGGCAGTGGCAAAAAAATGTTTCTGGAGCTGGCAGAAGAAGCAGCAGAAGAAGGGGGGTGTTAGCAGCAGTTGCAGCAACAGACCAGAGCTGTCAGTGTCAACCAGCGGTCTTGTTTTGACCAGCAACCAAGCTGTCCTTGAATGGCTGACTAGGTCTTCAACATAATCTCAGACACCCCCAGCCAGGAGTTGGTGGGCTCTACTGACACTGTGCTTAGTTGGCATTGCTCAGGAACAAGTTCTGTGCTCACACCTGTCCAAAAAATTCCTCTTTCACTTTCTGTTCCTACTGATTGGGAAGAATTGTATGCTGTCGTCTCTGCTCCACTTTTTTAGCGAGGGCAAGCTTATGGAGGATAGTAAGCAGCTACTGCCAAGCCAAGATTTAGAGGCAAAATCTGCTGCTTCCTCCTGTAGGTGGTCAAGTAGCGATGATAAGAGTCGCATAGGAGCAGGTGTTTCGAGCTGTCAGGCACACAGCCCTCAGACTGGTGAGGGTGACATCAGTGATGTACAAACAGTTAGTGGATGATGAAGTAGCCAATCACATGTGTGAGCCGGGTGAAGAGGGGGCTTCATTGTCATATTCATCATCATCAGGGGATTAGGGTGGCAGCTTGCACATGAAACATCGTTTGAGCTAGTAAGGTGCAAGAGTGGCTGTGCCTGGGGTAGATTGTCTGCTACTAATGGGCCTACCTGTCTGGAAACAACTAGAGGTGCACAGGTTCATAGAGGCAACGGGAGACAGTCAGCACACAGTTGTGGGGGTAAAATTCCCCACTTGCCTGTGTGGGAATTTTTTATCAAGTCGCTGTAGGATATCAGAGTGGCCGTGTGGAGAATCTGTGGGCAGAAGGTGAAGTGTAGCCAGGGTGCCACAGCCTTGCGTCAACACATGCAGCGTCACCCTAAAGTGACTAGGGAAAACCATGGCGCTAATGTTGTGGTAAACCCTGACGCATCTTCTAGTGGCTCACAACCCTTTTTCAGCAGTCACCAGCATCTCAGAAAGCTCAACCACCTCAGCAGAAGGGAGCTGTGTTTCCTTCCCATCATCTACTGGTCCTGAAGATCCTCCTCCTACTCCTCGTCACTCATTTTGCCAACAATCAATCACAAGGCCATTGCTAAAAGTCAACAGTATGTGTGCACTCATCCAATGTCGCAGAAGCTGAATATGCTCCTGACCAAGTTGCTGGTACTACAGTCCCTCCCTTTCCATGTGGTTGACTCTGCACCTTTCAGAGAATTAATAACTTGTGCCGAGCCAAGATGGAGAGTCCTAAGCCATCATTACTTCTCCAAAAAGGCTGTACCGGCCTTGCAAACATATGTTGAATAGAAGGGGGTCCAGTCCTTAAACCTGTCCTTGACTGGTAACATTCATGGCAACACCGACAAGTGGAGCTGTGACTATGGTCAAGGACAATATATGTCCTTTATGGCCGACTGGGTAAATGTGGTTCCTGCTCAGGCACACCAACAACTTGTCCAGGTAATGGCAATGCCGCCTCCGCGTTCTCAAGCTGTGAGTCATGCGCCAATGTTCTCCTCCTCCTTATCCTCTACTTTGTCCTCAGCCTCCACTGAAGGCACAATTCGGAGTTCTCCTCCAGCATACGACCTATGCAGAGCACGGTGGTGTCACGCTGTTCTGAACCTGGCTTGCCTGGGCAAACTGAGCCACATTAGGGAGGAACTGCTCCATGTCCTTCAAGACGGAATCGAATCCGGGATTTATATCTTATCTAATGCTTATGAAAACGTGTAGAAATCTGAGTCTCACTTCCTTCTGGGATTTGCGTCCCCACCTATCCCTTGGTTGAACTTGATGAACTCATGTATTTTTTCAACCGTATAAACTATGTAACTATCTCCTCGCCAACTGAAGATGAGAACCATGGTCACACATAAGAACATTGTGTTGGCGCTGTGTCAAGGAGAGCTGACCCGTGTACCTTGCTTGGAGAGGCAGGCGCTGTTCCTCTGGGGTTAACACAATGGGCGCACTATAGGGTAATAACATCACACAGAATGATTGGAAGAAAACTCCAATGAGGAGGCTCACCTTGGGGTGTTGTGCAAAGGAGCAGGCACAACACTACTGCGGGCTCAGAACGGTGGAGGTATGAAAGCCCCAAACGTAGGCGGTCATGCAGCCAGGGATGGTAGTACTTCCATGGGGATGCCTGTGGTCCCCCAGTGAGCAGAAGGATCCTTGAAGAATGAGAGAAATCCCACGCGCAACAGACCTGTTTTGAGATGTTAAAGAAGTAATCTCAAGACCGGTCTGTTGCGCCATGGGATTTCTCTCATTCTTCAAGGATCCATGTACCTTGCTTGGCGCAAGTCTTTAATCTGGTTGTAAAGCGGTTCCTGAAGTCTTCCATCCAACTGCAAGACATCTTGAAAATGGCCACAAAACTGTGCATGCAGCCTCTCTTACACTGCAAAACACACCCTCCTTGAGCTGCAAAGGCAGAATAGTGTTCCCTTACATTGCTTCATATGCAACGTTTGCACCCATTGGAACTCCATGCTCCACATAAATGTGGAGCCCCAGTTATGGGTCTACAACACAATGAAAGCCAGATATCCCTCAAAGGAAGGAAAACTGAGCAAAGGGGTGTCTCCATTACAGAGATCACCAAATCCACCATATTAAGTGGCCCCTATGTCAAGATCCCGCTTTTTTAAAAGCTTTAAGGATGTGACAGGGAAAACCTAAGCCAGTTATCCATCCACAGACAGCTGTTTCGGGGTGTTGCCCCTCATCAGTGCGGAGTAGGATTCTGGCTAACCGGGAGCAATGCCTCGGAGACTACTCAAACACAACAATAGCTGATCTCAGAGAGACCAGCTACAAAAATCACCGCAGGATACAACTCCAGGGACAGGGTTTAGGATGAGGGATAGATAGGGATAGATATATACAAACCCTTTCTCCCCCCTCCTTGCCCAGCTCTCTATTGTTTTATCACAATTTTTGTTGGTGGGCATAGTTACCCCAAAGAGAACTCCCCTTTCCACACAAATTGTTGAGAGAATAACCTTTGTAAAGATGAATTAGGCGTGGATCAGCCAGGATTTCCACATGCCAGTGGCTGATGGATCAGACTAGAGTTGTTTCGGTACCAAAATTTTGATTCGGTATCGATACCATAAAAAAATATTGCGATACTCGATACCACACAAAAAAAAAAAATGCCCAAAAAAGCTGCGTGCATTCCTCATTTTATGGAATGTCCGGCCAATAATACAACAGTCCGATCCTATTTTTTGGGCGTACAAGGTGACTAAAATAAAATGGCGAATTGTGCAGTTTTTCTTTCCTTTTTTTTTCTTTTATGGGCGTGCACCACTTAAAAGAGGATTTTTTTAATAGTTTGGACTTGAGACGTAGCGATATGTAATATTTTATTTGTTGTTTATTTATTTTGTATGTAAAATTGGGAAAGGGGGTGATTTATACTTAATATTTTGGTGTACCTTTTTAACTTTTTTTTTTTTTTTTTTACAGTTTATTTATTAACTATTTCCCCCTTAGGGGCTAGAACCTGGGATCTTTTCATCCTATTCACCCTAATAGAGCTCTATCAGGGTGAATAGGATCTCACACTCTCCCTGCTGCCCTGTGCACAGTACACACAACAGCAGGGAGCTGACTATGGCAGCCAGGACTTCAGTAGAGTCCTGGTTGCCATGGTAACCGATCGGAACCCCAGCATTACACTGCTGGGGCTCTGATCACTGCCACTGCCACCAATGAGGGGGAGGTGAGGGGACCCTGTGGCCACTGCCACCAATTCTTTTAATACTGGGGGGAGGGAGGAATGGGGGATGGGGGGGCACACTGGCCACCAATGTATTTAATAATGGGTAAAGGGGGGGGACATTGGCCAATGTCTTTAATACTGGGGAGGGGGGGGCGCACTGGCCACCAATGAGGAGTGACTTTTACTATACAGATGCAGGCAGAAGAAGCTCATTGCCGGCACCTGCCTGTGACCATCTGTATAGTAAAAGTCACTCCTCATTGGTGGCCAGTGACCCCCCCTCCTCCTCCCGTCTCTCTTCATTGGTGGAAGCGGCACAGGGGGCGGGAGAGACTGCCTCCTTCTCCCCGTGCTGCCGAGGAGAACATGGCCGCGCTGAGAGTGGCGCAGCCACGTTCTCTGATACTGGGCTGTGCAGTAGCGCAGCCCAGTATCGATAAAATACTAATCCTGGTATCGAGTTCGATACCAGAGAAAAGTATCGATACCCGAAACAACCCTAGATCAGACTAGATCATTCTGGGTGCCACACCAAAACATTATGAAAAATGACCCTTTTCTTCTGGCCATCTGCTTCACTCACGATACTGATGCTACCATCCGCCTGCTGCCACACACTGGCTGCCTCTAATGTTGTCTTCACAAAATGCCACTACCTCGTACTGCCACTGCTATAGCCCCCCATTTCCCCACTCTGTGGAGGGGTCACTATGTTGACTCCTCAAGCTGTTTCCCCCCTTCCCACTCTGAGACAGTGCCACTATGTTGACTCCTCATGCTGTTGACACCCTCACCACTCTGTGACTGGTCCACTTTATTGATGCTTCATGCTGTTGCCACCCGCACCAATCTGTGACTGGGCCGCTATGTTGATTCCTCTCACTTTTGCCACCCTCACCACTCTGTGACAGGGCCACCATGTTGACTTATCATGCTATTGCCATCCTCACCACTCTGTGTCAGCTGTTTGGCCTTGTTGACATCACCATTTATTTTACCCTTCTTATGATCTGTCAGAAGAACCGAAAAATCGAAAATACAACAGATCCTGTCTTTGGAGTATCCATAAGGCATTTATCAGACGGTCCTATTTTTGTATCAGGATTTGCTTATCATTTGGAAGCCAAAAGCAGGTGTGGATACAAAACACAGAAGAGATACAAATATTCCAATCACTTGTCATCTCTGTTTTGGACCCACTCCTGTTTTTTTTGGCCTTAGCAATACTAATTAGTGATGATCGAGCATTCTCGGCCGAACACCAGTTCGGCTCGAGCATCTCGATGCTCGGCACATGGCGGTACTCGGCCAAGTACCGCATGTGCTTGAGCGCAATGCTCGAGTCTCCTCCCCGCACGTTTCTTGCCTTCTAAGCAGCCAATAAACGTGCAGGTAGGTACTGCCACCACTGTATTCCCTGTATTGGCTACTGGCATTACAGTGATTGTCTGGCCTGAACGCGTCATCGGGTGATATATAGCACCTGATGACACGTATTCGGCTCAATATTAGTCAGGGAGAGTTGTGCATAGGAAGGGACAGACAGTGTAGGGAAGATTTTTATTAGAAAACTTTTCAGAGACCCAAAAGTCCCTTTAAGGACTATTGTGTGTGACAGCAGCAATATATATTTCTAGCGCATCCTGTGCTAAATTGCTCAGTTTTAGAGAGAGCTGTGCATAGGAAGGGACAGAAAGCGTAGGGAGTGTTATTGGAAGATTTTTATTGTAAAAACTTTTCAGAGACCCAAAAGTCCCTTTAAGGACTATTATGTGTGACAGCAGCAATACATATTTTTAGCGCATCCTGCGCTAAATAGCGTCTAATAGGCCACTGTGGACAGTTACATTATATATTAGTATAACGTGTGCGCTGAAAAAAATTCTCTGTGACATACAGTGTACTTTTGAAATAGACGGTGTCTGCTTCTGAGAGTGACATTACTAGGGGGACATCTAAAGAGTAACGTGTGTGCTTAACAATTTTATCAGTGCCATGTAGTGCACTTTTTCAATAGACGGTGTCCGCTTCTGACAGTGACATTACCAGGGGAAAAATCTCCAGTGTAACGTGTGCGTTTAAAAAATGTATCAGTGACATACAGTGTACTTTTTCAATAGACGGTGTCTGCTGTGGACAGTGACATTTTTTTTTTTTTTTTTTAAAGAAATTGTATTCAAGGAGAAAAAGCACATTAATGCACAACAGTTCCAATGAAAGAAAGATATTATGTCAATAGCACTTGTACATTCAATTCCAGAACATATTGGTAGGCAGTTCCCTTCCAGTAATTCTAACATGATCGAGTCCACTATATTCGTTCATAGTTCTCCCAAAATTTTTATTTTTCAAGTCAAAAGCGTACATCGCTTTGTGTAAAATTCTAAAGTGCATCTCTCTCCATGTCTCGCTACTAATAGCCTGCCGCACCCGTTCCATCCCCTCTCCCAATTTAGATGTCAGTGACCCGTCCCCTAGTTCCTCCTCCTATTTGCTGAAGACAGATTCCCCTAGCGGAGCAGACAAAATATTCTGCATTTTTCTGTAAAGATCTGACAAGGAAGAGTCCTGAGATCCCACCAGGGCCTCAAACCAAGCCAATCTCTCCGGCTCCCCTAATTTCGTAGCTTTCGCCATACAATAAGAATAAATTTGAGGCGGGGAGTTGAAATTTTGACTGAATTTAAGGCCATGTGAGGATCTCATTTCCCGAAGAGGAGAACAGTTGTTTCACTAAGATGATTCCTTTTTCCTTCCACAGGGAAAACATCCTGGACTGTCTACATCCCCTAGAAAGCCGGCAGGGACCATAATGGCATATAAGGAGTAATATACATAGGCAGCCTATAGAGTTTTCTAAGCCCTCTCCATGCAGCCGTGGTGTTCTTTATCAGTGTATAATGCTTTGTGGGGAAGGGAGCATCTCTTAGCCTACTGTGCAAAATCGCCACCAAGTACCAGAGGGTCGCCAATTCTCTCTCCAATGGAGTGTTGGAAAAGTGTGACGTCCCTCTCATCCAATCTCTAATGTGTCTAAATAACGAAGCCAAATTATATCTCCTAATGGATGGCAATTGAAGCCCACCCTCCCATTTCGTTAAGCAAAGTTTATCATAAGCGATCTGCGGCCTCTTTCCCTGCTATAAAAAATGCGAGAAGGTTCTCTGGATTCTATTAACATCCATGTGTTTTATCAGTAAGGGGATAGTTTGAATGGGGTAAAGTAATCTAGCAAAACTCCCCATCTTCAGCAGATGGGCTCTACCGAACAAGGATAGCGGTAGTATGGACCATCGTTTTCCAGTTCAATTTCTATCTTCTTTATCAATGGGTCATAGTTTAGCTTATATAACATTATAGACGACAAAGAGGGAGCTAAGCATGGTTAAGTTATGTTTACAGGGGGGGAGGAAGGAGGGATAAGTTTCAACAGGGATCACTTTGGAACTCCTACCTGGAAATTGCTCACTATGGAGGTCACCTCATCCCAGTATTTATTTAACTTGGGGCATCTCCAAGTAAGGTGGATCCAGACAGGAATTGGACTGTTTTACACAAATTCTTTTCGAAAAGCATGCTGATTACTATAGTCTGTGTGCAAACATAAATTCAGTAACACAGTTTGCCCATTGGTTATGAGTCTGACATTCGGAACCCCCGCTAATCAGATATTTGAAGAGACTGAGCTCCCCCTAGGTTGGTGATGTCACGTTTATCAGTCATGTGGCCTAAGCAGAACTAAGTCTCTTTTTTATTTTTTATTTTATTTTATTTTTTATTGAAAATATGCACTTATAAAAATATACATATCAAATTCATACATAATCTGTATCCTTATAACCAATTTAAGACAAACAACCAATGTGTTACAATACAATACATTTTATAAATTAACCCCCCCCCCCTAAGCCGATTTGGCTGTCATCGTGAAGAACCCCTTTAATAAACAAGCAGCTGTTTAATATAACTAATTATTCGTTCCATTCTACTGCCCATGCCCCCCTCCTCCTAGACTTCATTTCCTCATAGATTTTAACCTGTCGCCAATACAGAGCCCATTCATTTACTGAGGGTGAGGAACTCGCCCCCCACTTTTTCACTAAAATGGCTCTTGCGACCATCAGCCCATGCATCCACACTCATCTAACCTGAGCTGGGATTGCCGAGTCTGGATCTAAGTATCCCAGTAATACTGTCTGGATATCCGGTTCATACTGGTAAGAAACCTCTTTTTGGATACTCTGGAATACCTGATCCCAAAAACTCCTCAATTTACTACAGCCCCAGAGAGTATGAACATAGTCTGCTTCAGCGCAACCACACTTTGGGCAGCAGCACCCTCTCCCCCTATTCCTCACAAATGCCTGAATCTTAGGCGTATAATAAAGTCTATGAATGATCTTAAATTGGATTAATCTATGCGCATTAGAGATAGTAATCCTACTAATATTCCTATAGATCTTCTTCCATTGCAGGGGGGGACAATGCAGCTCTTGTTCCCACTTACTAGGACTTTTAAATACCACTATGTTCGCCAGAGCTGCCCGAAGATTGAAGTACAGTTTAGAGATTTTGACATCAACGTCCCCTTGCCCAAAACAAAAATCAAAAAATGAATGCTGCCGAGCGAACAAACGACCCTTATCCTTAGTGCACTCATATGCGTGTTCAGTGGCATTAGCTGCGCCACATCTGCAGTGTAACATGTGTGCTGAAAAAATGTATCTGTGACATATAGTGTACTTTTTCAATAGACGGTGTCCTCTGCAGACAGTGAAATTACCAGTGAACCAGGGAAATATCTAAAGTAGAACGTGTGCGTTTAAAAAATGTATCAGTGACATACAATGTACTTTTTCCGTAGAGGCTGTGAACAATGACATTACCTGTGATACCTGTCCTGTATAACGTTTCCTCATCCCAAATACCTGTGACATTCCTGTAATTTTTTATTAGCCGCTGGTAAAAGCATTGACATTATCTGCGGGATATATCCTGTGTGATGTCTCCACATCCCAAATACCTTTTCAACCTTTTTTGCGCATACACTTCCAAATTCTACGCTACTGTATGTGTGACATACTTTCAAGCATATATAACATTTAAAATAAAGAAGGGTAGCAGAAAGGGACGGGGAAGTGGCCATGATGCTGATGGTGCACGCAGAGGCCGTGGCCCTAGGCGCATTGAAACTGTGCCTGCTGCCAGAGCACAAGAAAAACAATCATCCACGATACCTAGCTTCATGTCCCAATTTGCAGGGCGGCGCAGGACACCACTCTTGAAATCAGACCAATGCGACCAGGTGGTGGGTTGGATTGCAGCAGATAATGCATCCAGTCGGTTAAGCACCACCCTGTCTTCCAGAAAGTCCAGTGTCAGTAGCCAACAGTCTGGTCAACACAATCCTCACCCTGATCCTCCTTCCTCCCACCATGGAGAGTCTGGGCAAACAAGTGATCCCTCACTCAGATATTCCGAGGACCTCTTTTCCTTCATTTGGCCCTCTCGCACGCTTGAAGAGGAACAGATATTTCGCCCTTATTCCCAACCTCTTGAGCATCCACAGTCACAAGAAAGATGACAGTGTGGAATGGAAATTACTGTTTAATGAGGTGGATGATGATGAGACACAGTTGCTAATAAGTCAATGGCAATTACTGTCTGAAAAGGTTGATGAAGAGGATGACACACAGTTGTCAATCACTGAGGTTGAGGTTAGGTCAACAAGTCAGGAGGATGAGCAGAGTAAGGAAGTGGAAGAGGAGGTGGTGGACGATGAAGTCGCTGACCCAACCTGGGAATGTGGAAAGCTGAGCGAGGACAGCAGTACAGAGGGGGAGGGATATGCAGCACAGCAACAGGCTGGAAGAGGCAGTAGGGTGGCAAAAGGGGGAAGGCGGGCCGCACCAAACAGGCCTGCAAATGTTTCACAGAGCACCCTCTTGCAGAAATATCCCTTGCCAAGGGGTAGGTGTTCCGCAGTTCCACTTCCCTGTCCAAGCACAGCGTCAAATGTCCTTACCCCAGGCATTTGAACGCAAGCGCAAATACCCACCCACCCACCCACCCACAGGCCATATCACTAAATGCGCAGCTTTCCAAATTACTGGCCCTGGAAATGTTGCAATTTACGCTTTTGGACACTGAGGCCTTCCACAGCCTAATGTTGGCGGCCGTCCCGCGTTAGGCAGTGCCCAGCCGCCACTATTTTTCAAGATGTGCCATGCCCCCCTTACACCTACATGTGTCCTGTAACATCACACGTGCCCTGACCAACGCAGTTACTGTGAAGATCCACTTAACCACAAACACATACACAAGTGCATTCAGCCAGGGAGGCTACATTTTCCTGATGGCACACTGGGTGAACGTTGTGGAGGCTGGGATCAAATCGTACCCTGGGATGGCACAGGTGCTACCAACGCCAAGGATCAATCAGGGTTTCCGCCAGCCGCTACGTTAGTGGCTCCAACCCCCACTTCTCATCCTCCTCCACTTCTATCTCCAAATTATCCACGTGCAGCACCAGTCAGCCATCAGTCAGTAGCTGGAAGCAGTGTAGCACTGCAGTGGGGAAGCGGCAAGAGGCCCTGCTGAATCCAATATGCTTAGGGGAGAAATAGCACACCGCCACAGAGCTATGGCAGGGGATAAGAGACCAAACTGAGCTGTGGCTCTCGCCAATCAACCTACAGCCATGCATGGTTATGTTAGATAATGGCCATAGCTTGGTGGCGGCTTTGGAACTCGTCAAGCTCACACACATCCCATTCCTAGCCCACGTCTTAAACTTAGTGGTTCCGCGGTTTATCAAAACCTAACCCAATTTGCCTGAGCTACTGGTGAAGGTGCACCGCGTGTGTGCACATTTCTGTAAGTCATCCACAGCTTCAGCCGGTCTGTCAACGCTGCAGGAGTGCTTGAAATTGCAAGCTCACTGGCTGTTGTGCGACATAAGCACGCGCTGGAACTCAAAGTTCTACATGTTTGCCAGGCTTTGTGAGCAACAGAGGGCAGTAGTGGAATACCAGCCGGAACATGGTCATCGCCTTTCCAGTCAGCTTCCACTATTCACAAGCAAGGAGTGGGCATGGATGTCTGACCTCTGTGAGGTTTTAAGAAACTTTGACGAATCAACACAGATGGTGAGCGGCGATAACGCTATTATCAGCATAACCATTCTTCTGTGTCTATTCAAAGGCTCGATGCTTACAATTAAGGACGACGCTTTGCATGTGGAAGAGGTGGAAATGGGGAAACAAATTACAAAGGGTGATAGCCAGACCACCCTCAGTTCGTCATCTCAGCGCAAATTGGACGATGAAGAGGAGGAGCAGGAGACTGTTGTCTCCGCTACAGATGGTAGTACCCATGGAAGTTTTAATTCCATCTGTTCAGCGTGGGTGGGCAGAAGAGGATCAGGAGATTGCCTGTTGGTACTCTGGCACACATGGCTGACTTCATGTTAGGCTGCCTTTCCCGCGACCAGCGGGTTATACGCATTTCAGACAACATGGATTACTGGTTGTTCACCCTTTTTGACCCCCGCTACAAAGAGAACTTCTCATCTCTCATTCCTCTGGTGGAGAGGACGAGCAAAATGGTGCAATATCAGCAGGTCCATGTTAAAAAACTTCCATCTGACAATGCTGGCAGCAAAGTCCGTAGTTCCTTGAGCAACTGAGGAGGGGAGACAAGGGGAACACACAGCAGTCCCAACATAGGCAGGGCAACACTCTCCAAAGCCTGGGACAGTTTCATGACACCCCGCCAGCACCCTCAACCTGATGCGTGGCCTACTGTCAAAAGCAGGGAAAAATTTTGGAAGATGGTGAAGGAGTACAAAGCAGACCATGTCATCGTCCTCAATGATCCCTCAGTGCCTTACAACTACTGGGTGTCCAAGATGGACACATGGCACGAACTGGCAGTCTACGCTTTGGAGGTGCTGGCCTGCCGCCAGGGTTTTGTCACAGCGGGCATTTAGTGCTGCTGGTGGCATTATAACAGCTAAGCGTATCCGTCTGTTAACTGAAAAGACAGGTTGACTCGTTAGAAGGCCGGTTTATTGGCCTGTATTTGTGGGAGGGGCATAAGTAGTATACTTATACCAGGCAGGCGCCCCCCCTGGGTGTGTCGACGGTGCTGCATAGTTGTGTGCAGTCTGAGCCACCTATTGCAGCACACCGTCTGAATCTGAAGCTTCCATGCCCAGTCGGCGTTCAGGATCCCAGTTGAGGTCGTTCCGGTCGGGTGAGGGTTTGCGGCAAGCTCGTGCAGCATCGTCCCTTTACAGCTGGCGATGTGTTGGCTCCTTTGGTGAGGAGGAGCAGCACTGCACCGGAGCAATTCTGCCTGGCAGCTAACGCTTAGTGCCCACGCGGCAGCACGGTTAGGCAGAAGGGTCAGCGTGACTCTGTCTCATTTCTCGCAGGTTTCTATGTCTTGCACAGGTCACCTTGCTTAGTTTGTCTTATCTGTATGTATTTCTTGTCTGCTCTCACTTCACTGCTCGCCATCTAACCTCTCTCGCTAACTGCTATTATTTCTGCAGACAGACCAAAACCTTGTTCACACTGACACACTTACTTGCAATATTGAGGGTGAGGTTCAGGCAGCTGATTAATCCAGGTGGAGCAGAGTTGCTGTTTACAAAGTGTTATTGTTTCTTTAGTATAAATGCTATTTTGCAATATGTATATTAAGTAGACGGTAAGCTCCTCTGTGTTGAGTTATCTTTCATTAGTCTTGTTTCATTTGTTTCAGAAATGTAAAATGTGTGTGTGTGCCACTTTAAGGTTGTGAACCTGAGTTTGTGTACTTAATAAGCACCTGCAAGGTGCTGGGGATCCATCTTCAGTTCAGAGTGTTAGCTGGACACTGGGGGAGCTACTTGCTACAAAGGTATTGCAGAGACCCATGAGGACCTTTTATTTTGTTATTTTGCCTCGTTTTGTTGCTTTATTTGTGCTAAAGATAGATATGAGCGTGGCTTTCTCCAAGAACTGAGTTTAGTTGTTTTTACGGCATATACACCCACATCTTGACAGGGCGCAGGTGCTGATGGTGGCAACGTTTGTATGTACTCACCTATAGCGGCGTGGTGTGTTGAAGGTGGCTTATGTTACTGAATGCCTCGTGTTAGTGTCAGCATATTACCACAGTGAGGATTGTCTTTTCATGTTTTTATTTTTTTTTATTTTTTGCTTTTCACAGCTCGCCATTCTCAGTTGATGTGATCAATCACATCTTGTGCTTTGGTAGTAGAAGGAAAAAGAAAAAAAAAGTCACATTACGGGTGGATTTCCCATTAGGTTACAGGCTTTGCTACTTGACGTTTTATCTTTTAGGTTGTCATAGGTTCAGAAGGTTTGGTAAGTCACTTTTTCCATTAGTTTGCGGTCTCACATCAGACCTGACCCATCACTCGGTTTAAACCATTTCGTTGGTTCTGATGCCTGCAGGCCTCATGTCAGTGTCGGCATACTACCACAGCCAGGATCATCATTGCATGTCATTTTGCTCTTCAGGTCACATCACAGCTCACCATTCTCAGTTGGTGTGGTCAATTACATCATTTGCTAAGGTAGCAGGAGGAAAATAAAATAAAAGGGTCTTTAAAAAAAAAAAACTACAACAAAAAATTAAATGAAAAATAAAGAATATATAAAACTTTATCAGCTTACAACTCGCTACTTGACGTTTCTTCAAAGACTGCTATAGGTTCAGAGTGTTGGGTAAGTCTCGTTTTCATCAGTTTGCTGAATCACAATGTCAAACCGTACATGCCGCTCTGGTCACGGTGGTTTCAACTATTTTGTTTTTCTGATGCTTCCGCTGGCACCGGTTTTGTTGACTTTTCTTGGCCCTCAATATAATCTTTTTCTTTCCGACTTTCCCTTCAGGGTGCCCGGTACGTGTCTTTCAGCAATTACTGGCAGCAGTAACAGACCAAGGCCTTGCGAGTACTCTGTTGCTGTTCCCACGGCCCACTCACCACTGGTGTTGGGCACGAGTATTCGCAAGGCGAGTTTGATCTCGAATATCGTGATTTCACGATTTACGGATATGTCGAATACATAACCCCATATTCGCAGTTACGTATTTTCACTCTTGAGATGTATAGTGAGTGATAGGGAAACTGTATCTTGAAATACTAAAAAAAAGAATAAAAAATTCAGACATCATTCAGACCTTAGTTACTTCTTTAACAGTTTCCACTATTTCTGTCAGAGTAAAGACTTAATAGGTAAACTGTCCTGCGAATGTTCGTCACTTGAATAATCACATTAATCTATTCGTGGTTTGTATTCCCTTACCTACCTAGCATTAACAGGTCGCGTCAGACTCCAGTACGCTGTATGTATTGCGAAAATTCGTGTATGTCTTTTCGTGCCCTTCCATTCACACAAATGACTCTAGCCATTTCAAGCTTTCAATACGTGTAAAGCAGTTTAAACATTATTAATAACGAACAAATTCTATGCGCACGCGAATATAACTTAAGAGAATTAATTAAAAGTCATAATATTGAATGCGAAATAGCGAATATTGCTAAATCGCGAATGTGTGACGAATGTGATGTGGGTCAAATGTGGGTCTTTGCACTCATCACTACTCACCACCTCTCAGTTGTGCGGCATGTCCGTATGCCGGTGTCCAATTTAGGGTTGAAACCGACAGCTATCGGGCCTTTCCTTCAGGTGAGGTTAGGCATATGCTGCCTCTAGGTACGAAAGTTCCGGCCCATATTATTCGGAAGCTAGGTCAGTAGAGCTCTGCATGTTCATTAGTTTCATACCTCAATCTAGTCGAGAGACGTTCTTGCGTTCCAGAGGTTAGTCATGTTAGTGTTGTTGCTGGCACTGGTTTCATTGCCATTTTTGGCTCCCAATATAATCATTCTCTTTCCGACATTTCATTCAGGGTGCCCGGCTTCGTGTCTTTCAGCAATTACTGGCAGCAGTAACAGACCAAGACCTTGAGAATACTCCGTTGCGGTCCTCACAGCACCACTCACCACCTCTCAGTTATGCGGCATGTCCGTATGCCGGTGTCCAATTTTATGGTTGAAAGCGACAGCTACCCTGCTGCCTCTGGGAACAAAAGTTCTGGCCCATGTTATCTGGACATTAGGCGCTCTGCATGTTCCATAGGTTCATACCTCAGCCTAGTCGAGAGGTGTTGCATTCCAGAGGTTGGTCATGTTAGTGTTGTTGCTACGTACTTTTGTGTATAATTTAGTTCTTGCTTTTTGGCCCACTTCAGGCATTCCTCCTACGCAGCGGTTATGGCACAACTCAAGCCGCTTAGTTTAGTTAGGTAGGCAGGTAGACGGTTTCGTGTCATGTAGCCCCGACCACAAGTTAGAAGGCCGGTTTATTGGCCTGTATTCGTGGAAGGGGTGTAAGTAGTACACTTATACCAGGCAGGCACCTTCCCTGGGTGTGTCGATGGTGCTGCATACCCTCCCAACCTGCCCTTCTTTTTCGTAAACACCTTGCAGGGTATGCCCCCCTTCAGGCATTCCTCCTACGCAGTGGTTATGGCACAATTCAAGCCGCTTAGTTTAGGTAGGTAGGCACGTAGATGCTTATGTGTCATGTAGCCCCGACCACAATTATAAAAATGAACAAGGCCTGGATTACCCCTGACTTCTCTAATCCACCAGAGGAAAGCGGCTGAACATTAAGGCACTTTAAATGTGTTGTTTATAATGTTCTGAATACACTGTATTCCCCTGCACCCCTTCCACCACAAAAAAGGGTATATGGTTGAATCTTCCTTTTCTCATCCTCCTCCTCCTCTTCCATCACATCAACATGCTTATCCGTCGCATATAATGCCCTCACATATGTGCCCTCGCTTATAATGTTTTACAGGGTCAGATTATCTACAGGCCCTCGCATATAACTTTTTAAAGGGTCAGCTCACCAGCAGGCCCTCACCCACAATTTTTTACATGGTCAGCTCACCTGCAGGCCCTCGCATATAATGTTTTACAGTGTCAGCAGACCTGCAGGCCCTCACATGCAGTATAATGTTTTACAGGGTCAGCTCACCTGCAGGCTCTCACCTTCAACCTTTTAGAGGGTCAGCTCACCTGCAGAACTGCACATGTAATGTTTTACAGGCTCAGCTCACCTGAAGGCCCTCACCTACAACCTTTTAGAGGGTCAGCTCACCAGCAGTTCCTCACCTACAATTTTTAACAGGGTCAGCGCACCTACAGGCCCTCATATATAATGTTTTACAGGGTCAGCTCAACTGTAGGCCCTCACCTACAACCTTTTAGAGGGACAGCTCAGCTGCAGGCCCTTGCATATAATGTTTTCCAGGGTCAGCTCACAAGCAGGCCCACACCTAGAATCTTTTACAGGGTCAGCTCAACTGCAGGCCCTCGCATATAATGTTTTACAGGGTCAGCTCACCTGAAGGCTCTCACCTACAACCTTTTAGAGGTTCAGCTCACCAGAAGGCCCTCACCTACAATTTTTAACAGGGTCAGCGCACCTACAGGCAGTGGTGTATCTTGGTTTTGTGCTGCCCTAGGCGAGACTAAACTCGGGCACCCCCCTAATATAAATTTGACCCACCCCTTCCTGTCAAGGCCACACCCCTTCCTTTGTAAACCCCACCCTACCACTTTAGGCTCCACCCTTTCCTGTTAGAGCTTTACATCTTCCTACTTGTATGTATTGATCTGAAAGCGGGAGGAGGGGGACGGAGGGAGAGGCGGTGCAGAGGTGAAGTAGGCGGCGCTGAACGCAGGGAAGGCGGCGCTGGGAACCAAACGGCCGGGCACCATGGATCTACGGACCTCCCCTTTGGCACCATAAATCAGTGATTGACAGGTTAATAAAACTTGTTTTTTTAGTGGAATAAAGCCACAAATACATTTTATAGGGCCACCTTATGGATCCTAATATAACCCTGCAGCATATGTTTAGCTCACAGGGGTTATATCATATTATTCAGAGACACTCCAACAAATAGTAGGAAATTGGAACAATATACCAGTGACATGCACATTGCATCTGAATGATATTAAAGGGATTCCACTCACCACATTATTATGTGGTGACAGAATCCCTTTAATATCATGCAGATGCAATGTTCATGTCACTGGTATATTGTTCCAATTTCCTACTATTTGTTGGATTGATTTGTCTATGAATAATTTATAACCCCCATATCAGCAGTATATTTTGGCGGTACTCACTCACTTGAGGTCAATCACCACTCCAGTTATGCCCATTCATATAAATACTATTTACATTACATATGTAATTGAATTTGTGTCACTTGTCACTGTGGGGGCTGTAATTTTCGCAGTACTCACTCACTTGACGTCAATCATCACTTGTGACTCACCAGTTAGTTCTGAGTGAGTCACTGCTGCAGCGCAGTGAACGCACAGACAGTAGCTGCGTAGGCCTGCTGCTGCCCGCCCTAGCATTGTCGCCGGCGGCTAGCCTGTGATTCCACCTCCGTGTGACGTCACAGCAATGCACGGCGGCCGCGTCAGGACTCGAAGGAGGAAGTAAGTGTGGTATAGTAGTCAAGTCCTTCACTATGCGGCGCCGGTGATGCCGCTTGCTAGTGGAGGAGGATTGAATTGGACCACGGGACAAGGACAACTTGGAATAGAGGGGGGAAAAAAAAACTTAAAAAGTATATCACTAAGGCAAACAAGGCATTTTGCCGCCACATCAGCAAGTGCCGCCCTAGGCAAATGCCTTGTTTGCCTCGTGATAGACACGCCACTGCCTACAGGCCCTCATATATAATGTTTTACCGGGTCAGCTCAACTGTAGGCCCTTACCTACAATCTTTTACAGGGTCAAGCTCACCTGCAGGCCCTCACCTACAACTTTTTAGAAGGTCTGCTAACCAGAAGGCCCTCACCTACAATCTTTTACAGGGTCAAACTCACCCCTAGGCCCTCACTTACAACGTTTTAGAGGGGCAGCTCACCAGCAGACCCTCACCTATAATCTTTTAAATGGTCAGCTCACCTGCAGGCCCTCGCATATAATGGTTTACAGGGTCACCTCACGTGCAGGCCCTCGCATATAATGTTTTACAGGGTCAGCTCACCATCAGGCCCTCACCTACAATGTTTTATAGGGTCAGCTAACCTGCAGGCCCTCGCATATAATGTATTAGACGGTCAGCTCAACTGCAGGCCCTCACCTTCAATCTTTTACAGGGTCAGCTCAACTGCAGGCCCTCACCTAAAATCTTTTACAGGATCAGCTCACCTGCAGGCCCTCACCTTCAACCCTTTACAGGGTCAGCTCACCTACAGGCCCTCAGCTAGAATCTTTTACTAGGTCAGATCACCTGCAGGCTCTCGTATATAATGTTTTACACGGTCAGCTCACAAGCAGGCCCTCACCTACAATCTTTTACAGGGTCAGCTCAACTGCAGGTCCTCGCATATAATGATTTACAGGGTCAGCTCATCTGAAGGCCCTCACCTACAACCTTTTAGAGGGTCAGCTAACAAGCAGGCCATCACCTACAATCTTTTACAGGGTCAGCTCACGTACAGGCCCTCACATATAATGTTTTACAGGGTCAGCTCACCTGGAGGCGGTCGCATATAATGTTTTACAGGGTATGCTCACCAGCAGGCCCTCACCTACAATCTATTACAGGATCAGCTAACCTACATGCCCTCAACTACAATATTTTTCAGGGTCAGCTCACCAGCAGGCCCTCACCTACAATCTTTTACAGGTTTAGCTGACCTGCAGGCCCTAGCATATAATGTTTTACAGGGTCAGCTCACCTGCAGTCCCTCACCTACAATGTTTTAGAGGGTCAGCTCATCAGCAGGCCCTCACCTACAACTTTCTAGAGGGTCAGCCCACAAGCAGGCCATCACTTACAATCTTTTTCAGGGTCAGCTCACCAGCAGGCCCTCAACCATAATATTTTAGAGGGTCAGCTCATCTGCAGGCCCTAACCTACGATCTTTTACAGGGTCAGCTCACCTGAAGGCTCTCGCATATAATGTTTTACACGGTCAGCTCACCTGCAGGCCTTCACCTACAACATTTTAGAGGGTCAGCTCACCAGCAGGCAGTCACCAACAATCTTTTACAGGGTCAGCTCACTTGCAGGCCCTCACATATAATGTTTTAAATGGTCAGCTCACCTGCAGGCCCTCTTCTATAATGTTTTACAGGGCAGCTCACCTGCAGGCCCTCACCTACAACCTTTTAGAGGGTCAGCTCACCAGCAGACCCTCACCTACAATCTTTTGGAGGGTCAGCTCAGCAGCAGGCCCTCGCCCCTAGTGTTTTAGATGGTCAGATCAGCAGGCCTTTGCTCAAAATGTTTTTGAGGGTCACCAGCAGGCAATCAATCATAATTTTCCAAAGGTATGTATGATTCCCTTCTTTATGTGTAACAAAGGGTGTATTGGAGTGCCGGTTCGTTGTAATATTTGGTAGCCCTTTCACTTACTGCATATGCTTTATGAGTGTAGGAGTCCCACTACATGAACAATTGTACCACAATGTGAATTAAGCCCTCCTTTATGTGATATACAAGTTGTAATGGAGTGCCTCTTGCTTGAAATTTTTGGTAGCACTTGCACTTTATATACAAGTAAATATACAGGAAAGAATGTTTCCTAACAATTTTTCCTCTAAAATCGATTTTATCTTTGGTATTGTGCGTATTATTGTCAGTCTGTAAAAGTGGTGTACTACTCGGACAACGTCTCCATGCAGTTCCCAAACCATTTTGGTGGTGTTTCCATCAATTTTTGACCTTTCTTTCTATGAACCAGGCACCCTCCCCTCTTCAGAGCAGGGGTGCCTGGTTTAATGCTCCCGTGTTTTTGTGGGTTTCCTGATAGGGAACATAAATTGTGAGCCCCATTGGGGACAGATTCATACTATTGCCTGTAAAGTGCTGCAAAATATAGCAGCGCTATATAAGCAAGTAAAATAAATTAAAAAATAAATTTCTGGCATCAGTAAAGAACCTGGAGGCAGGTTGGAAAGCTGCAGTTTAGAACTAGTATTGTACCAACCTAATAGTATTCTGGGTGATGGGTGTCTTAGCTGTAGTCCTTCACATCACAACAGTGTCTTTAATGCTGGTTGTAGTTATTCACTTTGCTGGCTGTCTTCTCAAGGATTTACATGAGGCTTTATCTCTGTAATTCTCTTTAGAGAATCATCTTAAGGAGCAGGAGCTCAACAGGAACTCCGTCTCCAGGCAGAAAACAGGACCAGCCCTCTTTTACCAAGAGGGGAGAAAAGGGGTGATTAGCCCTGTTCTTTGCCAACCATTGCCATCCACATCCTTAATTGAAACGAACGGCTAAATAAACAAAATAAAAAAATATATAACATACTGTCTAAAAGTATAGTACCCCCAGGTCTGGAGTACTACACATGGTTTGAAAAAAAACACACACAAACAGCAGCAGAATTGCTGTTTTTTACCATTACCCCATATAAAAAAATGAGTCAAACAGTAAATTAGTCCAAAATAATGCCCCATACCTACAGCCTTTCTGCAAAAAATAAGCCATCCTACTAAAACATAAAAACAAATTAGTGTGTGTTGGAATAATGTCAATACCAATTTTATATAAAAATTACATTTATGCTGGTATAAAAAATGCTGAAACAGCAGTGGCCATTTTTTCATATCCTCCCCCAAAAATGAAAAATGTTAACCAGTAAATTATAGGTAACCAAAAATTGTGCCATTAAAAGCTACCATTTATCACACAGAAATTGAGCCATGGTATAACTTTTTCAATGCAAAAAAAAATAAAAAATAGGCCGAACCTTAAATGGGTTGTCCAACTTCAATAAAAACTTGGGCAGCAGCTGTAGATTGCCTATAACAGGGGTGGGGAACCTTTTTGCTGCCGAGGGACATTTGGATATTTGTAACATTGTTCGAGGGCCATACAAATTTCTCAACTTAAAAATTTGACTGCTATATTTGGTGAAACAAATAACTGATTTAGGGGTAAATTACAGAAATTACGCTTCAATTAAAAAATAATCTAGAGAGCTGAATTTTTTTTAGCACAAAATGGCGCCTGCGCTAAATATATATATTACAAATAGTACAGGCGCCATTTTGACCAAACATAGCAGTCTAATCTTTAAGTTGAGAATGTTATAAATTTAGTTCTTTAGTTGGCATTAATGGCAGCCAAGTTAAACCCAGAGGGTCCAGAGAGGGGTCCACCCAGCTTTCACTCTGCCACTGTCCCTGCCTCTTCCTTAACAACTGTCCCTGTCTTTGTCCCTTTATCAGCCTCAGATCTGCCCCCCCAGCCTACATCTGCCTCAGATCAGACTCCCATCAGACCTCCCATACTCAGATCAGACCCCCATTAGACCCTCCCTAACCTCAGGTCAGCCCCCATCAGACCCCCCAGCCTCAGATCAGACCCTCCCCAGCATTAGATCAGACCCCATCAGACCCCCGGCCTTAGATCACACCCCTCTTCAGACCTTCCAGCCTCAGATCACACCCCCATCAGACCGTCCCTAGCCTCAGATCACACCCCCATAAGACTGTCCCTAGCCTTAGATCAGCCCCCATCAGACCCTCCCTAGCCTCAGATCATCCCCCATCAGACACCCCAGCCTCAGATCAGACCCTTATCAGGACCTACCCAGCCTCAGATCAGCCCCCTCAGCATCAGATCAGACCCCATCAGACCCCCAGCCTCAGATCAGACCTTCCCCACCCTCAATTAGCCTCAGATCAGACCCTTTTAGACCCCCCCCCCCCTGCATCCAATCACACCTCAGATCAGACAATTAAAAAAATAAAATAAACTTACTTCTCCACCTCCGGACGGCGCTGACACTTGGCAGATTCACTTAACCTCTTCGGTCTTCTTCCCGCTGCAATGTACTGTGACCAGGCAGCGCACAGCGTCAGATCATAGTACGCATCTACGTGCATTACATCCTGATGCTGTATGTGTCAGGACATAGAACGGTCCGGAAGAAGACCAGGGAAGGTGAGTATAGCCAGTGCAGTGCTGTTCTCACCTCCCTGTGCCTCCCGCATGCTAATAACAGCTTCCATAATGGAGGAAGTTATTAGCATTTTCACTATATGCTCTGGCAGGGTTCGGGGGCACATGACTTGGTCCTGTGGACCGCATGCAGCCCTCACACCGGAGCTTTCCCACCCCTGGCCTATAATAACAAAAGCAGTGATACCACTTTTCTCCTCTGATCTTCCTACACTGTGCTCTACTCCTCCTTGTCCTTGTGTTTTTCTAGCTGCAGCAATTATGTATCATGGACTGCAGGTCACCACTGCAGGAAGTCACTGGCCTGAGCAGTGACATCCTGTGTACTGTTAAGGTCAGTGATTGGATGCCCATGACATGTGGGTACAAAATACCATGGCTGCTACTGCAGCATTGAAAAAAGTGGCAATTATCACTTATTTTGTTATTTTAGGCCTTTTACAGAGTTTTAATTTAATTAGACAAACCCTTCAAGGAGTTAAACATCTCGGTATACACAATTATTATTGGTTCTCCCTGACTGCAAACTGAGATCTTGAATATTTGAGGGGAACTCAAAGCACTCTGTACAAATTTCATGTTGCTTCATTATACAATGAATAAGCTTTAGAGTTCATACACATGAATGATCTGCTGTACAATATACCATAAATAAATCCAAATTATACTAAACTGTAATACAACACTCATAAATACTTTTGCATGACCATAATGTAGCACTGTATACCTCCAATTTCAGGAATTTTGCTGTTGAATACCATATGTACCCATCAATGACCTATTTTACAGGTTCTCTCCCTTAGAGGCATTACTGGCAGTGGCTCTATACAGGCTATATGGACATACCTCTGTGCATGGTACTTTATTGTGCTTTAAAAACCAAAAATCCCTTGGCACTGGCCAATCGCAGCGCTCAGCTCATATTCAGGATATGAGCTGAGCGCTGCGATTGGCCAGCCCTCCAGCCCTGGGAGAAGGAGATGCCCAGGGCAGAAGAAGAAGTCTCCGCCCCAGGCAAAATTAGAGCAGCAGGAGCGCCGGTACCGGGGGCTACAGAGGACGAACGGAGCGGCACCCAGGGATACAAGTAAGTGCAGGGACATCCCTGGGTGCCGCTCTCCATGTAAATAGCTTTAACTCTTAAACTGTGGACCAGTGAAAGGTCCTCTTTAAGGGGAAAAAATTCCTTCCCGACTCCAATCAGGCAATCAGAATAACTCCCTGGATCAACAACCCCTCTCTAGTAGCTATAACCTGTAATATTATTACACTCCAGAAATACATCCAGCTCCCTCTTGAATTCCTTTATTGTACTCACCATCACCACCTCCTCAGGCAGAGAGTTCCATAGTCACTGCTCTTACCGTGAAGAATCCTTTTCTATGTTTGTGTACAAACCTTCTTTCCTCCAGACACAGAGGATGTCCCCTCGTCACAGTCACAGTCCTGGGGATAAATAGATGATGGGAGAGATCTCTGTACTGACCCTTGATATATATTTATACATAGTTATTAGATCTCCCCTCAGTCGTCTTTTTTCTAAAGTGAATAACCCTAATTTTGATAACCTTTCAGGGTACTGTAGTTGCCCCATTCCAGTTATTACTTTTGTTGCCCTCCTCTGAACCCTCTCCAGCTTTGCTATGTCTGCCTTGTTCACAGGAGCCCAGAACTGTACACAGTACTCCATGTGTGGTCTGACTAGTGATTTGGAAAGTGGTAGGACTATATTCTCATCACGGGCATCTATGCCCCTTTTGATGCTACCTATTATCTTATTTGCCTTGGCAGCAGCTGCCTGACACTGGTTTTTACAGCTTAGTTTGCTGTTTATTAAAATTCCTAGATCCTTTTCCATGTCAGTGTTACCAAGTGTTTTACCATTTAGTATGTACAGGTGACTTGCATTATTCCTTCCCACGTGCATAACTTTACAATTGTCAGTGTTAAAATTCATCGCCATTTCTCTGTCCAAGCCTCCAATCTGGTTTTAGTTATAGTCCTTCCTTTTCACTTTTCCCTTCTTTGTGATTATTGTTAGCTACAAACTGCATCAAAACACTCATGTGTGAATCTGGCTTTATTGTTTCATGTTCTTACTCAAGTATCCTTTTACATTAATATTTATTAAACTGAATGCTCTCTGTTCTATTATATGTATATGTACTATTTTTGCAATAATACTGTATATTACAAATTGATGGGCCAATTTTCTGCACAGGTATACTGTATGTTCTCTTTCAAACTTTTTAGGAGAATGAAGTTATGAAACAAATTTTGGTAGTGGCAGTGGTAGATGGTACTAAATTATTAGCCAGAATGTTGTTTTATTGTATAGTTGAATTAAGTGTGATTTCATGCTTATTGTATTTTGCTGGATTGTATTTTTTTTAAACAATAAACATCTTCAGCATTGAGAATTAATCTAATGTTTTTAAGCAGGATAAGGACACGAAGGAAGATCACATTAATATAATACTGCATCTAGAGCAAACAATACAAGATTTAAAGGCTAAACTTGCAGAACATGAAAGGCAATATATTCAGTCAAGTGTTTCTGCAATAAAAGAAGTGCAAGATCAAAGTGTTTTGTCTAATGAACTATTTGCCGGAAATGACTATACTGAAAACATTTCACTAAAACATAATGCACAAGGCAAATCTGTGCAGACATCACCAGTAATGGAATATGTGCTACAAGAATTGCCTTTATTTCATGCAGATACATTTCAGAATTCACTTGGAAAGCATTTTTCTCGACAGAATGATTGTTCTATATATTTGCAGCAGAAGGCAGACTCTGTACAGGTTGATTCGATCAACGAAGCTTCAAAATGTTTAAATCCTCCATCAGTCAAAGGAATCACTTCTGAACAAATGGAATGTTTGATCTCTTCTAGTACTGGTGTACAATATCATAAAAAGCATGATCATTTGCCTGAAGATAAGGATTCTTCTTTCCCTCATTGTTGTAGTACTGATTTTTCATCCGCTATATTACCTCATACAAGTACAGACATTCAGTGCCCACTGTCTTCCCCACTGCAGACAAATGAATACATTCAAGATCATGTGACTAAACCTTCTTCTCATGCCACTGTACATACATCATTGAAATCCCTATGTTGTACAAACACATGTCACACTCACTGTTCAGACAGCTCAACACATATTGCTCTATCCCAAATATCAACTTTAAAGTCAGATTCTAAAGAAATTACTTCTCCTCCCCCTTTGCCGTCTACCATTAGAAGTCATGATTCATCTCAACTAGAACTTAAACAACCATTAAATTCCATGGCACCTTTGCCAACATCATTACCTCATTTGTCAATTCCCTCTCCTCCATTATTGCCATGTTGTATAGCAATTCCTAATTTCTCTCCTCCAGTACCACTCCATAAAGACAATACTACATCCTTTAGTCCTCCACAACTTCCAGGGCAGTGCATGACTGCAACTCCTACTTTGTCACCATTTATTCCATCATCAAGCACAATATTTCTTCTCCCACCCCCTTTTTCTCCACTACCAGAGGGTACTCCTACACCACCACATCCTCCTCCTCCTCCTCCACCCCATCCTCTGTCATCTATTACTGCAGTTCCCCCACCAATAGTGCTTCCAGGTACCTCTGCCTTATCTCTACCACCATCTCTACTACCATCATTGCCTGGTTCTACTCCACTTCCAAAGGCGCCTCCATTGCCTAGAATCAGCGGAATTCTACCTCCTCCACCTTTTCTAGATACTACACCTCCTCCTCCCCCACCTCTACCACCACCTTTACTAGGTATCAATCAAATTCCTCATCCTCCCCCGCCACCAGCACCACATTTACAAGGTATCAATCAAATTCCTCCTCCTCCCCCGCCACCAGCACCACCTTTACTAGGTACTAATCAAATTCCTCCTGCTCCCCCACCACCAGCACCATCTTTATTAGGTACCAATAAAATTCCTTCTTCTCCTCTTCCTCCATCAGCATTACCACCTTTACTAGGTAACATTCACATTTCTCCTGCTCTGCAACCAAGTACTGCAGCAATTCAGTCTGTTTCACCTGTGGTATGTAATATTGCAAATATACCTCCTCCTCCACCACTACCACCACCTGTTCTGCCGCTACCAGCACCATCAATTAATCTTTCATCTTCAACGGATTTCCCTGGTTTTGTTCATCCTCAAACATTTTTACCACCTCCTCTGCCTGCTGGACTACTTACAATAGGATTAAGCCAAGACAAAGAACATAGGAAAGCTGCAGTTGAACCTACAAAGCCCATGAAGCCTCTTTACTGGACAAGAATTGAATTACAGAAAAGGTAATGCTCAAATTAACTGCATGCACTTCTGTTTATAAACATTCTACTAGCACTTCCCAGTATACACATTATTAGAAGATAAAACTTATACCATAGTCACTGTAATGTTGTTTGTTATATTGTACATTGTTCTTTCCAACTAATCCAGTCCATTTTACTACACATGTTGGTAGGCAAAATCATGAGAGGTGAAGAAGTAGGATGCTCAACAAGCTGTTAATAAGGGGGGATGGGTGGATGCAGTTTCTGACAGAAAACTATGTTAGACAGTATACAGAGTCACAAGCAAGTATTTATTAGGGACTGTGTATGGAAAGAACATAAAAAATAACTGAGGACTTCAGGGAAAACTTTGAGGAAGTGAGGGCTGTGAGGGGCTGTAGCACATTGTATAATAATACAGCTGCTCCAGGACCTTATTTATATGAATACTCTTTTTGCTCATTTGATCAGAGACAGCTGTTTTTATCAAAACCTCAAGTTTCCACATATTATTATTGCCAGCACAGCACCCCAATAGCATTCTGGTGCTGAGCAAATGCACATTTATTTTTTACAGTGTATTATATCTGTTCAGCGCTATTAAACATGCTACATTAAACATGCAAAATAATTTTATGGTCATAACTAGAGTTGAGCGAACACCTGGATGTTCGGGTTCGAGAGGTTCGGCCGAACTTCTGGAAAATGTCCGGGTTCGTGATCCGAACTCAACCCGAACTTCATCCTGAACCCGAACCCCATAGAAGTCAATGGGGACCCGAACTTTTGGGCACTAAAAAGGCTGTAAAAGACTCCCGGAAAGGGCTAGAGGGCTGCAAAAGGCAGCAAAATGTAGGTAAATCCCCTGCAAACAAATGTAGATAGGGAAATGATTACTTAACATAAAATAAATAAGAATTAACCAATATTAATTGGAGTTAGGTCCCATAGCACAGAATCAGGCTTCAAATCACCCACCAATGGAGAAGGTCGCTTACTATTATTTCGACCCCAGCATCCAGACAAAGGAGAGAGGTCCCACAGCAGAGAATCTGGCATCATATCAACCACCACAGGAGAAGGCCACTTTCAGTGACTTAGGCCTTAGCACCCAGACAGAGGAGACATGTCCGATAGCACAAGCATTACATTTATACCATCCAGCACAGGAGAAGACAACTTTTAGTTACTTTGACGCCTGCACCCAGAAAGAGGAGAGAGGCCCCACAGCACATATTCAGGCATCATATCACCCACCACAGGAGTAGGCCACCATTTAGTTAATTTGACCCCTGCACCCATGTCAGATGGTACAAGCATCAGTTTTACATCACCCAGCACAAGAGAAGGCCACTTTTAGAAACTTTGACCCCTGCACCCAGACGGAGGAGAGAGGTTTTCACAGCAGAGAATCAGGCATTTAGATCACCCACCACAGGAGTAGGCCATCATTTAATGGGACCCCGGCAACCATGTCAGATGGCACAAGCATCAGTTTTACATCACCCAGCACAAGAGGCCACTTTTAGAGACTTTGACCCCTGCACCCAGACAGAGGAGAGAGGTTTTCACAGCAGAGAATCAGGCATTTAGATCACCCACCACAGGAGTAGGCCATCATTTAATGGGACCCCGGCAACCATGTCAGATGGCACAAGCATCAGTTTTACATCACCCAGCACAAGAGAAGGCCACTTTTAGAGACTTTGACCCCTGCACCCAGACGAAGGAGAGAGGTTTTCACAGCACATAATAACGCCTCATATCACCCACCACAGGAGTAGGCCACCATTTATTTAATTTGACACCTGCACCCATGTCAGATGGTACAAGCATCAGTTTTACATCACCCAGCACAAGAGAAGGCCACTTTTAGAGACTTTGACCCCTGCACCCAGACGGAGGAGATAGGTTTCACAGCAGAGAATCAGGCATTTAGATCACCCACCACAGGAGTAGGCCACCATTTAATGGGACCCCGGCAACCATGTCAGATGGCACAAGCATCAGTTTTACATCACCCAGCAAAGGAGAAGGCGACTTTGAGAGACTTTGACCCCTGCACCCAGACGGAGGAGATAGGTTTCA
>CM065592.1:301578554-301815629 GCA_033119425.1 Bufotes viridis
AATGGTCTTATTATCGGGGACCTCGTGCGCTGCGATGAGCAAGGATGCCAGGTTCACATCCCTGCCTTCTTTAATGTCCTGACGTAAGTTAGCGGGGACGAAATGTGAGGGCGCGATGGAGGGGAAAGCCCCTGACCCACCCGAAACGTAGGACTGGACACTGGCGGTTTCTGTTGGTCTGTGGGTTGCCAAACCGGAACTGACCGAATTGGCCTCGATCGTTCGATGTGTTAAAGAAGTCTGAATCGTGTTCTTTGACACGACCTCATACTCAGGGGTTGCAGCAGTTGACAGTAGGCGAAACAGCTCGGCTTTCCTAGCAGAGGCTGGGTATGGTATCCCTCTTCTGCGTAACTCAGCCGATAGTTTTGGCACAGTCCACGATCTAAATGGGTGGGTTGCCTCCCGATCGGATTGTCCATCCATGCTCCCACGGGAAGAGGATGTTCCCTCGTCAAGCCCTTGCGACATCCTAAACCAGGAAATAACGGATTACCATCGGTTGTACGCTCCACCGCCCCCCCGCCCCCCGGTTCTACCTCCCTCTACCTCTTATAACACCTCGTGCTACCTGACTAACTGCTGTACCAACCCCACACAGACAACGTCGTGAAACACACCCCCCGTGAGGACTTAATGAACCCTGCTAACACCACCTAGAAGTGATTGAAAAAGGTCCCCCCCCTCCCGGCCTGACATCGCTACTAATACCGCATCCACGGACGACAGGACGTGAATCGGGTCTGTGGTGTGTCAGACAGAAACCTTGTATCGTATGCCGTAGCTCTCAACGCAGAGCCACTATGTGCGAGTCCCAAGTGACTGGAACCACTTTGTGCGAGTCTCATGTGGCGGGAACCACTTTGTGCGAGTCTCAAGTGGGGAGAGCCACTTCGCGCGAGTCTCAAGTGGCGGAATTATCCAAAACATATTTTAACTTAAGACCAAGCCTCGTGCGCACCCTTGCGTGAACTACCACCTGTACATGACCTACTAGCGTGAAACCACATACCTACCTGAAGCTGAATTGCCCCTCTTGATCTTAAACTAACCACAACATGACGGACATTATTACCCCGACTGCCGAGTACCCTTCTCCCCCCATCTGCTCATACATCTACCTTTACCAGGAAATGAAGATAGATAATCTAGTTGCTGCAACGAACCACGATAATAAGGTATGGAAGGACGAGATCGTTTTCACCCTGACTGGTGAAACTATTATGAAGATAAAAGATGACACCCTGAGTTCAACACCAACAACATGTTGCTATAACCACTTCTCTAATCAGGGGAAAAATATTTATATATATATTTTTTTTTGTTCCCCTGCCTACCCCTCTAACTGAGCAGTGACCAGTGACCTATGTAAGCAAGGGGGCGAGCCAAAGCTTTCCTCCCCGCCGCTGTGCTGACAAGCCACCACTAGACAGCAGCCTGCCTGAGCTGCCAATGTGCCTGCAGACAGAAGTACTCTGTGAGCGATGCGACGCCCCCCCCCTCAGCGCCCAGTAAGCACAATGCCCGCATAAGTTTAATGTAGCTACACCGCCCCCACCCACCCTCATGAAAGGTGGGGGCGGGGGACGCCAGGCCTGACATCGCGATGTACCCGCGTGCCCGGCATCCAAGCTCGCTGCCGATGCGCCAGTATGTTCCGGCCTGCCTGCCGTGCGCCGACCCAGCATGTGGCGGGGCTGCCAACTGTACTCCGGCCAGACATTACAGGTCGCGCTGTTCCCCCCGTACCCCTGCGAGTGATTGCCCGCTACAAATGGACAGATCTTACCCACAATGTCAGCAGCTGCCACGGCAACTTGCGCGTCCACCCCTCGTCACAATCGCGCCGGAAGTAGAAGCTTTCAGACGACGTGGTGCTGTAGGACGGGCAGCCTTATATGTGAGAAGCTCCGCCTCCTCCTCACACAAATGCGGCAAACTAGTTAGTCTAATACTTGCGGCATCCCTTATTTCTGGACTAACAAGTTGAAAACTTCCTCTTTTAAACTCCACTCCCCTAGTAACATAGTTTATATGGCCAACAAAAGTCATCTGTCCATCCAGTTTAGCCTGGTATACTGCAAGTTGATCCAGAGAAAGGCAAAAAAAAAAACTGTGAGGTAGAAGCCAATTTTCCCCACTTAAGTGGAAAAAAATTCCTTCCCGACTCCAATAACGCAATCAGAATAAATCCCCTGATGAACAACCCGTCTCTAGTAGCTCGACCCATCGATCCCCTGGATCCAATCTTTTCTGGCTTAGAAAGTCTGCCTTGACATTTTGTGTTCCTTTTAGAAAAACTGCTGACAGGAAGTTAGCATAGCTTTCTGCCCATAAAAAAAATTTGTTGGTCAGGGATATTAGGTTCTTGATCTTTGTATCCCCCTGACGGTTTATGTATGACACCAACGTCTTGTTGTCTGACCTGACTTGAATGTTGGAATTGTAATCAGTTTCACCAAACGACTGGCTTTCATGTCAGATGCCGGGACCCACATCCTCTCCTCTAGTCCATAACCCTTCCAGTGAACAAGATACTGAAGAGATCTACGGAGAACTCAAGAGTCAATAATTTTGGCGATCTGGAATTCCAAACTGCCGTCCACCATGACAGGAGCGGGTGGCAAGGGGAACGACTCCAAAGGTTCAACATATCTCTTCAATGAAGATTTGTGAAACACATTCTGAATTTTCAGAGCCTGAGGAAGTTCAAGACGAAAAGCTACAGGATTATTAATGGCAGTGATCTTATATCGACCAATAAACCTTGGACCCAACTTCCAAGAAGGAACCTTCAACTTAATATTTCATGTGGACAGCCACACAAAATCACCCATACTTAGGTCCGGACCATTCATACGTTTCCTGTCAGCCACACGTTTATACTTGTTGCCCATATTCATCAAGTTATTTAGAATTTTCCACCATATAGAAGACAATGATGACGAAAAACATTCCTCCTCAGGGATACCGGAAGTATCCGAACCAGAGAATGGGCCAAATTGCAGGTGAAAACCATATTCCCTAAAAAATGGCGACTTACCAGTGGATTCCTCTCTACGATTGTTTATGGCAAACTCTGCCAAAGACAAAAAAGAGGACCATTCCTCCTGGTTCTCAGAGACAAAACATCTTAAGTAAGTCTTCAGACTCTAATTAGTGCGCTCCGTCTGTCCATTTGTCTATGGATGAAAAACAGAAGAAAAAGACAGTTGTACCCCCAGCCGAGTACAGAACGCCTTCCAGAATCTGGACAGAAACTGAGTCCCACGATCTGAGACCACGTCAGAAGGAATGCCATGAAGTTTCACAAACACTTGCGCAAGTGTTTTAGCATTAGGTAGGCCAGGCAATGCTATAAAGTGCACCATTTTACTAAAACGATCAACTACCACCAGAATAACTGTCTTTAAAGACGAATTAGTCAGATCAGTAATAAAATCCATAGACAAGTGAGTCCATGGTCTGGACGGTTTGGGCAATGGAAGTAGAGATCCAGAAAGTCGAGTATGTGTCACCTTAGTGCGTACACAGATACTACAGGCCGACACATATTCCTCAACACACTTACGCAACTCCGGCTACCAGAATCTACAAGAGATAAGGTCTACTCCCAGGATTTCCCGTAAGAAGCGTACAGTGATGTTCCTCAAACACCTTATGACGCAATTCTGATGGAACAAACAATTTCCCAGAGGGTCAAGACTCTGGTGCGTCTCCTTGAGCCTCTAACACCTTCACCTCTAGGTCATGGTATAGAGCGGAAATCACCACCCCCTCCAATAGTATCAGGCTCGGATTTTCAAAATGTCCATGTCCAGGAAAACAAGGTGACAAGGCATCTTCCTTGACGTTCTTAACCCCAGGACGATAAGTGATAATGAAATTGAATCTGGTGAAAAACAATGACCATCTGGACTGCCTCGGGGTCAGTCATTAAGCCGACTCCAGGTAGGTCAGATTTTTGCGATATGTGAAAACCATGATCGGATGAATTGCCCTTTCCAACCAATGACACCACTCCTCAAAAGCCAACTTAATGGCCAGCAACTCTCTGTTACCCACATCGTAATTTCATTCTTAGGCAGAAGGATTTTTCTTTAGAGAAAAATGCACAAGGGAGCCATTTACCAGGTGATGGGCCCTGCGATAAGGCTGCTCCTACCCCCACCAATGAAAGGTGGTGATTAGTGTTGAGCGAACAGTTCGAGAATAGTTCGGGTTCGTACCGAATTTTGGGATGTTCGGGAAACGAACCCGAACCCGAACATTTTCAAAAAAGTTCAGGTTCGGGTTTGTTGTTCGGCGATTTCTTCCCGCTTTCTGAAGGGCTGCACAGCAGCCAATCAACTAGCGTTTTACTTCTTGCCCTAAGAGCCCATCACAGCCATGCCTACTAATGGCCAAGTGCAGCATGTGACCCAGCCCTTATTTAAGCTGGAGTTACGTAGCACCGCACGTCACACTGCTCTGATTAGTGTAGGGAGAGGACGCAGCTGCTGTGAGGGCGAGATTTGGCAGGGAAAAGTCAGCAAAAGCACCTAATGAAGTGATCGATCTACAGCTGTGAATGATTCAACTTCTGCTAGTTACTTGCTCACTGGTTTTTAGGCTGCACAGAGCGTTTTTCTGTCACTTTTTTTCTGGGGTGATCGGCGGACATTTTGTGACTTGTAGTGGATTCAACTGCCACCAAGTTCATCAATCCATCAATACTAGTTTTTTTTTTTTTATATATCCTACATCAGGGGCTTGGCTGTGCTTATTGTCACCCCTAGAAACTCAGGATAGCAATTTCAATATTTTATTAAGGGGTTAAATACAATTGCCAAAATACCAATCCCCTAAATCTGGTGTTCCAGCTTTGGATAGCCAAGTATAATACTGTCTGCTGTCTGGCAAAGGATAGATTATTTTCTGAGGTGAAATTCAATTGCCAAAATAGCAATCCCCTAAATCTGGTGTCACAGCACTGGCTGGCAAACTATAATAGTGTCCGCCAAAACATATATTTTGTTCTGGAGTGAAATTCACTTGTCAAAATAGCAATCCGCTAAATCTAGTGTCCCAGCACTGGCTAGCAAACTATAATAGTGTACGCCAAAACATATATTTTGTTATGGGGTGAAATTCAATTGCCAAAATAGCAATACCATAAATCTGGTGTTCCAGCAGTTGCAGGCCAAGTGTTAATCTCTCCGCAAAAGATTATATTTTGTTCTGGGGTGAAATTCAATTGCCCAAATAGCAATCCCCTGAATCTGTTGTCCCAGCACTAGCTGGCAAAATATAATAGTGTCCGCAAAAGCATATATTTTGTTCTGGTGTGAAATTCAATTGCCAAAATAGCATTACCATAAATCTGGTGTCACAGCTGTGGCTGGCAAACTATAATAGTGTCCGCCAAAACATATATTTTGTTCTGGGTTGAAATTCAATTGCCAAAATAGCAATACCATAAATCTGGTGTCACAGCTGTGGCTGGCAAACTATAATAGTGTCCGCCAAAACATATATTTTGTTCTGGGGTGAAATTCAATTGCCAAAATAGCAATATCATAAATCTGGTGTCACAGCTGTGTCTGGCAAACTATAATAGTGTCTGCCAAAACATATATTTTGTTCTGGGGTGAAAATCACTTGCCAAAATAGCAATCCCCTAAATCTGGGGTCCCAGCACTGGCTGGCAAACTATAATAGTGTCCGCCAAAACATATATTTTGTTCTGTGGTAAAATTCACTTGCCAAAATAGCAATCTCCTAAATATGGAGTCCCAGCACTGGCTGGCAAACTATAATAGTGTCCGCCAAAACATATATTTTGTTCTGCGGTGAAATTCACTTGCCAAAATAGCAATCCCCTAAATCTGGTGTCCCAGCACTGGCTGGCAAACTATCATAGTGTCCGCCAAAACATATATTTTGTTCTGGGGTGACATTCAATTGCCAAAATAGTAATCCCCTAAATCTGGTGTCCCAGCACTGGCTGGCAAACTATAATAGTGTCCGCCAAAACATATATTTTGTTCTGGGGTGAAATTCAATTGCCAAAATAGCAATACCCTAAATCTGGTGTCCCAGCACTGGCTGGCAAACTATAATAGTGCCCGCCAAAACATATAATTTGTTCTGGGGTGAAATTCAATTGCCAAAATAGCAATCCCCTAAATCTGGTGTCTCATCACTGGCTGGCAAACTATAATAGTGTCTGCCAAAACATATATTTTGTTCTGGGGTGAAAATCACTTGCCAAAATAGCAATCCCCTGTACCAGCACTGGCTGGCAAACTATAATAGTGTCCGCCAAAACATATATTTTGTTCTGTGGTAAAATTCACTTGCCAAAATAGCAATCTCCTAAATATGGAATCCCAGCACTCGCTGTCAAACTTTAATAGTGTCCGACCAAAACATATATTTTGTTCTGGGATGAAATTCAGTTGCCAAAAAAGCAAACCCCTAAATCTGGTGTCCCAGCACTGGCTGGCAAACTATAATAGTGTCCGCCAAAACATATATTTTGTTCTGGGGTGAAATATACTTGCCAAAATAGCAATCCCCTAAATTTGGGTTCCCAACACTGGCTGGCAAACTATAAAAGTGACCGTTAAAACATATATTTTGTTCTGTGATGAAATTCACTTGCCAAAATAGAAATCCCCTAAATCTGGTGTCCCTGCACTGGCTGGCAAACTATAATAGTGTCCGCCAAAAAATATATTTTGTTCTGGGGTGAAATATACTTGCCAAAATAGCAATCCCCTAAATTTGGGTTTCCAGCACTGGCTGGCAAACTATAAAAGTGACCGTTAAAACATATATTTTGTTCTGGGATGAAATTCACTTGCCAAAATAGCAATCCCCTAAATCTGGTGTCCCAGCACTGGCTGGCAAACTATAATAGTGTCCGCCAAAACATATATTTTGTTCTGGGGTGAAATTCACTTGCCAAAATAGCAATACCCTAAATATGGTGTCCCAGCACTGGCTGGCAAACTATAATAGTGTCCGCCAAAACATATATTTTGTACTGGGGTGAAATTCGATTGCCAAAATAGCAATACCATAAATCTGATGTCTAAGCTGTTGCTGGCAAACTATAATAGTGTCCTCCAAAACATATATTTTGTTGTGGGGTGAAAATCACTTGCTAAAATAGCAATCCCCTAAATCTTGTGTTCCAGCACTGGCTGGCAAACTATAATAGTGCCTGCCAAAACATATATTTTGTTCTGGGGTGAAAATCACTTGCCAAAATAGCAATCCCCTAAATCTGGTGTCCCAGCACTGGCTGGCAAACTATAATAGTGTCCGCCAAAACATATATTTTGTTCTGGGGTGAAATTCAATTGGCAAAATAGCAATCCCCTAAATCTGGTGTCCCAGCACTGGCTGGCAAACTATAATAGTGTCCTCCAAAACATATATTTTGTTCTGGGGTGAAATTCAATTGCCAAAATTGCATTACCATAAATCTGGTGTCACAGCTGTGGCTGGCAAGCTATAATAGTGAAATCCAAAACTTATATTTTGTTCTGGGGTGAAATTCAATTGGCAAAATAGCAATACCATAAATCTGGTGTCACAGCTGTGTCTGGCAAACTATAATTGTGTCTAACAAAACATATATTTTGTTCTGGGGTGAAAATCACTTGCCAAAATAGCAATCCCTGTCCCAGCACTGGCTGGCAAACTATAATAGTGTCCGCCAAAACATATATTTTGTTCTGTGGTAAAATTCACTTGCCAAAATAGCAATCTCCTAAATATGGAGTCCCAGCACTCGCTGGCAAACTTTAAAAGTGTCCGCCAAAACATATATTTTGTTCTGGGATGAAATTCAGTTGCCAAAATAAGCAAACCCCTAAATCTGGTGTCCCAGCACTGGCTGGCAAACTATAATAGTGTCCGCCAAAACATATATTTTGTTCTGGGGTGAGATATACTTGCCAAAATAGCAATCCCCTAAATTTGGGTTCCCAGCACTGGCTGGCAAACTATAAAAGCGACCGTTAAAACATATATTTTGTTCTGGGATGAAATTCACTCCCCTAAATCTGGTGTCCCAGCACTGGCTGGCAAACTATAATAGTATTCGCCAAAACATATATTTTGTTCTGGGGTGAAATATACTTGCCAAAATAACAATCCCCTAAATTTGGGTTCCCAGCACTGGCTGGCAAACTATAAAAGTGACCGTTAAAACATATATTTTGTTCTGGGATGAAATTCACTTGTCAAAATAGCAATCCCCTAAATCTGGTGTCCCAGCACTGGCTGGCAAACTATAATAGTGTCCGCCAAAACATATATTTGGTTCTGGGGTGAAAATCAATTGCCAAAATAGCAATCCCCTAAATCTGGTGTCCCAGCACTGGCTGGCAAACTATAATAGTGTCCGCCAAAAATATATTTTGTTCTGGGGTGAAATTCAATTGCCAAAATAGTAATACCATAAATCTGGTGTTCCAGCAGTTGCAGGCCAAGTGTTAATCTGTCCGTAAAGGGTATATTTTGTTTTGGTGGAAATTCAATTGCAAAAATAGCAATACCCTAAATCTGGTGTCCCAGCTGTTGCAGGCCAAGTGTTAATATGTTTTGGAGGACACTATTATAGTTTGCCAGCCAGAGCTGGGACACCAGATTAGGGTTTGCTATTTTGGCAAGTGAATTTTACCACAAAATAGCAATCCACTAAATCTGGTGTCCCAGCACTGGCTGGCAAACTATAATAGTGCCTGCCAAAACATATATTTTGTTCTGGGGTGAAAATCACTTGCCAAAATAGCAATCCCCTAAATCTGGTGTCCCAGCACTGGCTGGCAAACTATAATAGTGTCCGCCAAAAAATATATTTTGTTCTGGGGTGAAATTCAATTGCCAAAATAGCAATCCCCTAAATCTGGTGTCCCAGCACTGGCTGGCAAACTATAATAGTGTCCGCCAAAAAATATATTTTGTTCTGGGGTGAAATTCAATTGCCAAAATAGCAATCCCCTAAATCTGGTGTCCCAGCACTGGCTGGCAAACTATAATAGTGTCCTCCAAAACATATATTTTGTTCTGGGGTGAAATTCAATTGCCAAAATAGCATTACCATAAATTTGGTGTCACAGCTTTTGCTGGCAAACTAAATAGTGTCTGCCAAAACATATATTTTGTTCTGAGGTGAAATTCACTTGCCAAAATAGCAATCCCCTAAATCTGGTGTCCCAGCACTGGCTGGCAAACTATAATAGTGTCCGCCAAAACATATATTTTGTTCTGGGATGAAATTCACTTGCCAAAATAACAATCCCCTAAATCTGGTGTGCCAACACTGGCTGGCAAACTATAATAGTGTCCGCCAAAACATATATTTTGTTCTGGGGTTAAATTCAATTGCCAAAATAGCAATCCCCTAAATCTGGTGTCTCATCACTGGCTGGCAAACTATAATAGTGCCTGCCAAAACATATATTTTGTTCTGGGGTGAAAATCACTTGCCAAAATAGTAATCCCTAAATCTGGTGTCCCAGCACTGGCTGGCAACCTGTACTCGTGTCCACCAAAACATATATTTTGTTCTGGGGTGAAATTCAATTGCCAAAATAGCAATCCCCTAAATCTGGTGTCCCAGCACTGGCTGGCAAACTATAATAGTGTCCGCCAAAACATATATTTTGTTCTGGGTTGAAATTCAATTGCCAACATAGCAATCCCCTTAATCTGGTGTCACAGCTGTTTCTGGCAAACTATAATAGTGTCCGCCAAAACTTATATTTTGTTCTGGGGTGAAATTAAATTGCCAAAATAGCAATACCATAAATCTGGTGTCACAGCTGTGTCTGGCAAACTAAATAGTGTCTTCCAAAACATATATTTTGTTCTGGGGTGAAAATCAATTGCCAAAATAGCAATCCCCTGTCCCAGCACTGTCTGGCAAACTATAATAGTGTCCGCCAAAACATATATTTTGTTCTGTGGTGAAATTCACTTGCCAAAATAGCAATCTCATAAATATGGAGTCCCAGCACTCGCTGGCAAACTATAATAGTGTCCGCCAAAACATAAATTTTGTTCTTGGGTGAAATTCAATTGCCAAAATAGCAATACGATAAATCTGGTGCCCCAGCACTGGCTGGCAAAATATAATAGTGACCGTTAAAACATATATTTTGTTCTGGGATAAAATTCACTTGCCAAAATAGCAATCCCCTAAATCTGGTGTCCCAGCACTGGCTGGCAAACTATAATAGTGTCCGCCAAAACATATATTTTGCTCTGGGGTGAAAATCAATTGCCAAAATAGCAATCCCTTAAAACTGGTGTCCCAGCACTGGCTGGCAAACTATAATAGTGTCCGCCAAAAAATATATTTTGTTCTGGGGTGAAATTCAATTGCCAAAATAGCAATACCATAAATCTGGTGTTCCAGCAGTTGCAGGCCAAGTGTTAATCTGTCCGTAAAGGGTATATTTTGTTTTGGGGTGAAATTCACTTGCCAAAATAGCAATACCCTGAATCTGGTGTCCCAGCTGTTGCAGGCCAAGTGTTAATCTCTCCGTAAAAGATTATATTTTGTTCTGGGGTGAAATTCAATTGCCCAAATAGCAATCCCCTGAATCTGTTGTCCCAGCACTGGCTGGCAAACTATAATAGTGTCCGCGAAAACATATATTTTGTTCTGGTGTGAAATTCAATTGCCAAAATAGCATTACCATAAATCTGGTGTCACAGCGGTGTCTGGCAAACTATAATAGTGTCCTCCAAAACATATATTTTGTTCTGGGTTGAAATTCAATTGCCAAAATAGCAATACCATAAATCTGGTGTCCCAGCTGTGGCTGGCAAACTATATTAGTGTCTGCCAAAACATATATTTTGTTCTGGGGTGAAATATACTTGCCAAAATAGCAATCCCCTAAATTTGGGTTCCCAACACTGGCTGGCAAACTATAAAAGTGACCGTTAAAACATATATTTTGTTCTGTGATGAAATTCACTTGCCAAAATAGAAATCCCCTAAATCTGGTGTCCCTGCACTGGCTGGCAAACTATAATAGTGTCCGCCAAAAAATATATTTTGTTCTGGGGTGAAATATACTTGCCAAAATAGCAATCCCCTAAATTTGGGTTTCCAGCACTGGCTGGCAAACTATAAAAGTGACCGTTAAAACATATATTTTGTTCTGGGATGAAATTCACTTGCCAAAATAGCAATCCCCTAAATCTGGTGTCCCAGCACTGGCTGGCAAACTATAATAGTGTCCGCCAAAACATATATTTTGTTCTGGGGTGAAATTCACTTGCCAAAATAGCAATACCTTAAATATGGTGTCCCAGCACTGGCTGGCAAACTATAATAGTGTCCGCCAAAACATATATTTTGTACTGGGGTGAAATTCGATTGCCAAAATAGCAATACCATAAATCTGATGTCTAAGCTGTTGCTGGCAAACTATAATAGTGTCCTCCAAAACATATATTTTGTTGTGGGGTGAAAATCACTTGCTAAAATAGCAATCCCTAAATCTTGTGTTCCAGCACTGGCTGGCAAACTATAATAGTGCCTGCCAAAACATATATTTTGTTCTGGGGTGAAAATCACTTGCCAAAATAGCAATCCCCTAAATCTGGTGTCCCAGCACTGGCTGGCAAACTATAATAGTGTCCGCCAAAACATATATTTTGTTCTGGGGTGAAATTCAATTGGCAAAATAGCAATCCCCTAAATCTGGTGTCCCAGCACTGGCTGGCAAACTATAATAGTGTCCTCCAAAACATATATTTTGTTCTGGGGTGAAATTCAATTGCCAAAATTGCATTACCATAAATCTGGTGTCACAGCTGTGGCTGGCAAGCTATAATAGTGAAATCCAAAACTTATATTTTGTTCTGGGGTGAAATTCAATTGGCAAAATAGCAATACCATAAATCTGGTGTCACAGCTGTGTCTGGCAAACTATAATTGTGTCTAACAAAACATATATTTTGTTCTGGGGTGAAAATCACTTGCCAAAATAGCAATCCCCTGTCCCAGCACTGGCTGGCAAACTATAATAGTGTCCGCCAAAACATATATTTTGTTCTGTGGTAAAATTCACTTGCCAAAATAGCAATCTCCTAAATATGGAGTCCCAGCACTCGCTGGCAAACTTTAAAAGTGTCCGCCAAAACATATATTTTGTTCTGGGATGAAATTCAGTTGCCAAAATAAGCAAACCCCTAAATCTGGTGTCCCAGCACTGGCTGGCAAACTATAATAGTGTCCGCCAAAACATATATTTTGTTCTGGGGTGAGATATACTTGCCAAAATAGCAATCCCCTAAATTTGGGTTCCCAGCACTGGCTGGCAAACTATAAAAGCGACCGTTAAAACATATATTTTGTTCTGGGATGAAATTCACTCCCCTAAATCTGGTGTCCCAGCACTGGCTGGCAAACTATAATAGTATTCGCCAAAACATATATTTTGTTCTGGGGTGAAATATACTTGCCAAAATAACAATCCCCTAAATTTGGGTTCCCAGCACTGGCTGGCAAACTATAAAAGTGACCGTTAAAACATATATTTTGTTCTGGGATGAAATTCACTTGTCAAAATAGCAATCCCCTAAATCTGGTGTCCCAGCACTGGCTGGCAAACTATAATAGTGTCCGCCAAAACATATATTTGGTTCTGGGGTGAAAATCAATTGCCAAAATAGCAATCCCTAAATCTGGTGTCCCAGCACTGGCTGGCAAACTATAATAGTGTCCGCCAAAAATATATTTTGTTCTGGGGTGAAATTCAATTGCCAAAATAGTAATACCATAAATCTGGTGTTCCAGCAGTTGCAGGCCAAGTGTTAATCTGTCCGTAAAAGGGTATATTTTGTTTTGGTGGAAATTCAATTGCAAAAATAGCAATACCCTAAATCTGGTGTCCCAGCTGTTGCAGGCCAAGTGTTAATATGTTTGGAGGACACTATTATAGTTTGCCAGCCAGAGCTGGGACACCAGATTTGGGTTTGCATTTTGGCAAGTGAATTTTACCACAAAATAGCAATCCACTAAATCTGGTGTCCCAGCACTGGCTGGCAAACTATAATAGTGCCTGCCAAAACATATATTTTGTTCTGGGGTGAAAATCACTTGCCAAAATAGCAATCCCCTAAATCTGGTGTCCCAGCACTGGCTGGCAAACTATAATAGTGTCCGCCAAAAATATATTTTGTTCTGGGGTGAAATTCAATTGCCAAAATAGCAATCCCCTAAATCTGGTGTCCCAGCACTGGCTGGCAAACTATAATAGTGTCCGCCAAAAATATATTTTGTTCTGGGGTGAAATTCAATTGCCAAAATAGCAATCCCTAAATCTGGTGTCCCAGCACTGGCTGGCAAACTATAATAGTGTCCTCCAAAACATATATTTTGTTCTGGGGTGAAATTCAATTGCCAAAATAGCATTACCATAAATTTGGTGTCACAGCTTTTGCTGGCAAACTAAATAGTGTCTGCCAAAACATATATTTTGTTCTGAGGTGAAATTCACTTGCCAAAATAGCAATCCCCTAAATCTGGTGTCCCAGCACTGGCTGGCAAACTATAATAGTGTCCGCCAAAACATATATTTTGTTCTGGGATGAAATTCACTTGCCAAAATAACAATCCCCTAAATCTGGTGTGCCAACACTGGCTGGCAAACTATAATAGTGTCCGCCAAAACATATATTTTGTTCTGGGGTTAAATTCAATTGCCAAAATAGCAATCCCCTAAATCTGGTGTCTCATCACTGGCTGGCAAACTATAATAGTGCCTGCCAAAACATATATTTTGTTCTGGGGTGAAAATCACTTGCCAAAATAGTAATCCCCTAAATCTGGTGTCCCAGCACTGGCTGGCAACCTGTACTCGTGTCCACCAAAACATATATTTTGTTCTGGGGTGAAATTCAATTGCCAAAATAGCAATCCCCTAAATCTGGTGTCCCAGCACTGGCTGGCAAACTATAATAGTGTCCGCCAAAACATATATTTTGTTCTGGGTTGAAATTCAATTGCCAACATAGCAATCCCCTTAATCTGGTGTCACAGCTGTTTCTGGCAAACTATAATAGTGTCCGCCAAAACTTATATTTTGTTCTGGGGTGAAATTAAATTGCCAAAATAGCAATACCATAAATCTGGTGTCACAGCTGTGTCTGGCAAACTAAATAGTGTCTTCCAAAACATATATTTTGTTCTGGGGTGAAAATCAATTGCCAAAATAGCAATCCCCTGTCCCAGCACTGTCTGGCAAACTATAATAGTGTCCGCCAAAACATATATTTTGTTCTGTGGTGAAATTCACTTGCCAAAATAGCAATCTCATAAATATGGAGTCCCAGCACTCGCTGGCAAACTATAATAGTGTCCGCCAAAACATAAATTTTGTTCTTGGGTGAAATTCAATTGCCAAAATAGCAATACGATAAATCTGGTGCCCCAGCACTGGCTGGCAAAATATAATAGTGACCGTTAAAACATATATTTTGTTCTGGGATAAAATTCACTTGCCAAAATAGCAATCCCCTAAATCTGGTGTCCCAGCACTGGCTGGCAAACTATAATAGTGTCCGCCAAAACATATATTTTGCTCTGGGGTGAAAATCAATTGCCAAAATAGCAATCCCTTAAAACTGGTGTCCCAGCACTGGCTGGCAAACTATAATAGTGTCCGCCAAAAAATATATTTTGTTCTGGGGTGAAATTCAATTGCCAAAATAGCAATACCATAAATCTGGTGTTCCAGCAGTTGCAGGCCAAGTGTTAATCTGTCCGTAAAGGGTATATTTTGTTTTGGGGTGAAATTCACTTGCCAAAATAGCAATACCCTGAATCTGGTGTCCCAGCTGTTGCAGGCCAAGTGTTAATCTCTCCGTAAAAGATTATATTTTGTTCTGGGGTGAAATTCAATTGCCCAAATAGCAATCCCCTGAATCTGTTGTCCCAGCACTGGCTGGCAAACTATAATAGTGTCCGCGAAAACATATATTTTGTTCTGGTGTGAAATTCAATTGCCAAAATAGCATTACCATAAATCTGGTGTCACAGCGGTGTCTGGCAAACTATAATAGTGTCCTCCAAAACATATATTTTGTTCTGGGTTGAAATTCAATTGCCAAAATAGCAATACCATAAATCTGGTGTCCCAGCTGTGGCTGGCAAACTATATTAGTGTCTGCCAAAACATATATTTTGTTCTGGGTGAAAATCACTTGCCAAAATAGAAATACCATAAATCTGGTGTCTCATCACTGGCTGGCAAACTATAATAGTGCCTGCCAAAACATATATTTTGTTCTGGGGTGAAATTCACTTGCCAATATAGCTATCCCCTAAATCTGGTGTCCCAGCACTGGCTGGCAAACTATAATAGTGCATGCCAAAACATATATTTTGTTCTTGGGTGAAAATCACTTGCCAAAATAGCAATCGCCTAAATCTGGTGTCCCAGCACTGGCTGGCAAACTATAATAGTGTCCACGAAAACATATATTTTGTTCTGTGGTAAAATTCACTTGCCAAAATAGCAAACCCCTAAATCTGGTGTCCCAGCACTGGCTGGCAAACTATAATAGTGTCCGCCAAAACATATATTTTGTTCTGGGGTGAAATTCAATTGCCAAAATAGCAATACCATAAATCTGGTGTTCCAGCAGTTGCAGGCCAAGTGTTAATCTGTCCGTAAAAGGGTAAATTTTGTTTTGGGGTGAAATTCACTTGCCAAAATAGCAATACCCTGAATCTGGTGTCCCAGCTGTTGCAGGCCAAGGGTTAATCTCTCCGTAAATGATTATATTTTGTTCTGGGGGTAAATCTAATTGCCCAAATAGCAATCCCCTGAATCTGTTGTCCCAGCACTGGCTGGCAAACTATAATAGTGTCCGCCAAAACAAATATTTTGTTCTGGGGTGAAATTCAATTGCCAAAATAGCAATACCATAAATCTGGTGTCACAGCTGTGGCTGGCAAACTATAATAGTGTCCGCCAAAACATATATTTTGTTCTGGGGTTAAATTCACTTGCCAAAATAGCAATCCCCTAAATCTGGTGTCCCAGCACTGGCTGGCAAACTATAATATTGTCCGCCAAAACATATATTTGGTTCTAGGATGAAATTAACTTGCCAAAATAGCAATCCCCTAAATCTGGTGTCCCAGCACTGGCTGGCAAACTATAATAGTGTCCGCCAAAACATATATTTGGTTCTGGGGTGAAATTCAATTGCCAAAATAGCAATACCATAAATCTGGTGTTCCAGCAGTTGCAGGCCAAGTGTTAATCTGTCCTTAAAAGGGTATATTTTGTTTTGGGGTGAAATTCACTTGCCAAAATAGCAATACCCTGAATCTGGTGTCCCAGCTGTTGCAGGCCAAGTGTTAATCTCTCCGTAAAAGATTATATTTTGTTCTGGGGTGAAATGTAATTGCCCAAATAGCAATCCCCTGAATCTGTTGTCCCAGCACTGGCTGTCAAACTATAATAGTGTCCGCCAAAACATATATTTTGTTCAGGGGTGAAATTCAATTGCCAAAATAGCAATACCATAAATCTGGTGTTACAGCTGTGGCTGGCAAACTTTAATAGTGTCCGCCAAAACATATATTTTGTTCAGGGGTGAAATTCAATTGCCAAAATAGCAATACCATAAATCTGGTGTTACAGCTGTGGCTGGCAAACTATAATAGTGTCCGCAAAAAATAAATTTTATTCTAGGGTTAAAATCACTTGCCAAAATAGCAATCCCCTAAATCTGGTGTCCCAGCACTGGCTGGCAAACTATAATAGTGTCCGCCAAAACATATATTTTGTTCTGTGGTAAAATTCACCTGCCAAAATAGCAATCTCCTAAATATGGAGTCCCAGCACTGGCTGGCAAACTATAATAGTGTCCGCCAAAACATATATTTTGTTCTCGAGTGAAAATCACTTGCCAAAATAGCAATCCCCTAAATCTGGTGTCCCAGCACTGTCTGGCAAACTATAATATTGTCCGCCAAAACATATATTTTGTTCTGGGGTGAAATTAACTTGCCAAAATAGCAAACCCCTAAATATGGAGTCCCAGCACTGGCTGGCAAACTATAATATTGTCCGCCAAAACATAAATTTTGTTCTGGGTGAAATTCAATTGCCAAAATAGCAATACCATAAATCTGGTGTCCCAGCACTGACTTGAAAACTATCATAGTGTCCGCCAAAACATATATTTTGTTCTGGGATGAAATTCACTTGACAAAATAGTAATCCCCTAAATCTGGTGTCCCAGCACTGGCTGGCAACCTATAATAGTGTCTGCCAAAACATATATTTTGTTCTGGGGTGAAATTCAATTGCCAAAATAGCAATCCCCTAAATCTGGTGTCCCAGCACTGGCTGGCAAACTATAATAGTGTCCACCAAAACATATATTTTGTTCTGGGGTGAAATTCAATTGCCAAAATAGCAATACCATAAATCTGGTGTTCCAGCAGTTGCAGGCCAAGTGTTAATCTGTCCGTAAAAGGGTATATTTTGTTTTGGGGTGAAATTCAATTGCCAAAATAGCATTACCATAAATCTGGTGTCACAGCTGTGGCTGGCAAACTATAATAGTGTCCGCCAAAACATATATTTTGTTCTGGGTTGAAATTCAATTGCCAAAATAGCAATACCATAAATCTGGTGTCCCAGCTGTGGCTGGCAAACTATATTAGTGTCTGCCAAAACATATATTTTGTTCTGGGGTGAAAATCACTTGCCAAAATAGAAATACCATAAATCTGGTGTCACAGCTGTGTCTGGCAAACTATAATAGTGTCTGCCAAAACATATATTTTGTTCTGGGGTGAAAATCACTTGCCAAAATAGCAATACCATAAATCTGGTGTCCCAGCACTGGCTGGCAATTTATAATAGTGTCTGCCAAAACATATATTTTGTTCTGGGGTGAAATTCAATTACCAAAATAGCAATCCCCTAAATCTGGTGTCTCATCACTGGCTGGCAAACTATAATAGTGCCTGCCAAAACATATATTTTGTTCTGGGGTGAAATTCACTTGCCAATATAGCAATCCCCCCAAAATCTGGTGTCCCTGCACTGGCTGGCAAACTATAATAGTGTCCACCAAAACATATATTTTGTTCTGTGGTAAAATTCACTTGCCAAAATAGCAAACCCCTAAATCTGGTGTCCCAGCACTGGCTGGCAAACTATAATAGTGTCCACCAAAAAATATATTTTGTTCTGGGGTGAATATCACTTGCCAAAATAGCAATCCCCTAAATACGGTGTCCCAGCACTGGCTGGCAAACTATAATAGTGTCCGCCAAAACATATATTTTGTTCTGGGATGAAATTCAATTGCCAAAATAGCAATCCCCTAAATCTGGTGTCCCAGCCCAGGCTGGCAAACCTTAATAGTGTCTGACAAAACATATATTTTGTTCTGGGGTGAAATTCAATTGCAAAAATAGCAATACCATAAATCTGGTGTCACAGCTGTGACTGGCAAACTAAAATAGTTTCCGCCAAAAGATATATTTTGTTCTGGGGTGAAATTCACTTGCCAAAATAGCAATACCCTAAATCTGGTGTCCCAGCACTCACTGACAAACTATAATAGTGTCCGCCAAAACATATATTTTGTTCTGGGATGAAATTCAATTGCCAAAATAGCAATCCCCTAAATCTGGAGTCACAGCTGTGGCTGGCAAACTATAATAGTGTCCGCCAAAACATATATTTTGTTCTGGGGTGAATATCACTTGCCAAAATTGCAATCCCCTAAATATGGTGTCCCAGCACTGGCTGGCAAACTATAATAGTTTCCGCCAAAACATATATTTTGTTTCTGGTGTGAAATTCACTTGCCAAAATAGCAATCCCCTAAATCTGGAGTCCAAGCACTGGCTGGCAAAATATAATAGTGTCCGCCAAAACATATATTTTGTTCTGGGGTGAAATTCAAATGCCAAAATAGCAATACCATAAATCTGGTGTCCACAGCGGTGGCTGGCAAACTATAATAGTGTCCGCCAAAACATATATTTTGTTCTGGGATGAAATTCAATTGCCAAAATAGCAATCCCCTAAATCTGGTGTCCCAGCCCAGGCTGGCAAACCTTAATAGTGTCTGCCAAAACATATATTTTGTTCTGGGGTGAAATTCAATTGCAAAAATAGCAATACCATAAATCTGGTGTCACAGCTGTGACTGGCAAACTAAAATAGTTTCCGCCAAAACATATATTTTGTTCTGGGGTGAAATTCACTTGCCAAAATAGCAATACCCTAAATCTGGTGTCCCAGCACTCACTGACAAACTATAATAGTGTCCGCCAAAACATATATTTTGTTCTGGGGTGAAATTCAATTGCCAAAATAGCAATCCCCTAAATCTCGTGTCCCAGCACTGGCTGGCAAACTATAATAGTGTCCTCCAAAACATATATTTTGTTCTGGGGTTAAAATCACTTGCCAAAATAGAAATCCTCTAAATCTGGTGTCCCAGCACTGGCTGGCAAACTATAATAGTGTCCGCCAAAACATATATTTTGTTCTGGGGTCAAAATCACTTGCCAAAATAGCAATCCCCTAAATCTGGTGTCCCAGCACTGGCTGGCAAACTATAATAGTGTCCGCCAAAACATATAATTTGTTCTGGGTTTAAATTCACTTGCCAAAATAGCAATCCCATAAATCTGGTGTCCCAGCACTGGCTGGCAAACTATAATAGTGTCCGCCAAAACATGTATTTTGTTCTGGGATGAAATTCAATTGCCAAAATAGCAATCCCCTAAATCTGGTGTACCAGCCCAGGCTGGCAAACTATAATAGTGTCCACCAAAACATATATTTTGTTCTGGGGTGAAATTCACTTGCCAAAATAGCAATACCCTAAATCTGGTGTCCCAGCACTCACTGACAAACTATAATAGTGTCCGCCAAAACATATATTTTGTTCTGGGGTGAAATTCAATTGCCAAAATAGCAATCCCCTAAATCTCGTGTCCCAGCACTGGCTGGCAAACTATAATAGTGTCCTCCAAAACATATATTTTGTTCTGGGGTTAAAATCACTTGCCAAAATAGAAATCCTCTAAATCTGGTGTCCCAGCACTGGCTGGCAAACTATAATAGTGTCCGCCAAAACATATATTTTGTTCTGGGGTCAAAATCACTTGCCAAAATAGCAATCCCCTAAATCTGGTGTCCCAGCACTGGCTGGCAAACTATAATAGTGTCCGCCAAAACATATAATTTGTTCTGGGTTTAAATTCACTTGCCAAAATAGCAATCCCATAAATCTGGTGTCCCAGCACTGGCTGGCAAACTATAATAGTGTCCGCCAAAACATGTATTTTGTTCTGGGATGAAATTCAATTGCCAAAATAGCAATCCCCTAAATCTGGTGTACCAGCCCAGGCTGGCAAACTATAATAGTGTCCACCAAAACATATATTTTGTTCTGGGATGAAATTCACTTGGCAAAATAGCAATCCCCTAAATCTGGTGTCACAGCTGTGGCTGGCAAACTATAATAGTTTCCGCCAAAACATATATTTTGTTTCTGGTGTGAAATTCACTTGCCAAAATAGCAATCCCCTAAATCTGGTGTCCAAGCACTGGCTGGCAAACTATAATAGTGTCCACCAAAACATATATTTTGTTCTGGGATGAAATTCAATTGCCAAAATAGCAATCCCCTAAATCTGGTGTCCCAGCCCAGGCTGGCAAACTATAATAGTGTCTGCCAAAACATATATTTTGTTCTGGGGTGAATTTCAATTGCCAAAATAGCAATACCAAAGATCTGGTGTCACAGCTGTGGCTGGCAAACGATAATAGTTTCCGCCAAAACATATATTTTGTTTCTGGTGTGAAATTCACTTGCCAAAATAGCAATCCCCTAAATCTGGTGTCCAAGCACTGGCTGGCAAACTATAATAGTGTCCGCCAAAACATATATTTTGTTCTGGGGTGAAATTCAATTGCCAAAATAGCAATACCATAAATCTGGTGTCACAGCTGTGGCTGGCAAACTATAATAGTGTCCGCCAAAACATATATTTTATTCTGGGGTGAAAATCACTTGCCAAAATTGCAATCCTCTAAATCTGGTGTCCCAGCACTGGCTGGCAAACTATAATAGTGCCTGCCAAAACATATATTTTGTTCTGGGGTGAAATTCAATTGCCAAAATAGCAATCCCCTAAATCTGGTGTCTCAGCACTGGCTGGCAAACTATAATAGTGCCTGCCAAAAGATATATTTTGTTCTGGGGTGAAAATCACTTGCCAAAATAGCAATCCCCTAAATCTGGTGTCCCAGCACTGGCTGGCAAACTATAATAGTGTCCGCCAAAACATATATTTTGTTCTGGGGAGAAATTCAATTGCCAAAATAGCAATCCCCTAAATCTGGTGTCCCAGCACTGGCTGGCAAGCTATAATAGTGTCCTCCAAAACATATTTTTTGTTCTGGGGTGAAATTCAATTGCCAAAATAGCAATCCTCTAAATCTGGTGTCCCAGCACTGGCTGGCAAACTATAATAGTGTCTGCCAAAACATATATTTTGTTCTGGGGTGAAATTCAATTGCAAAAATAGCAATACCATAAATCTGGTGTCACAGCTGTGGCTGGCAAACTATAATAGTGTCCGCCAAAACAAGTATTTTGTTCTGGGGTGAAAATCACTTGCCAAAAATAGCAATCCCCTAAATCTGGTGTCCCAGCACTGGCTGGCAAACTATAATAGTGCTTCGCCAAAACATATATTTTGTTCTGGGGTGAAATTCAATTGCCAAAATAGCAATACCCTAAATCTGGTGTCTCATCACTGGCTGGCAAACTATAATAGTGTCCGCCAAAACATATATTTTGTTCTGGGGTCAAAATCACTTGCCAAAATAGCAATCCCCTAAATCTGGTGTCCCAGCACTGGCTGGCAAACTATAATAGTGTCCGCCAAAACATATAATTTGTTCTGGGTTGAAATTCACTTGCCAAAATAGCAATCCCATAAATCTGGTGTCCCAGCACTGGCTGGCAAACTATAATAGTGTCCGCCAAAACATATATTTTGTTCTGGGATGAAATTCAATTGCCAAAATAGCAATCCCCTAAATCTGGTGTCCCAGCCCAGGCTGGCAAACTATAATAGTGTCCACCAAAACATATATTTTGTTCTGGGATGAAATTCACTTGCCAAAATAGCAATCCCCTAAATCTGGTGTCACAGCTGTGGCTGGCAAACTATAATAGTTTCCGCCAAAACATATATTTTGTTTCTGGTGTGAAAATCACTTGCCAAAATAGCAATCCCCTAAATCTGGTGTCCCAGCACTGGCTGGCAAACTATAATAGTGTCCGCCAAAACATATATTTTGTTCTGGGGAGAAATTCAATTGCCAAAATAGCAATCCCATAAATCTGGTGTCCCAGCACTGGCTGGCCAACTATAATAGTGTCCGCCAAAACATATATTTTGTTCTGGGGTGAAATTCAATTGCCAAAATAGCAATCCCTAAATCTGTGTCCAGCACTGGCTGGCAAACTATAATAGTGTCCGCCAAACATATATTTTGTTCTGGGGTGAAATTCACTTGCCAAAATAGCAATCCTAAATCTGGTGTCCCAGCACTGGCTGGCAAACTATAATAGTGTCCGCCAAAACATATATTTTGTTCTGGGGTGAAATTCAATTGCCAAAATAGCAATACCATAAATCTGGTGTCACAGCTGTGGCTGGCAAACTATAATAGTGTCCGCCAAAACATATATTTTGTTCTGGGGTGAAATTCACTTGCCAAAATAGCAATCCCTAAATCTGGTGTCCCAGCACTGGCTGGCAAACTATAATAGTGTCCCAAAACATATATTTTGTTCTGGGGTGAAATTCAATTGCCAAAATAGCAATACCCTAAATCTGGTGTCACACTGGCTGGCAACTATAATAGTGTCCGCCAAAACATATATTTTGTTCTGGGGTGAAAATCACTTGCCAAAATAGCAATCCCCTAAATCTGGTGTCCCAGCACTGGCTGGCAAACTATAATAGTGTCCGCCAAAACATATATTTTGTTCTGGGGTGAAATTCAATTGCCAAAATAGCAATCCCATAAATCTGGTGTCCCAGCACTGGCTGGCAAACTATAATAGTGTCCGCCAAAACATGTATTTTGTTCTGGGATGAAATTCAATTGCCAAAATAGCAATCCCCTAAATCTGGTGTCCCAGCACTGGCTGGCAAACTATAATAGTGTCCGCCAAAACATATATTTTGTTCTGGGGTGAAATTCACTTGCCAAAATAGCAATCCCTAAATCTGGTGTCACAGCTGTGGCTGGCAAACTATAATAGTGTCCGCCAAAACATATATTTTGTTTCTGGTGTGAAAATCACTTGCCAAAATAGCAATCCCCTAAATCTGGTGTCCCAGCACTGGCTGGCAAACTATAATAGTGTCCGCCAAAACATATATTTTGTTCTGGGGTGAAATTCAATTGCCAAAATAGCAATCCCCTAAATCTGGTGTCCCAGCACTGGCTGGCAAACTATAATAGTGTCTGCCAAAACATATATTTTGTTCTGGGGTGAAATTCAATTGGCAAAATAGCAATCCCCTAAATCTGGTGTCCCAGCACTGGCTGGCAAACTATAATAGTGCCTGCCAAAACATATATTTTGTTCTGGGGTGAAAATCACTTGGCAAAATAGCAATCCCCTAAATCTGGTGTCCCAGCACTGGCTGGCAAACTATAATAGTGTCTGCCAAAACATATATTTTGTTCTGGGGTGAAATTCAATTGCAAAAATAGCAATACCATAAATCTGGTGTCACAGCTGTGGCTGGCAAACTATAATAGTGTCCGCCAAAACAAGTATTTTGTTCTGGGGTGAAAATCACTTGCCAAAAATAGCAATCCCTAAATCTGGTGTCCCAGCACTGGCTGGCAAACTATAATAGTGCTTGCCAAAACATATATTTTGTTCTGGGGTGAAATTCAATTGCCAAAATAGCAATACCCTAAATCTGGTGTCTCATCACTGGCTGGCAAACTATAATAGTGTCCGCCAAAACATATATTTTGTTCTGGGGTCAAAATCACTTGCCAAAATAGCAATCCCTAAATCTGGTGTCCCAGCACTGGCTGGCAAACTATAATAGTGTCCGCCAAAACATATAATTTGTTCTGGGTTGAAATTCACTTGCCAAAATAGCAATCCCATAAATCTGGTGTCCCAGCACTGGCTGGCAAACTATAATAGTGTCCGCCAAAACATGTATTTTGTTCTGGGATGAAATTCAATTGCCAAAATAGCAATCCCCTAAATCTGGTGTCCCAGCCCAGGCTGGCAAACTATAATAGTGTCAGCCAAAACATATATTTTGTTCTGGGATGAAATTCACTTGCCAAAATAGCAATCCCCTAAATCTGGTGTCACAGCTGTGGCTGGCAAACTATAATAGTTTCCGCCAAAACATATATTTTGTTTCTGGTGTGAAATTCACTTGCCAAAATAGCAATCCCCTAAATCTGGTGTCCAAGCACTGGCTGGCAAACTATAATAGTGTCCACCAAAACATATATTTTGTTCTGGGATGAAATTCAATTGCCAAAATAGCAATCCCCTAAATCTGGTGTCCCAGCCCAGGCTGGCAAACTATAATAGTGTCTGCCAAAACATATATTTTGTTCTGGGGTGAATTTCAATTGCCAAAATAGCAATACCATAAGATCTGGTGTCACAGCTGTGGCTGGCAAACTATAATAGTTTCCGCCAAAACATATGTTTTGTTTCTGGTGTGAAATTCACTTGCCAAAATAGCAATCCCCTAAATCTGGTGTCCAAGCACTGGCTGGCAAACTATAATAGTGTCCGCCAAAACATATATTTTGTTCTGGGGTGAAATTCAATTGCCAAAATAGCAATACCATAAATCTGGTGTCACAGCTGTGGCTGGCAAACTGTAATAGTGTCCGCCAAAACATATATTTTATTCTGGGGTGAAAATCACTTGCCAAAATAGCAATCCTCTAAATCTGGTGTCCCAGCACTGGCTGGCAAACTATAATAGTGCCTGCCAAAACATATATTTTGTTCTGGGGTGAAATTCAATTGCCAAAATAGCAATCCCTAAATCTGGTGTCTCAGCACTGGCTGGCAAACTATAATAGTGCCTGCCAAAAGATATATTTTGTTCTGGGGTGAAAATCACTTGCCAAAATAGCAATCCCCTAAATCTGGTGTCCCAGCACTGGCTGGCAAACTATAATAGTGTCCGCCAAAACATATATTTTGTTCTGGGGAGAAATTCAATTGCCAAAATAGCAATCCCCTAAATCTGGTGTCCCAGCACTGGCTGGCAAGCTATAATAGTGTCCTCCAAAACATATTTTTTGTTCTGGGGTGAAATTCAATTGCCAAAATAGCAATCCTCTAAATCTGGTGTCCCATCACTGGCTGGCAAACTATAATAGTGCCTGCCAAAACATATATTTTGTTCTGGGGTGAAATTCAATTGGCAAAATAGCAATCCCCTAAATCTGGTGTCTCAGCACTGGCTGGCAAACTATAATAGTGCCTGCCAAAAGATATATATTGTTCTGGGGTGAAAATCACTTGGCAAAATAGCAATCCCCTAAATCTGGTGTCCCAGCACTGGCTGGCAAACTATAATAGTGTCTGCCAAAACATATATTTTGTTCTGGGGTGAAATTCAATTGCAAAAATAGCAATACCATAAATCTGGTGTCACAGCTGTGGCTGGCAAACTATAATAGTGTCCGCCAAAACATATATTTTGTTCTGGGGTGAAAATCACTTGCCAAAAATAGCAATCCCCTAAATCTGGTGTCCCAGCACTGGCTGGCAAACTATAATAGTGCTTGCCAAAACATATATTTTGTTCTGGGGTGAAATTCAATTGCCAAAATAGCAATACCCTAAATCTGGTGTCTCATCACTGGCTGGCAAACTATAATAGTGTCTTCCAAAACATATATTTTGTTCTGTGGTGAAAATCACTTGCCAAAATAGTAATTCCCTAAATCTGGTGTCCCAGCACTGGCTGGCAAACTATAATAGTGTATGCCAAAACATATATTTTGTTCTGGGGTGAAATTCAATTGCCAAAATAGCAATCCCCTAAATCTGGTGTCCCAGCACTGGCTGGCAAACTATAATAGTGTTCGCCAAAACATATATTTTGTTCTGGGTTGAAATTCAATTGCCAAAATAGCAATTCCATAAATCTAGTGTCGCAGCTGTGGCTGGCAAACTATAATAGTGTCCGCCAAAACATATATTTTGTTCTGGGGTGAAATTTAATTGCCAAAATAGCAATGCCATAAATCTGGTGTCACAGCTGTGTCTGGCAAACTATAATAGTGTCTGCCAAAACAGATATTTTGTTCTGGGGTTAAAATCACTTGCCAAAATAGCAATCCCCTAAATCTGGTGTCCCAGCACTGGCTGGCAAACTATAATAGTGTCCGCCAAAACATATATTTTGTTCTGGGGTTAAATTCACTAGCCAAAAGAGCAAACCCATAAATCTGGTGTACCAGCACTGGCTGGCAAACTATAATAGTGTCCGCCAAAACATATATTTTGTTCTGGTGTGAAATTCAATTGCCAAAATAGCAATACCATAAATCTGGTGTCACAGCTGTGGCTGGCAAACTATAATAGTGTCAGCCAAAACTTATATTTTGTTCTGGGGTGAAATTCACTAGCCAAAATAGCAATACCATAAATCTGGTGTCACAGCTGTGGCTGGCAAACTATAACAGTGTCCGCCAAAACATATATTTTGTTCTGGGGTGAAATTCACTTGCCAAAATAGCAATCCCCTAAATCTGGTGTCCCAGCCCTGGCTGGCAAACTATAATAGTGTCCGCCAAAACATATATTTTGTTCTGGGGTGAAATTCAAGTGCCAAAATTGCAATACCATAAATCTGGTGTCACAGCTGTGGCTGGCAAACTAAATAGTGTCCGCCAAAACATATATTTTGTTCTGGGGTTAAAATCACTTACAAAAATAGCAGTCCCCTAAATCTGGTGTCCCAGCACTGGCTGGCAAACTATAATATTGTCCGCAAAAACATATATTTTGTTCCGGGGTGAAATTTAATTGCCAAAATAGCAATACCAAAAATCTGGTGTCACAGCACTGGCTTGCAAACTATAATAGTGTCCGCAAAAACATATATTTTGTTCTGGGGTCAAATTCACTTGCCAAAATAGCAATCCTCTAAATCTGGTGTCCCAGCACTGGCTAGCAAACTATAATAGTGTACGCCAAAACATATATTTTGTTCTGGGGTGAAATTCAATTGCCAAAAAAGCAATACAATAAATCTGGTGTCACAGCTGTGGCTGGCAAACTATAATAGTGTCCGCCAAAACATATATTTTGTTCTGGGGTGAAAATCACTTGCCAAAATAGCAATCCCCTAAATCTGGTGTCCCAGCACTGGCTGGCAAACAATAATAGTGTCCGCCAAAACATATATTTTGTTCTGGTATGAAATTCACTTGCCAAAATAGCAATCCCCTAAATCTGGTGTCCCAGCACAAGCTGGCAAACTATAATAGTGTACGTCAAAACATATATTTTGTTCTGGGGTGAAATTCAATTGTCAAAATAGCAATACCATAAATCTGGTGTCACAACTGTAGCTGGCAAACTATAACATTGTCCGCCAAAACATATATTTTGTTCTGGGGTGAAAATCACTTGCCAAAATAGCAATCCCCTAAATCTGGTGTCCCAGCACTGGCTGGCAAACTATAATAGTGTCAGCCAAAACATATATTTTGTTCTGGGGTGAAATTCAAGTGCCAAAATTGCAATACCATAAATCTGGTGTCACAGCTGTGGCTGGCAAACTAAATAGTGTCCTCCAAAACATATATTTTGTTCTGGGGTGAAAATCACTTACAAAAATAGCAGTCCCCTAAATCTGGTGTCCCAGCACTGGCTGGCAAACTATAATAGTGTCCGCAAAAACATATATTTTTTTCTGGGGTGAAATTCAATTGCCAAAATAACAATCCCCTAAATCTGGTGTCCCAGCCCAGGCTGGCAAACTATAATAGTGTCCGCCAAAACATGTATTTTGTTCAGGGATGAAATTCAATTGCCAAAATAGCAATCCCCTAAATCTGGTGTCCCAGCCCAGGCTGGCAAACTATAATAGTGTCCACCAAAACATATATTTTGTTCTGGGATGAAATTCACTTGCCAAAATAGCAATCCCCTAAATCTGGTGTCACAGCTGTGGCTGGCAAACTATAATAGTTTCCGCCAAAACATATATTTTGTTTCTGGTGTGAAATTCACTTGCCAAAATAGCAATCCCCTAAATCTGGTGTCCAAGCACTGGCTGGCAAACTATAATAGTGTCCACCAAAACATATATTTTGTTCTGGGATGAAATTCACTTGCCAAAATAGCAATCCCCTAAATCTGGTGTCCCAGCCCAGGCTGGCAAACTATAATAGTGTCCGCCAAAACATATATTTTGTTCTGGGGTGAAATTCACTTGCCAAAATAGCAATACCCTGAATCTGGTGTCCCAGCTGTTGCAGGCCAAGTGTTAATCTGTCCGTAAAAGGGTGTATTTTGTTCTGGGGTGATATTCACTTGCTAAAATAGCAATACCCTGAATCTGGTGTCACATACTCAAGGTGTATATACAAGTGCTGAGAGGGTCATCCTTTATCAACTTCACACGCTACCGTGCATTTCCCTTTGGATTTCTGTGCGTTAAAGGCTATATTACACAAAGTGTTAAAACACAATTGCTGAGGGCATAATCCTACATATTTTTTCTCACGCTACTGTGCATCTCCAAGTGTAAATCTGTCCATAAAAGGATACCTTTCATCGAGGGCCTAAATACTAGCCCTAAAATAGATATTCCCCTAAATCAGTGTTTACTGCTGTGCCTGGATTAGTGTAATACGCTACATAAATAAATAGGCAGGTAGTGTTAGGTGCCTTTAAAAAACGCAACAATAGCTGATCTCAGGGAGACCAGCTACAAAAAACACCGCGGAGCCTCACTTAAGAGTCTCAACACAGCAATCCGAAGTGCAAAGTTCCCTGGGAAATAGGAATATGCAAAATAAATGTGGAGCCCCAGTTATGGGTCTACAACACAATGAAAGCCAGATATCCCTCAAAGGAAGGAAAACCAAGCGAAGGGGTCAAGTGGGGACACCCCTTCGCTTGGTTTTCCTTCCTTTGAGGGATATCTGGCTTTCATTGTGTTGTAGACCCATAACTGGGGCTCCACATTTATTTTGCCTTTAAAAAACGGCCTGAATTTGAAATCAATACATTGGGCCAAATATTTTTTTTCTTATTGTGGTGCTTGGTGAATGGTAACAATGAGAAAAACATCTAGTAAGGAACGCAGACGCGGTCGTTGTGGTGTTAGTGTACCCCCTGGTGTTGGGAGAGGACGTGGCCATTCTGCCACAGCCACACGTCCTAGTGAACCAACTACCTCAGGTTCCAGTACCCGCCAGAATTTACAGCGATATTTGGTGGGGCCCAATGCCGTTCTAAGGATGGTAAGGCCTGAGCAGGTACAGGCGGTAGTAAATTGGGTGGCCGACAGTGGATCCAGCACGTTCACAACATTATCTCCCACCCAGTCTTCTGCAGAAAGCGCACAGGTGGCGCCTGAAAACCAAGCCCATCAGTCTGTCACATCACCCCCATGCATATCAGGGAAACTGTCTGAGCCTCAAGTTATGCAGCAGTCTCTTGTGCTGTTTGAAGACTCTGCTGGCAGGGTTTCCCAAGGGAATCCGCCTAGCCCTTCCCCAGTGGTGGAAGACATAGAATGCACTGATGCACAACCACTGATGTTTCCTGATGATGAGCACATGGGAATACCACCTCATCGGAGTCCACACATCTCTGATGATGACAAAACACAGGTGCCAACTGCTGTCTTTTTGCAGTGTGCAGACCGAACAGGAGGTCAGGGAGGAAGACTGGGTGGAAGACGATGCAGTGGATGATGAGGTCCTAGACCCCACATGGAATGAAGGTCGTGCCACTGACTTTCATAGTTCAGAGGAAAAGGCAGTGGTGAGACCGAGCCAACAGCGTAGCAAAAGAGGGAGCAGGGGGCAAAAGCAGAACAGCCGCCACCAAGAGAGTTCGCCTGCTACTGGCCACCACCAGCAGGGACCGAGCTCCCCAAAGGCAGCTTCAAGGAGTTCCCTGGCATGGCACTTCTTTAAACAATGTGCTGACGACAAGACCCGAATGGTTTGCACGCTGTGCCATCAGAGCCTGAAGCGAGACATTAACGTTCTGAACTTTAGCACAACCTGCATGACCAGGCATCTACATGCAAAGCATGAACTGCAGTGGATTAAAAACCTTAAAAGCAAGGAACTCACTCTGGCTCCCCCTGCTCCCTCTTTTGCTGCTGCCTCGGCCTCTTCCTCCACCTCGGGAGGAACGTTGGCACCTGCCGCCCACCAAACAGAGGATGTGCCACCGACACCACCACCTGCGTCACCAAGCATCTCCACCATGTCACACGGCAGCGTTCAGCTCTCCATCTCACAAACCTTGGAGAGAAAACGTAAATTCCCACCTAGCCACCCTCGAGCCCTGGGCCTGAATGCCAGCATTTCTAAACTATTGGCCTTTGAAATGCTGTCAATAAGGCTGGTGGACACAGACAGCTTCAAACAGCTAATGGCCATGGCTGTCCCACAGTATATTGTTCCCAGCCGCCAGTACTTCTCCAAGACAGCCGTGCCTTCCCTGCACAACCAAGTATCCGATAAAATCAAGTGTGTACTGCGCAACGCCGTCTGTGGCAAGGTCCACCTAACCACAGATACGTGGACCAGTAAGCACGTCCAGGGATGCTATGTCTTCCTAACTGCACACTGGGTAAATGTAGTGGCGGTTGGGCCCCCGGCGGAGAGTTCCTTGGCGCACGTCCTTTCGCCGCCAAGGATCGCAGGGCATAATTCTTTGCCTCCTGTAGCCTCCTCCTCCTACTCGGCTTCCTCCTCCTCTGCTTCCACCAGCTCATCCAGTCAGCCACACACCTTCACCACCAACTTCAGCACAGCCCGGGGTAAACGTCAGCAGGCCAGAATTCTGAAATTCATATGTTTGGGGGACAGGCCCCACACCGCGCAGGAGTTGTGGCGGGGTATTGAACAACAGACCGACGAGTGGTTTCTGCCAGTGGGCCTCAAGCCCGGCCTGGTGGTGTGCGATAATGGGCGAAATCTCATCGCAGCTCTGGGACTAGCCGGTTTGATGCACATCCCTTGCCTGGCGCATGTGCTGAATTTGGTGGTGCAGAAGTTCATTCACAACTACCCCGACATGTCAGAGCTGCTGCATAAAGTGCGGGCCGCCTGTGTGCGCTTCCGGCATTTACATCCTGCCACTGCTCGCCTGTCTGCGCTACAGCGTAACTTCGGCCTTCCCGCTCAACGCCTCATATGCGACGTGCCCACCTTGCACATGCTGGAGAGACTGTGCTAGCAGCAGCAGGCCATAGTGGAGTTTCAGCTGCAGCACGCACGCATCAGTCGCACTGCGGAACAGCACCACTTCACCACCAATGATTGGGCCTCCATGCGAGACCTGTGTGTCCTGTTGCGCTGTTTCAAATACTCCACCAACATGGCCAGTGGCGATGACGCCGTTATCAGCGTTACAATACCACTTCTATGTCTCCTTGAGAAGACGCTTAGGGTGATGATGGAATAGAAGGTGGCCCAGGAGAAGGAGGAGGATGAGGGGTCATTTTTAGCACTTTCAGGCCAGTCTGTTAAATGTTGCCAGCCAGGGCCCACTACTGGAGGACGAGGAGGATGAGGAGGAGGTGGAGGAGGATGAGGATAAAGCAGGTTCACTTCGGGGTGGCACCTGACACAGCTCAGGCCCATCACTGGTGCATGGCTGGGGGGATACAGAGGACGATGACGATACGCCTCCCACACCTCTGGGGAGCCTGGCACATATGAGCGACTACATGCTGCAGTGCCTGCGCAACAACAGCTTAGTTGCCCACATTTTAACGTGTGCGGACTACTGGGTTGCCACCCTGCTTGATCCACTGTACAAAGAAAATGTGCCCACCTTACTTCCTGCACTGGAGCATGATAGGAAGGTGCTGGGCCTAAATAACTGAAAGTGGCCTTCTCCAGTGGTGGGTCATATGACGCCTTATCCCTTGCTGTGGGACCTCTCTCCTCTGTCTGGGTGCTGGGACCGAAATAACTGAAAGTGGCCTTCTCCAGGGGTGGGTGATAGAACGCCTTATTCCTTGCTGTTGGACCTCTCTCCTCTGTCTGGGGGCTGGGGCCAAAATAACTGAAAGTGGCCTTCTCCAGTGGTGGGTGATAGAACGCCATATTCCTTACTGTGGGACCTCTCTCCTCTGTCTGGGTGCTGGGGCCGAAATAACTGAAAGTGGCCTTCTCCAGTGGTGGGTGATATGACGCATGATTCCTTGCTGTGGGACCTCTCTCCTCTGTCTGGGTGCTGGGGCCGAAATAACTGAAAGTGGCCTTCTCCAGTGGTGGGTGATATGACGCATGATTCCTTGCTGTGGGACCTCTCTCCTCTGTCTGGGTGCTGGGGCCTAAATAACTGAAAATGGCCTTCTCCGGTGGTGGGTGATATAACGCCTTATTCCTTGTTGTTGGACCTCTCTCCTCTATCTGGGTGCTGTGGCCGAAATAACTGAAAGTGGCCTTCTCCAGTGGTGGGTGATATAACGCCCTATTCCTTGCTGTGGGACCTCTCTCCTCTGTCTGGGTGCTGGGGCCGAAATAACTGAAAGTGTCCTTCTCCAGTGGTGGGTGATATGACGCATGATTCGTTGCTGTGGTCCTCTCTCCTTTGTCTGGGTGCTGGGGCCGAAATAACTGAAAGTGGCCTTCTCCAGTGGTGGGTGATATGACGCCTTATTCCTTGCTGTGGGACCTCTTTCCTCTGTCTGGGTGCTGGGCCGAAATAACTGAAAGTGGCCTTCTCTAGTGGTGGGTGATATTACGCATGATTCCTTGCTGTGGGACCTCTCTCCTCTGTCTGGGTGCTGGGGCCAAAATAACTGAAAGTGGCCTTCTCCAGTGGTGGGTGATATAACGCCTTATTCCTTGCTTTGGGACCTCTCTCCTATGTCTGGGTGCTGGGGCCGAAATAACTGAAAGTGGCCTTCTCCAGTGGTGGGTGATATGACGCATGATTTTCTGCTATGGGACCTCTCTCCAATTAATATTGGTTAATTTTTATTTATTTTATTTAATTTTAATTCATTTACCTATCCACATTTGTTTGCAGGGCATGTAGCTACATTTTGCTGTCTTTTGCAGCCCTCTAGCCCTTTTCTGGACTAATTTACAGCCTTTTTAGTGCCTAAAAGTTCGGGTCCCCATTGACTTCAATGGGGTTCGGGTTCGGGAAAAAGTTTGGGTCGAGTTCGGATCCCGAACCCGAACTTTTTCGGGAAGTTCGGCCGACCTTCCCGAACCCCAACTTCCAGGTGTTCACTCATCTCTAGTTGTGATACATCCAGCATCACCAATATAGGGGCAGAAGTGAAGCACTCCTTAACCGCAGAAAAGGCTTGCAATACCGAATCAGACCACACTGAAACATCAGTCCCTTCTTAGTCATGTCTAGATTTGAGCGATCCCGAACTCTATAGATTACATTTGTATACATTGTCAAAAAAGTGGCCTTCTCCAGTGGTGGGTGATAGAACGCCTTATTCCTTGCTGTTGGACCTCTTTCCTCTGTCTGGGGGCTGGGGCCGAAATAACTGAAAGTGGCCTTCTCCAGTGGTGGGTGATAGAACGCATGATTCCTTGCTGTGGGACCTCTCTCCTCTGTCTGGGTGCTGAGGCCAAAAAAACTGAAAGTGGTCTTCTCCGGTGGTGGGTGATATAACGCCTTATTCCTTGCTGTTGGACCTCTCTCCTCTGTCTGGGTGCTGGGGCCGATATGAAGCATGATTCCTTGCTGTGGGACCTCTCTCCTCTGTCTGGGTGCGGGGGCCGAAATAACTGAAAGTGGCCTTCTCCAGTGGTGGGTGATATGAAGCATGATTCCTTGCTGTGGGACCTCTCTCCTCTGTATGGGTGCTGGGCCTAAATAACTGAAAGTGGCCTTCTCCGGTGGTGGGTCATATGTCGCCTTATTCCTTGCTTTGGGACCTCTCTCCTCTGTCTGGGTGCTGGGGCCGAAATAACTGAAAGTGGCCTTCTCCAGTGGTGGGTGATATAACGCCTTATTCCTTGCTGTGGGACCTCTCTCCTCTGTCTGGGTGCTGGGGCCGATATGAAGCATGATTCCTTGCTGTGGGACCTCTCTCCTCTGTCTGGGTGCGGGGGCCGAAATAACTGAAAGTGGCCTTCTCCAGTGGTGGGTGATATGAAGCATGATTCCTTGCTGTGGGACCTCTCCCTCTGTATGGGTGCTGGGCCTAAATAACTGAAAGTGGCCTTCTCCGGTGGTGGGTCATATGTCGCCTTATTCCTTGCTTTGGGACCTCTCTCTCTGTCTGGGTGCTGGGGCCGAAATAACTGAAAGTGGCCTTCTCCAGTGGTGGGTGATATAACGCCTTATTCCTTGCTGTGGGACCTCTCTCCTCTGTCTGGGTGCTGGGGCCGAAAAAACTGAAAATGGCCTTCTCCAGTGGTGGGTGACATGACTCATGATTCCTTGCTGTGGGACCTCTCTCCTCTGTCTGGGCGCTGGGGCCGAAATAACTGAAAGTGGCCTTCTCCAGTGGTGGGTGATATGACGCATGATTCCTTGCTGTGGGACCTCTCTCCTCTGTCTGGGTGCTGGGGCCAAAATAACTGAAAATGGCCTTCTCCAGTGGTGGGTGATATGACGCCTTATTCCTTGCTGTTGGACCTCTCTCCTCTGTCTGGGTGCTGGGGCCGAAATAACTGAAAGTGGCCTTCTCCAGTGGTGGGTGATATAACGCCTTATTCCTTGCTGTTGGACCTCTCTCCTCTGTCTGGGTGCTGGGGCCGAAATAACTGAAAGTGGCCTTCTCCAGTGGTGGGTGATATAACGCCCTATTCCTTGCTGTGGGACCTCTCTCCTCTGTCTGTGTGCTAGGGCCAAAATAACTGAAAGTGGCCTTCTCCAGTGGTGGGTGATATGACGCATGATTCCTTGCTGTGGGACCTCTCTCCTCTGTCTGGGTGCTGTGCCGAAATAACTGAAAGTGGCCTTCTCTAGTGGTGGGTGATATGACGCATGATTCCTTGCTGTGGGACCTCTCTCCTCTGTCTGGGTGCTGGGGCCTAAATAAATGAAAATGGCTTTCTCCAGTGGTGGGTGATATGACACCTTATTCCTTGCTGTTGGACCTCTCTCCTCTGTCTGGGTGCTGGGGCCGAAAAAACTGAAAGTGGCCTTCTCCAGTGGTGGGTGATATGACGCATGATTCCTTGCTGTGGGACCTCTCTCCTCTGTCTGGGTGCTGGGGCCTAAATAAATGAAAATGGCCTTCTCCAGTGGTGGGTGATATGACGCCTGATTCCTTGCTGTTGGACCTCTCTCCTCTGTCTGGTGCTGGGCCAATAACTGAAGTGGCCTTCCAGTGGTGGGTGATATGACGACTGATTCCTTGCTGTGGACCTCTTCTGTCTGGTGCTGGGGCCGAAATAACTGAAAATGGCCTTCTCCAGTGGTGGGTGATATGACGCCATTCCTGCAGTGGACCCTCTCTCTGTCTGGGTGCTGGAGCCAACTGAAAGTGGCCTTCTCCAGTGATATGATCATGATCTCGCTGTTGGACCTCTCCTGTCTGGGTGCTAGCGAAACAACTGAAAGTGGCCTCTCCAGTGGTGGGTGATATAACGCCCTATTCCTTGCTGTGGGACCTCTCTCCTCTGTCTGTGTGCTAGGGCCAAAATAACTGAAAGTGGCCTTCTCAGTGGTGGGTGATATGACGCATGATTCCTTGCTGTGGGACCTCTCTCCTCTGTCTGGGTGCTGTACGAAATAACTGAAAGTGGCCTTCTCTAGTGGTGGGTGATATGACGCATGATTCCTTGCTGTGGACCTCTCTCCTCTGTCTGGGTGCTGGGGCCTAAATAAATGAAAATGGCTTTCTCCAGTGGTGGGTGATATGACACCTTATTCCTTGCTGTTGGACCTCTCTCCTCTGTCTGGGTGCTGGGGCCGAAAAAACTGAAAAGTGGCCTTCTCAGTGGTGGGTGATATGACGTCATGATTCCTTGCTGTAGGACCTCTCTCCTCTGTCTGGGTGCTGGGGCCTAAATAAATGAAAATGGCCTTCTCCAGTGGTGGGTGATATGACACCTTATTCCTGCTGTTGGACCTCTCTCCTCTGTCTAGGTGCTGGGGCCAAATAACTGAAAGTGGCCTTCTCCAGTGGTGGGTGATATAACGCCTTATTCCTTGCTGTTGGACCTCTCTCCTCTGTCTGGGTGCTGGGGCCAGAAATAACTGAAAGTGTCCTTCTCCAGTGGTGGGTGATATAACGCCTATTCCTTGCTGTGGACCTCTCTCCTCTGTCTGGGTGCTGGGGCCGAAATACCTGAAAGTGTCCTTCTCCAGTGGTGGGTGATATGATGCATGATTCCTTGCTGTTGGACCTCTCTCCTTTGTCTGGGTGCTGGGGCCGAAATAACTGAAAGTGGCCTTCTCCAGTGGTGGGTGATATGACGCCTTATTCCTTGCTGTGGGACCTCTCTCCTCTGTCTGGGTGCTGGGGCCGAAAAAACTGAAAATGGCCTTCTCCAGCGGTGGGTGACATGACTCATGATTCCTTGCTGTGGGACCTCTCTCCTTTGTCTGGGTGCTGGGGCCGAAATAACTGAAAGTGGCCTTCTCCAGTGGTGGGTGATATGACGCCTTATTCCTTGCTGTTGGACCTCTCTCCTCTGTCTGGGTGCTGGGGCCGAAATAACTGAAACTGGCCTTCTCCAGTGGTTGGTGATATAACGCCTTATTCCTTGCTGTTGGACCTCTATCCTCTGTCTGGGTGCTGGGGCCGAAATAACTGAAAGTGGCCTTCTCCAGTGGTGGGTGATATGACGCCTTATTCCTTGCTGTGGGACCTCTCTCCTCTGTCTGGGTGCTGGGGCCGAAATAACTGAAAGTGGCCTTCTCCAGTGGTGGTTGATATGACGCATGATTCCTTGCTGTGGGACCTCTCTCCTCTGTCTGGGTGCTGGGGCCGAAATAACTGAAAGTGGCCTTCTCCGGTGGTGGGTGATATAACGCCTTATTCCTTGCTGTTGGACCTCTCTCCTCTGTCTGGGTGCTGGGGCCGATATGACGCATGATTCCTTGCTGAGGGACCTCTCTCCTCTGTCTGGGTGCTGGGTCCGAAATAACTGAAAGTGGCCTTCTCCAGTGGTGGGTGATATGAAGCATGATTCCTTGCTGTGGGACCTCTCTCCTCTGTCTGGGTGCTGGGCCTAAATAACTGAAAGTGGCCTTCTCCGGTGGTGGGTCATATGACGCCTTATTCCTTGCTTTGGGACCTCTCTCCTCTGTCTGGGTGCTGGGGCCGAAATAACTGAAAGTGGCCTTCTCCAGTGGTGGGTGATATAACGCCTTATTCCTTGCTGTGGGACCTCTCTCCTCTGTCTGGGTGCTGGGGCCGAAAAAACTGAAAATGGCCTTCTCCAGTGGTGGGTGACATGACTCATGATTCCTTGCTGTGGGACCTCTCTCCTCTGTCTGGGTGCTGGGGCCAAAATAACTGAAAGTGGCCTTCTCCAGTGGTGGGTGATATGACGCATGATTCCTTGCTGTGGGACCTCTCTCCTCTGTCTGGGTGCTGGGGCTGAAATAACTGAAAGTGGCCTTCTACAGTGGTGGGTGATATGACGCCTTATTCCTTGCTGTTGGACCTCTCTCCTCTGCCTGGGTGCTGTGCCGAAATAACTGAAAGTGGCCTTCTCTAGTGGTGGGTGATATGACGCATGATTCCTTGCTGTGGGACCTCTCTCCTCTGTCTGGGTGCTGGGGCCGAAATAACTGAAAGTGGCCTTCTCCAGTGGTGGGTGATATAACGCCTTATTCCTTGCTGTTGGACCTCTCTCCTCTGTCTGGGTGCTGGGGCCGAAATAACTGAAAGTGGCCTTCTCCAGTGGTGGGTGATATAACGCCCTATTCCTTGCAGTGGGACCTCTCTCCTCTGTCTGGGTTCTGGGGCCAAAATACCTGAAAGTGGCCTTCTCCAGTGGTGGGTGATATGACACATGATTCCTTGCTGAGGGACCTCTCCCCTCTGTCTGGGTGCTGTGCCGAAATAACTGAAAGTGGCCTTCTCTAGTGGTGGGTGATATGACGCATGATTCCTTACTGTGGGACCTCTCTCCTTTGTCTGGGTGCTGGGGCCGAAAAAACTGAAAGTGGCCTTCTCCAGTGGTGGGTGATATGACACCTTATTCCTTGCTGTTGGACCTCTCTCCTCTGTCTGGGTGCTAGGGCCAAAATTACTGAAAGTGGCCTTCTCCAGTGGTGGGTGATATAACGCCTTATTCCTTGCTGCGGGACCTCTCTCCTCTGTCTGGGTGCTGGGGCCGAAAAAACTGAAAGTGGCCTTCTCCAGTGGTGGGTGATATGACGCATGATTCCTTGCTGTGGGACCTCTCTCCTCTGTCTGGGTGCTGGGGCCGAAATAACTGAAAGTGGCCTTCTCCAGTGGTGGGTGATAGAACGCCTTATTCCTTGCTGTTGGACCTCTCTCCTCTGTCTGGGTGCTGGGGCCGAAATTACTGAAAGTGGCCTTCTCCAGTGGTGGGTGATATAACGCCCTATTCCTTGCTGTGGGACCTCTCTCCTCTGTCTGGATGCTGGGGCCGAAATACCTGAAAGTGTCCTTCTCCAGTGGTGGGGGATATGACGCATGATTCCTTGCTGTGGGACCTCTCTCCTTTGTCTGGGTGCTAAGGCCGAAATAACTGAAAGTGGCCTTCTCTAGTGGTGGGTGATATTACGCATGATTCCTTGCTGTGGGACCTCTCTCCTCTGTCTGGGTGCTGGGGCCAAAATAACTAAAAGTGGCCTTCTCCAGTGGTGGGTGATATAATGCCTTATTCCTTGCTGTGGGACCTCTCTCCTCTGTCTGGGTGCTGGGGCCGAAATAACTGAAAGTGGCCTTCTCCAGTGGTGGGTGATATGACGCATGATTTTCTGTTATGGGACCTCTCTCCAATTAATATTGGTTAATTTTTATTTATTTTATTTAATTTTAATTCATTTACCTATCCACATTTGTTTGCAGTGCATGTACCTACATTTTGCTGCCTTTTGCAGCCCTCTAGCCCTTTTCTGGACTAATTTACAGCCTTTTTAGTGCCTAAAAGTTCGGGTCCCCTTTGACTTCAATGGGGTTCGGGTTCGGGAAAAAGTTAGGGTCGAGTTCGGATCCCGAACCCGAACTTTTTCGGGAAGTTCGGCCGAACTTCCCGAACCCCAACTTTCAGGTGTTCGCTCATCTCTAGTTGTGATACATCCAGCTTCACAAATATAGGGGCAGAAGTTAAGCACTCCTTAACCGCAGAAAAGGCTTGCAATGCCGAATCAGACCACACTGAAACATCAGTCCCTTCTTAGTCATGTCTAGAGTTGAGCGATCCCGAACTCTATAGATTACATTTGTATACATTGTCAAAAAAGTTAGGGTTCGGTTCTGTTGTTCAGCGATTTATTCCTACTAATGGCATGGCTGTGATTGGCTGAGTGCAGCATGTGACCCAGCCTCTTTATAAGCTGGAGTCATTTACTGCCGCACGTCACTCTGCTGATTTGAGCTTAGAGAGAGGATGTTGGTGCTGCGATCAGGGACAGAATAGGGCAGAAATCAGAAGAACCTGTGCTACTTTAATCCACAAGATACATCAAATAGAGAGGGAGGGAGCTTCAGCAATCCAACATTTCTGTACCCAGCCACTGCAAGGCAAATCTTTTTTTGTAATCCATCTGTTACTGAGGTGGTGCTCAGTGGCCATAGTAGCCACTGCAGTGTACTGCATGTGTGCCAACCAGCCAGCCAGGGTCATCAGCCTAATCCTATTTTGTAGCTCAGTGAAGGAAAAAAACTTTTTTTTTCTGTCTGCTCAAGTCCCCTATATTGTCTTTTGCATGTTTAAGGTGTGACATAGTCCATTTGTCTAGCCTGGGATCTGCGGTGCCACAGAGCACTTGTGTATACAATGCACTTAACCGTATATTCCATTTCAGCTATCAAATAGTGCATCAGTGTATTTTAGTTAAAAAACAAAGTGGTGATCCTGATCCACCAAGCCTATTTTACATCGCCAAAATATATATTTGACATTTCTGCAGTGAAATAGAGAATCCGTGTAATTTTGGGGGAAAAACCATATTCCTTGTCCACAAAACAGTTCTGCATACACCGTCCAACGACATATTTTATATTTCTGCAGGGAAATAGTTCTTCTTTGTTTTTTATAGAAAAAAAACTTTATTCAAGGTCCACCAAATAGTCTGAAATACCCATTCTAACCACCAATTTTACATTGCTACTGTTAAATACAGCAGAAGTGTAAGGCCCCTTTCACATGGGCGAGTTTTCTGCGCGGGTGCAATGCGTGAGGAGGACGCATTGCACCCGCACTGAATCTGGACCCATTCATTTCTATGGGGCTGTGCACATGAGCGGTGATTTTCACGCATCGCTTCTGCGTTGCGTGAAAATCGCAGCATGCTCCAGTTTCTGCGTTTTTCATGCAACGCAGGTCCCATAGAAGTGAATGGGGCTGCGGGAAAATCGCAAGCATCCGCAATCAAGTGCGGATGCGTTGCGATTTTCCCGCATGGTTGCTTAGCAACGGGACCCGATCTCTATTATTTTCCCTTATAACATGGTTATAAGGGGAAATAATAGCATTCTTAATATAGAATGCATTGTTAAATGAAGTGGAAGGGGTTAAAAATAATAAAAGTTAACTTACCTTAGCCACTTGATCGCGTAGTCGCGATCTCTCCTCTCTTTCCCTGCATCATCTAAGATCTACAGGACCTGTGATGACGTCACATCACATGGTCCAATCACATGGTCCATCACCATAGATGGACCATGTGATTGGACCATGTGATGTGACGTCATCACAGGTCTTTTAGATCTTAGCTGATGCAGGGAAAGAGAGGACAGATCGCAACTACGTGATCAAGTGGCTAAGGTAAGTTAACTTTTATTATTTTTAACCCCTTCCACTTCATTTAACAATGCATTCTTTATTAAGAATGCTATTATTTCCCCTTATAACCATGTTATAAGGGAAAATAATCAATTCTCCAGAAGACCCGAAACCGGACTTCAGTGATGAAGTCCGGCTTCGGGTCTGGGTACCAAACATGGCGTTTTTTCTCAAGCGCGTGCATAACGCGTTACAAACGTTTGCACCCGCGCTGGAAAAACGCGCATATTCCCGCAACGCACCCGCCTCTTATCCGGGCGTCAAACATGACGCCCGTGTGAAAGAGGCCCAAGTTTTTTGATGAAAAAGTGGAAATCCTGATCCACAGAGCATCTTGAAATACACTGCCTAAATACCAATTTCACATTACAGCTGAGAAATAGTGCATTATTCATTTTTGTGGGAAAAAAGCAATATTCTTGCTTTACAAAGAAGTTGTACATGCACAGTATAAATATCTAATTTAAATTTGCAGCAGTAAAAAACTGCATTTTGGGGTTTTATTGAAAAAAGCTCTGTTTTAGGCCAAAAAAACTGTTGTGCATTCATCGTTTAAATAATTATTTCCAATTTATAGCAGTTCAATACTGCATTTGTGAATTATGGTGACCAAATCCGTGTTCTGGGTCCACAAGTGCTCGCCGCATCAGCATTTGCGGAGCTGCGGCCGCAAACTTCCGGGTTTCGGCCCCCAAACATCCGGCCGCAGCTCCGCAAAAGATAGAGCATGTCCTATTCTTGTTCGCAATTGCGGACAAGAAAAGGCATTTTCTATATAGTTCTGGCAATGTGCAAAATGCGGAAAGCACATTGCCGGTGTCCGTGTTTTGCGGATCCGCGGATCCATGGATCCGCAAAACACAAATGGACATCTGAATGAGCCTTACAGGGGGGTGATTAGTGACAGGGGTGTGACAGGGGGTGATCAGTGGGGTGACATGGGGTGATCAGGGGTTAATCGGGGGTTAATCAGGGGTTAATCAGTGACGGGGGGGTGGATGGGGGGGTCTGTGTGGTGATTGGTGCACTTACAAAAGTTTCCTTTGGTGGTCCTAAGCAAAAGGGACCACCAAAGGAACGAACAGCAAGCATATCAGACGCTGTTAACAAAACAGCGTCTGATATGCGATTTTTTTTAACTTCTACAGCCTGCCAGCGCATGATCAGCGCTGGCAGGCTGTAGTTAAAGTTCTCCACGACGCGATCCTGTGAACGCGCGCACGCGCATGCGCGCGTTCACAGGAAATCGCACATCTTGTGAGATGACGCGCCCGCGCGTCCAGGAGGAACAAACCGACCGCCACCAGGACGCAATCCTGTGTTCGGCGGTCGGGAGAAGGTTAAATAATTATTTCCAATTTATAGCAGTCAAATACTGCATTTGTGAATTTTGGTGACCAAATCTGTGTTCTGGGTCCCGAAATCTGGTGTCCATACACAGTATAAATATTTACTTTTAATGTACAACAGTTAAAAATAGCATTTTGGTGTTTAATTGAAAAAACACGTGTTTTAGGCTGAAAAAACAGTTGTGCATCCGTCGTTTAAATAATTATTTCCAATTTATAGCAGTCAAATACTGCATTTGTGAATTTTGGTGACTAAATCTGTGTTCTGGGCCCCGAAATCTGGTGTCCATACACAGTATAAATATTTACTTTTAATGTACAACAGTTAAAAATAGCATTTTGGTGTTTAATTGAAAAAACACGTGTTTTAGGCTGAAAAAACAGTTGTGCATCCGTCGTTTAAATAATTATTTCCAATTTATAGCAGTTAAATACTGCATTTGTGAATTTTGGTGACCAAATCCGTGTTGTGGGTCCCCAAATCTGGAGTCTATACATAGTATAAATATCTACTTTTAATGTACAGCAGTTAAAAACTGCATTTTGGGGTTTTATTGAAAAAAGCCATGTTTTAGGCCGAAAAATCTGTTGTGCATCCGTTGTTTAACCACATCCCGACCACCTAACGCAGTGTGCGTCCTGCAGGCGGCAGGGTTATTCCTTCTGGACGTATATACGAGTCATCTCGCGGTCCGCACATGTGCAGTGCGGGTCGGCAAAAGGCGCCAATGATCAGCGCTGGCAGGTTGGTGACTTTAAAAAAATCGAACCACCAGCCATATAACACATTATATTTATAAATATAATGTGTTAAATGGCTTCTGTGTTCTCTGCTGGGTCTTTTTCGTCGGTTGGCCCTAGCAGAGAGCACTACACATCACCAGCCCCAGATCACCCCCCCCCCCCCATCACCCCAATTAACCCCTTGATCACCTCTGTCAATCACTAGTGAAAGAGAAAAAAGTGATCATTGTAAACTGTCACTTTTATTTTTTTTACCAGTATTGACTGTTAGGTTTAGGTTAGTTTAGGCCCCTTTGATAGGTAGTTAGCTTCAGTTAGCGCCCATCCCACCGCACCGCAGTAACTGATTCGCTGATTAACGTATCGCTAATCAGCATTGGTACTTTATAGTATTTGTAAGTGATCAGAACTGATCACAGTCAGATCTATAATAGTATTAGTGTCACATTAGCTCGCCCTCCACCCAAAATGCAGTGTTTACCCGATCAGGCCTGATCGGTCGCCCACACTTGCGTTCACCCACGCCTGCAGTGCTTCAGTGACAAAAATTCTATATTTTTTTTTTATCACTGCACAATCACTACACAAGCGCTGCGACGAGAAAAAAATCCGTTTTGATATTTTTTATCAATCGCAGCAGCTTCCTGTACTTCGCTAGCCTCCCATTTGTAAGACAGGCTTGCTTTTTTCCTTGGGTAGTCTCAGGGGAAAAAAAATCTCATTACCCGTATGCTCAATATAATGAGAATAGCAGAAACTCCTAATGCTGGCAATACATGTAATGATTGCGGAGACCCTCAAATGCCAGGGCAGTACAAATACCTCACATGTGACCCCATTTTGGAAAGAATACACCCCAAGGTATTCGCTGAGGGGAATATTGAGTCCATGAAAGATTGAACTTTTTGTCACAAGTTAGCGGAAAGGGAGACTTTGTGAGGAAAAAAAAAAAATAGGCAATTTCTGCTAACTTGTGCCAAAAAAAATCTTCTATGAACTCGTCATGCCCCTCACCGAATACCTTGGGGTGTCTTCTTTCCAAAATGGGGTCACATGTGGGGTATTTATACTGCCCTGGCATTTTAGGGTCCCTAAAGCGTAAGAAGAAGTCTGGAATCCAAATGCCTAAAAATGCCCTCCTAAAAGGTACTCATTGGAATTTGGGCCCCTTTGCGCACCTAGGCTGCAAAAAAGTGTCACACATGTGGTATCGCCGTACTCAGGAGAAGTAGGGCATTGTGTTTTGGGGTGTATTTTTGCATATACCCATGCTGGGCGAGAGAAATATCTCTGTAAATTGACAACTTTGTATAAAAAAATTGAAAAAGATTTTTTTCACACACAGTATGGGTATATGTAAAAATACACCCCAAAACACATTGCCCTACTTCTCCTGAGTACGGTGATACCACATGACTGACACTTTTTTGCAGCCTGGGTGCGCAAAGGGGCCCAAATTCCAATGAGTACCTTTAGGATTTCAAAGGGCATTTTTATGCATTTGGATTCCAAACTACTTCTCACGCTTTAGGGACCCCTAAAATGGGCAGTATAAATACCCCACAAGTGACCCCATTTTAGAAAGTAGACACCCCAAGGTATTCCGTGAGGGGTATGGTGAGTTCATGTAAAAAAAAATTTTTTTTGTCAAAAGTTAGTGGAATATGAGACTTTGTAAGAAAAAAAAATATTTAATTTCCGCTAACTTGTGACAAAAAATAAAAACTTCCATGAACTCACTATGCCCATCAGCAAATACCTTATGGTGTCTACTTTCCAAAATGGTGTCATTTGTGGGGTGTTTCTACTGTCTGGGCATTGTAGTACCTCAGGAAACATGACAGGTGCTCAGAATGTCAAAGTGCGTAAATAAATTTTTTTGTACCATAGTTTGTAAACGCTATAACTTTTAACCAAACCAATAAATATACACTAATTGCATTTTTTTTTTATCAAAGACCTGTAGAACAATAAATGTAGAGAAAAATTTATATAGTAATGTAGTTTTATTTGAAAAATTTTACAACAGAAAGTGAAAAATGTAATTTTTTGGGCAAAAATGTAGGTCACTTTTCTATCAAAGAAAGTTAAAATGTCAGCAGCAATGAAATACCACCAAATGAAATCTCTATTAGTGAGAAGAAAAGGAGGTAAAATTCATTTGGTTGGTAAGTTGTATGACGGAGCAATAAACCGTGAAAGTAGTGTAGTGCAGAATTGTAAAAAGTGGTTTGGTCATTAAGGGGGTTTAAGCTGGGGGGCTGAAGTGGTTAAATAATTATTTCCAATATATAGCAGTTAAATACTGTATTTGTGAATTTTGATGACCAAATATGTGTTCTGGGTCCCCAAATCTGGTGTCCATACATAGTATAAATATCTACTGTTAATGTACAGCAGATAAAAACTGCATTTTGGGGTTTTATTGAAAAAAGCTGTGTTTTAGGCCAAAAAACAGTTGTGTATCCGGCGTATAAATAGTTAATTAATTTTAATTTACAGCAGTGAAATACTTGTTCTTGTTCCACAAACCACTTGTACATACAGCTTACCAAATTTTTCTTTACATTTCCGCATAGAAATTGAGAATTAGTGTATTTTGGGCACAAAAAACATTATTCTGGGTCTACAGAGCATTTTTATGAAACGTGCACTGCCTTAGCAAACATAATTGTAGATTAGTGCCAGGTAAATTGACACCGGAGAGAGACCAATCTTTCAGCTTGGTGGGTGAATGCAAATAATAAGGAGAACATCAAAAAAGGGACGTGGGCATGGTCGTGGTGTTGTTGGTGGAGCTCCTGTTGCTGGGAGAGGAAGTGGCCGTTCAGCCACTTCAAGTCAAACACCTTCCTCTGGTGCGAGTAGGCGACAGAATCTGCAGCATTATTTGATAGACCAAAATGTCGCTCTATGGATGGTGAAGCCAGAACATGTACAGGCAATAGTAGATTGGGTGGCTGACAGTGCCTCTAGTTCCTTCACAGTATCTAACACCCAGTCCTCTGCAGAAAGCTCAGAGTTGGCATCTGCAGCCTATGCCCATCAGTCTTCCTCCTAACCCCCTTGCAAATCAGCCAAGCAGTCAGAGCCCCAAATCATGCATGAAAGTATCATGCTTTTTAATCACTCTATTGGCAGGGTTTTCCCGGGCCCATCCACCTGGCCCTGCTCCAGAAGAGGAAGACCTTGAATGCACTGATACTCAACCACTTTTGTTGCAGGATGAGGACATGGGAATACCGCCACAAAACGTCTCTGATGATGACGAAACACACATGCCAACTGCTGTGGCTTTCTGCAATGTGCAGACCGACGAGGAGGGCTGGGGTCATGAATGGGTGGAAGATGATGTGGAGGATGATGAAGTCCTAGACCCAGACTGGACTGAAGGTTGTGCTAGTGAGGCATGCAGTTCTGAGGAAGAGGCGGTGGTTGCACAGAAGCAACAGCACAGCAAAAATGGGAGCAGGGTGCAAAAGCGCAACGGTCGTTCCAGAGACAGTACACCTGCTACTGCCCACCGTACCCAGGCACCTAGCACACCAAGGCCTGCTCCAAGGAGTTCATTGGCGTGGCAGTTCCTCACACAATGTCCTGATGACAAGACACGAGTGGTTTGCATGTTGTGCCATCAGAGCCTGAAACAAGGCATAAACGTTCTTAACCTGAGCACAACCTGCATGACCAGGCATCTACATGCAAAGCATGAACTGCAGTGGAGTAAACACCTTAAAAACAAGAAACTCTCTCATGCTCCTCCTGCTCCCTCTTCTGCTGCTGGCTTGGCATCTCCCTCCACCCCTGGCGTCACCATGGCACCTGGCGACCAGCAAACAGAGGATGTTCCACCAACACCACCACATACAACACCATCACCAAGCATCTCCACCATGTCACACGGCAGCATTCAGCTGTCCATCTCCCAAACATTGGAGAGAAGGAGGAAATACCCACCTACCCACCCTCGAGCCCTGGCCCTGAATGCCAGCATTTCAAAATTACTGGCCTTTGAAATGCTGTCATTCCGTCTGGTGGAGACGGTCTGTTTCAAACAGCTGATGGCGGTGGCTGTTCCCCAGTACTTTGTTCCCAGCTGCCACTACTTTTCCAGACGAGCCGTCCCTTCCCTGCACAACCAAGTGGAGGATAAAATCAAGCGTGCGCTGCACAACGCCATCTGTGGCAAGGTCCACATAACCACAAATACATGAACCAGTAAGCACGGCCAGGGTCGCTATATCTCCCTAACTGCACACTGGGTAAACGTAGTGGCGGCTGGGCCCGAGGCGGATAGTGGTTTGGCCCATGTCCTTCCACCGCACAGGAGCTTTGGAGGGGCATAGAACAGCAGACTGATGAGTGGTTGCTGCCGGTGAGCCTCAAGCCCGGCCTGGTGGTGTGCGATAATGGGCGAAATCTTGTTGCAGTTCAGTGACTAGCCGGTTTGACGCACATCCCTTGACTGGTGCATGTGCTGAATCTGGTGGTGCAGAAGTTTCTTAAAAAGTACCCAGACATGTCAGAGCTGCTGCTGAAAGTGCGGTCTGTATGTGCGCGCTTTCGGTGTTCTCACGCCTGTCTGCGCTGCAGCGTAACTTCGGCCTTCCTGCTCACCACCTCATATGCGACATGCCCACCAGGTGGAACTCCACCTTACATATGCTGGAGAGACTGTGTGAGCAGCAGCGGGCGATAGTGGAGTTTTAGATGCAGTATGCACGGGTCAGTCGCTCTGCGGATCAGAACCACTTCACCACCAGTAACTGGGCCTGCATGCGAGACCTGTGTACCTTGTTGGTGTCTTTGGAGTACTCAACCAACATGGCCAGTGCTGATGACGCCGTTGTTAGCATTACAATACCCCTTCTATGTCTCCTTGAAAAAAATATTACGGCGATGATGGAAAAGGATGCGGCACAGGAGGAGGAGGAAGAGGGGGCTTTTTTACAGGGTTTCAGGCAGGTCATACAGAAGTGGCTCAGAGGGTGGGTTCCTGCACCAGAAAAGACCAGGTACACATGTGGACAGCCAGAGCACACTTCTGGAGGAGGAGAAGGTAGAGGAGGAACCGGTTTCACTGCAGGGTGGCACCCTACGCAGCTAAGGGCCATCACTGGAAGGTGGCTGGGGGGATACAGAGGACACAGACGATACACCACCTACAAAGGACAGCTTATAGTTACCTCTGGGCAGCCTAGCACACATGAGCGACTACATGCTGCAGTGCCTGGGCAACGACAGCAGAGTTGCCCACATTTTAACTTGTGCTGACTACTGAGTGGCCACCCTGCTGGATCCCCAGTACAAAGCCAACATGCCCACCTTAATTCCCACACTGGAGCGTGATAGGAAGATGCACGACTACAAGCGCACACTGGTAGACATGCTCCTGAGGGCATTCCCAACTGACACGGGGGGACAAGTGGAAGCACAATGCGAAGGCGGAGGAGGAAGAGGTCGCCAACGCAGCTGTATCACGGCCAGCTCCTCAGACAGCAGGGTTAGCATGGCCCAGATGTGGAAAAGTTTTGTCACTGCGCCACAGCAAACTGCACCACCAGCTGATAGTTGGTGTTAGCAGGAGGCAGCATTTCAACAACATGGTGGAACAGGACATGTGCACACGCCTCCATGTACTGACTGATGGTTCTGCCCCATTCAACTTCTGGGTCTCCAAATTGTCCACATGACCAGAGCTTGCCCTACATGCCTTGGAGGTGCTGGCCTGCCCTGCGGCCATTGTATTGTCTGAACCTGTATTTAGCACGGCAGGGGGCGTCATTACAGACATACGCAGCCGCCTGTCCACAGCCAACGTGGACAAGCTCACATTCATTAAAATGAACCAGGCATGGATCCCACAGGACTTGTCCGTACCTTGTGCAGAATAGACAATTATAACTGCCTCGCCTTCAACCATACATTCTTGTACTCCAGGGCACTGCTGCATTAGTGGGTGAAATGATGCCTGTTTTGCTGTTATGGGACCTCTCTCATCTGTCTGGGTTCCAGGGCCTACATTAATGATAATCGTCTGCTGCATTGGTAGGTGACATGATTCCTGTTTTGCTGTTATGGGTCCTCTCTCCTATGTCTGGGTTCTAGGGCCTAAATTCCTGAATGTGGCCTTTTGCATTGCTCAATGACATGATGCCTGTTTTGCTGTTATGGGACCTCTCTCCTCTGTCTAGGTGCCAGGGCCCTACATTAATGATAATCTCCTGCTGCATTGGTGGGTGACATGATGCCTGTTTTGCTGTTATGGGACCTCTCTTCTCTGTCGGGGTGCTAGGGCCTAAATTGCTGAAAGTGGCCTGTTCCATTGCTGGGTAACATGATCCCGGTTTTGCTGTTATGGGACCTCTCTCCTCTGTCTGGGTGCTAGGGCCAAAATTCCTGAAAGTGGCCTGTTGCATTGGCGGGTGACATGATGCCTGTTTTGCTGTTATGGGACCTCTCTCCTCTGTCTGGGTGCTAGGGCCGAAATTCCTGAAAGTGGCCTGTTGAATTGGCGGATGATATGATGCCTGTTTTGCTGTTATGGGACCTCTTTCCTCTGACTGGGTGCTAGGGCCTAAATTCCTGAAAGTGGTCTGTTCCATTGTTGGGTGACATGATGCCTGTTTTGCTGTTATGGGACCTCTCTCCTCTGTCTGGGTGCCAGGGGCCTACATTTCAGAAAATCGCCTGCTGCATTGGTGGGTGACATGATGCCTGTTTTGCTGTTATGGGACCTCTCTCCTCTGTCTGGGTGCTAGGGCCGAAATTCCTGAAAGTGGCGTCTTCCATTGCTGGGTAACATGATCCCGGTTTTGCTGTTATGGGACCTCTCTCCTCTGTCTGGGTGCTTGGGCCAAAATTCCTGAAAGTGGCCTGTTGCATTGGCGGGTGACATGATGCCTGTTTTGCTGTTATGGGACCTCTCTCCTCTGTCTGGGTGCTAGGGCCTAAATAGCTGAAAGTGGCCTGTTCCATTGCTGGGCAACATGATCCCGGTTTTGCTGTTATGGGACCTCTCTCCTCTGTCTGGGTGCTTGGGCCAAAATTCCTGAAAGTGGCCTGTTGCATTGGCGGGTGACATGATGCCTGTTTTGCTGTTTTGGGACCTCTCTCCTCTATCTGGGTGCTAGGGCCGAAATTCCTGAAAGTGGCCTGTTGCATTGGCGGGTGATATGATGCCTGTTTTGCTGTTATGGGACCTCTTTCCTCTGACTGGGTGCTAGGGCCTAAATTCCTGAAAGTGGTCTGTTCCATTGTTGGGTGACATGATGCCTGTTTTGCTGTTATGGGACCTCTCTCCTCTGTCTGGGTGCCAGGGGTCTACATTTCTGAAAATCGCCTGCTGCATTGGTGGGTGACATGATGCCTGTTTTGCTGTTATGGGACCTCTCTCCTCTGTCTGGGTGCTAGGGCCAAAATTCCTGAAAGTGGCCTGTTGCATTGGCGGGTGACATGATGCCTGTTTTGCTGTTATGGGACCTCTTTCCTCTGACTGGGTGCTAGGGCCTAAATTCCTGAAAGTGGCCTGTTCCATTGCTGGGTGACATGACGCATGTTTTGCTGTTATGGGACCTCTCTCCTCTGTCTGGGTGCCAGTGGCCTACATTAATGATAATCGCCTGCTGCATTGGTGGGTGACATGATGCCTTTTTTTGCTGTTATGGGACCTCTCTCCTCTGTCTGGGTGCTAGGGCCGAAATTCCTGAAAGTGGCCGGTTGCATTGGTGGGTGACATGATGCCTGTTTTGCTGTTATGATACCTCTCTCCTCTGTCTTGGGTCCAGGGGCCTACATTAATGATAATTGCCTGCTGCATTGGTGGGTGAGATTATGCCTGTTTTGCTGTTATGGGACCTCTCCTATGTGTGGGTGCTAGGGCCTCAATTGCTGAAAGTGGTCTGTTCCATTGCTGGGTAACATGATGCCTGTTTTGCTGTTATGGGACCTCTCTCCTCTGTCTGGGTGCTAGGGCCGAAATTTCTGAAAGTGGCCTGTTGCATTGGCGGGTGACATGATGCCTGTTTTGCTGGTATGGGACCTCTCTCCTCTGTCTGGGTGCTAGGGCCTAAATAGCTGAAAGTGGACTGTTGCATTGGTGGGTGACATGATGCCTGTTTTGCTGTTATGGGACCTCTCTCCTCTCTCTGGGTGCTAGGGCCGAAATTCCTGAAATTGGCCTGTTCCATTGCTGGGTGACATGATGCCTGTTTTGCTGTTATGGGACTGCTCACCTCTGTCTGGGTGCTAGGGCCTACATAAATGATAATGGCCTGTTCTATTGCAGGTTGACCAGAGGCCTGTGTTGCTGTTACAGGACCGCTCTCCTTTTTGCGGGAGCCATGGGCCTGAATGAGTGAATGTTGCCTGTGGCACTTCTGGGTGAAATCAATACTGTTTTGGCGTGATTTGAACTTTCCTATTTGTGGGTGCCAGGGGCCTGAGTCTGTGCATGAGGCCTGTGACACTGCAGGCAGGCCTGAATCCTTTTTGGCTGTGATGACAACTTCTCCAACTCCTATGTTTTGCTGTCTTGGGCCTGAATCTGTGAATGTGGCCTGTGGCACTGTTGGCAGACATGAATACTTTATGGCTGTGAGGAGAACTTAAACTACCATATCATTCCCACCTGACGCCACCCCAACCTCCTTTTCCACCTCCTCCTCCAAGTTGCCAATTAATATTAGTTAATTTTTGTTTATTTATTTTATTTTAAGTAATTTCCCTATCCACATTTGTTTGCAGGGGATTTACCTACATTTTGCTGCCTTTTGCAGCCCTCTAGCCCTTTCCAGGTCTATTTTCACGACCGGCGTGCCGATCACAGACGTGTGACGCAAAGGGAGGGAAAAGGTAAAGCCCTGTCCAAGGGAGAGGGAAAGGTGGTGACCCCTAACTCACCTTGAGGCTGGCACCTGACTGCCCTGATGTCCCTAGACGGGTTATTCACCCGTATGCCGATCACATGCCTAAACCCTGGCTTTCCTTAAGATGAGCCCTAAGTAGTGAATAGGGCGGTGGGAGCACTAGTCCTCACCACTAACACTAAAGGAAAACACCAGGGAGAGGACAGACAAAACATATAATCCCAGGTGGGCAACAACAGCGGACAACAATTCTACTGGCACATGATAAGCTGAGGGGGGGGGGATTCTACTGGCACATGATAAGGTGAGAGGGGGATTCTACTGGCACATAAGGAGGGCTACTGGCACATAAGGGGGGTGCTACTGGCACATAAGAGGGGCTACTGGCAAATAAGGGGGTGCTACTGGCACATAAGGGGGTGCTACTGGCACATAAGAGGGGCTACTGGCACATAAGGGGGACGGCTACTGGCACATAAGGGGGACGGCTACTGGCACATAAGGGGACGGCTACTGGCACATAAGGGGGACGGCTACTGGCACATAAGGGGACGGCTACTGGCACATAAGGGGGACGGCTACTGGCACATAAGGGGGGACGGCTACTGGCACATAAGGGGGGACGGCTACTGGCACATAAGGGGGGACGGCTACTGGCACATAAGGGGGGACGGCTACTGGCACATAAGGGGGGACGGCTACTGGAACATAAGGGTGGCTACTGGCACTTAAGGGGGACCGCTACTGGCACTTAAGGGGGACGGCTACTGGCACATAAGGGGGATGGCTACTGGCACATAAGGGGGGGGGGGGGCTATAAGCGATGTGAGTGGCCAACATCTATCCTCTCCACAATGCTCAGCCTCCTGTGACCGATCAGGAGAGCGGAGGTGTGGGGGCGGAGATAGCTGTCAATGCTGTCAAAGGAGGCTGTGCTCTCCTCCCGCAGCTCCCCGCCCAGCCTCTTGTGACCGCGGTATGGAAGGGTTAACAGGGAGGGAGCTCCCTCCCTCTCCCATCGGGGGGCTGCTGTGCCTTTGCAGCCCCCCAACAGTATGGTATCACAGAGGGAGGGAGCTCCACTCCCTCCCCATCACCCCCTGCTCAGTTATGGCAGCGGGTGATGGTTGCCATGGAGATAGAACGCTTTCAGAAGCATCCTGCTCTCCATGGTGCTGAAAGTCTGAATAGACCTGCTAAAGGTCTATTCAGACTTTGTAAAGTACAAAATACAGCACAGTGCATATATAGTGTATATATATAGTGTACTGTACTGTATTATACAGACACCAGATCCACTGGCTCTTTCAGAACCAAGTGGGTCTGGGTCAAAAAAAAAATGTAAAAAAGTAAAAATGAAAAAAACACATATCACTGAATAAAAACTAAAAAAAATAAAATACACTACACATATTAGGTATCACCGCGTCCGTAAAAACCTGCTCTATAAAAATATCACATGACTGAACTCCTCAGGTGAACGCCATAAAAAAAAAAACCAAAAAATTGTGTAAATAAGCAATTTTTTGGCACCTTACATCACTAAAAGTGTAATACAAAGCGATCAAAAAGGCGTTTGCCTCCCAAAATAGTACCAATCAAACCGCCATCTCATCCCGCAAAAAACGAGCCCCTACCTAAAACAATTGGCCAAAATATAAAAAAACTATGCCTCTCAGACTAAAACATGATTTTTTGCCACCTTAGATCACAAAAAGTGTAATAGCAAGCGATCAAAAAGTCATATGACCCCCCCAAATAGTGCAAATCTAACCGTCACCTCATCCCGCAATAATGATACCCAACCTGAGACAATTGCCTAAAAACTGAAAAATATATGGCTCTCAGACTATGGAGATACTAAAACATGTTTTTTTTTCATTCAAAAAGGATATTATTGTGTAAAACCAAAATAAATAAAAAAAGGTATACATAATATGTATCTCCGCATCCGTAAGGACCTGCTCTATAAAAATATAACATGACCTAACCCCTCAGATGAACTCCGTAAACATAAAAAATAAAAACGTTGTCAAACAAGCCATTTTTTTGTCACCTTACATCACAAAAAGTGTAATAGTAAGCGATCAAAAAGTCATATGCACCCCATAGATAGTACCATTCGAACCGCCATCTCATCCCACAAAAAATGAGCCCCTACATAGGACAATCGCCCAAAAAAAAAAAAAATATATGGCTCTCAAACTATGGAGACACTAAAACATAATTTTTTTTTGTTTTAAAAAATGATATTATTGTGTAAAACTCATATAAATAAGTAAAAAGTATACATATTATGTATCGCCGCGTCCGTCACAACCTCATCTATAAAAATAACACATGACCTAACCCCTCAGCTGAACACAGCAAAAAAAAAAAAAAAATACGGTGTCAAAAGCCATTTTTGTCACCTTAAATCACAAAAAGTGTAATGGCAAGCGACCAAAATGTCATATGCACCCCAAGATAGTGCCAATCAAACCGCCATCTCATCCCGCAAAAAATGAGCCCCTACATAAGACAGTCGCCCAAAAAAATAAAATAAAACTATGGCTTTCAGAATGTGGAGACACTAAAATTTTTTTTTTTCAAAAATGCTTTATTATGTAAAACTGAAACAAAAAACCCCAAAAAGTAGTCATATTTGGTATTGTCGCATCCGTAACAACCTGCTCTATAGAAATAGCACACAATCTAACCTGTCAGTTCAACTATGTAAATAACAAAAAATAAAAACAGTCCCAAAACAGCTATTTTTTTGCAAATTTTCCATTTTAATCCATTTTTCCAGTAACAAAGCAAGGGTTAACAGCCAAACAAAACTCAATATTTATTGCCCTGATTCTCTTGTTTGCACAAACACCCCATATGTGGTCGTAAACTACTGTATGGCCAAACGGCAGGGCACAGAAGGAAGGGAACGCCATATGGTTTTTGGAAGGCAGATTTTGCTGGACTGGTTTTTGACACTATGTCCCATTTGAAGCCCCCTGATGCACCCTACAGTAGAAACTCCAAAAAAGTGACCCCATTTTGGAAACTACGGGATAAGATGGCAGTTTTGTTGGTACTTTTCTAGGGTAAACATGATTTTTGGTTGCTCTATATTACACTTTTTTTGAGACAAGGTAACAAAAAATAGAAATTCTGAAATTTCATCTCCATTTGCCAATAACTCTTGTGGAACACCTAAAGGGTTAACAAAGTTTGTAAAACTGGTTTTGAATACCTTGAGGGGTGTAGTTTCTTAGATGGAGTCACTTTTATGGAGTTTCTACTCTAGGGGTGCATCGGGGGGCTTCAAATGGGACATGGTGTCAAAAATCCAGTCCAGCAAAATCTGCCTTCCAAAAACCATATGGCGCTCCTTTCCTTCTGCGCCCTGCAGTTTGGCCATACAGCAGTTTACGACCACATATAGGGTGTTCGTGCAAACTGCAGAATCGGGGGAATAAATATTAAGTTTTGTTTGGCTATTAACCCTTGCTTTGTTACTGGAAAAATGGATTAAAATGGAAAATTTTACAAAAAATTGAAATTCTGAAATTTTATCTCCATTTGCCATTAACTCTTGTGGAAAACCTAAAGGGTTAATTAAGTTTGTAAAATCAGTTTTGAATACCTTGAGGGGTGTAGTTTCTAGAATGGGGTCATTTTTGGGTGGTTTTATTATGTAAGCCTCACAAAGTGACTTCAGACCTGAACTGGTCCCTAAAAAGTGGGTTTTTGAAAATTTCTGAAAAATTTCAAGATTTGCTTCTAAACTTCTAAGCCTTGTAACGTCCCAAAAAAATAAAATGGCATTCCCAAAATGATCGATACATGAAGTAGACATATGGGGAATGTAAATCAATAACTTTTTTTGGCAGTATTACTATGTATTATAGAAGTAGAGTAATTGAAACTTGGAAAATTGCAAATTTTTCAAAATTTTTGGTAAATTTGGTATTTTCGAAATTCTTCGACTTCATTTTACCACTGTCATGAAGTACAATATGTGACGAAAAAACAATCTCAGAATGGCCTGGATAAGAAAAAGCGTTTTAAAGTTATCACCACATAAAGTGACAATGGTCAGATTTTGAAAACATGGCCTGGTCCTTAAGGTGAAATAGGGCCGTGTCCTTAAGGGATTAATAATATAGATACGTACATCCTATTAGAAGTTCTGCGGTGAATTGTGATTGTTTTATTTTTTTGGAGTGTATTAAGGAACAAGAATATGACGAAAATTGATGGGTGCTTGTAGACTTTCTTCTATATGAACCGAATCATGTTGATTAGCCATTCAGTGATGAAATTTGTTTGCGATACGGCCTTTTTTGGGAAAATTGGTCGGTTGCTATAACTATGGTCAAGGACAATACATGTATACGGCCAACTGGATAAACGTGGTTCCTGCCCAGCCACACCAGCAACTTGGCCAGGTGACACGCCGCTTCTGCCTCCACATTTTCACGCCATTGGTCCTGTGACAATGTCCGCCTCTGCCTCCTCATCCTCCACCTTGTCCTCAGCCTCCACTGCAGGGACAATTCACAGTGCCACTCCAGCATATCACATGTGCAGGGCATGGCAGTGTCACACTGTTCTGCACCTCATTTGCCTGTTCAGGTCTGACCAAGGGGGGGGGGGGGCCCTCTGTGCTCACATTCAACTGCCATGGCTACTGTGGCAGGGTGGGGAGGTAGGAGCAGTTCCAGCTCCATCAGCAGCAACTTGAGTCTAGAGTCGCTGATGAGCAGCTTTCTTCACCCGCCTAGTAAAAAAACTACTCACCAGCAGAAGCTAGACCCGGAGCAGGACCTGAACCAGCAGGAGGTGGCATGCTTGGACAGTACCCTGTCACCCCACATTGAAGATCCGCTGGACTACTGAGCAGTCAAACTGGATTTATGGTCGCAACTAGCAGATTTTGCCCTGGAAAAGCTGTCCTGCCCGGCCAGTAGTGTGGCATCAGAGCGGGTGTTTAGTGCGGCGGGGGCCATAGTTACCACATGAAGTAATTGCCTGTCCACCAAAAATGTGGAGAGACTGACCTTTGACAAGATGAATCATGCGTGGATCAGCCAGGATTTCCACCCACCAATGCCTGATGTCTCAGACTAGATCATCCAGGTTCCACACCAACACTTTGACAAAAGAGACCGGTTTCTTTTGACTGCCTGCCTCAGCTACTATTCTGATGCTGCCACCCACCTGATGCCACACATCTGATGCCAAGTGCTCCTTCTTTCACCCACTATCTGTAGCTGGTACTCGTATTGCCACCCACCTCCCCACTCTGTCACAGGGTCACTCTGTGGTATCTTGATGCTGCCACCTCCTCACTATTGTATGTCACCTTGCCACTCTGTGGTCTCCTGATGCTGCTGCCACCACCACACTCTGTAATTGTGCCACTCCACACTCTGTAATTGTGCCACTCTGATGCTGCTGCCATCTCCACACTATTAATCAAAAATTGTGCGTGGATGTATAAATTGTCAAAGTAGTGGCAACCTATACAATTCCCTTGAAAATCGACTACTTACACTACTGATAAGGGATATATAGCAAATAAAACTTAACTTTTAATATATTAGATCTAAAAAATCAGCACACTTCGAATAAACAAAAAGGAATAAACTTACTAGTATGGCGAAACCTACCCGGTTTATGTTGAACAGCGTACCTCAAAGTCTGGGTCACAATGCTGTTCCGGGTCAAAGAGGAGAGCAGATGGAGCCCAAAAATAGGGGAGGGGGAGAGGATTAGTGATACAATAGTGTGTATCCTATCCCTATCTCACCATATTCGGAGCTATTAAGCCCTAATTGACTTCCTAATAGAGTTGAGTGAACACCTGGATGTTCGGGTTCGAGAAGTTCGGCCGAACTTCCCGAAAATGTTCGGGATCTGAACTCGACCCGAACTTCACCCCGAACCCTATTGAAGTCAATGGGGACCCAAACTTTTGGGCACTAAAAAGGCTGTAAAATAGCACAGAAAAAGGCTAGAGGGCTGCAAAAGGCAGCAAAATGTAGTTAGGGAAATGACTTAAAATAAAATAAATAAAAATTAACCAATATCAATTGGCAACTTGGAGGAGGTGGAATAGGATGTAGGGGTGGCATCAGGTGGGAATGCTATGGGAGTTGATGTTCTCATCACAGCCAAAAAGGATTCATGTCAGCCTGCAGAGCCATAGGCCTCATTTACAGACTCAGGGCCATGGCACCTGCAAAGAGGAGAGCGGCCCCGTAACAGCAACACAGGCCTCAGGTCAACCTGCAATGGAACAGGCCATTGACACCCAGATAGTGATGTCGCGAACATAAAATTTTCCGTTCGCGAACAGCGAACGCGAACTTCCGCAGATGTTCGCAAACGGGCGAACTGGGCGAACCGACATAGACTTCAATTGGCAGGCGAATTTTAAAACCCACAGGGACTCTTTCTGGCCACAATAGTGATGCGAAAGTTGTTTCAAGGGGTCTAACACATGGACTGTGGCATGCTGGAGGGGGATCTATGGCAAAACTCCCATGGAAAATTACGTAGTGGACGCAGAGTCGGGTTTTAATCCATAAAGGGCATAAATCAGCTAACATTCCTAAATTGTTTGGAATAACGTGCTTTAAAACATCCAGTGTGTGTATACGATCAGGTATGATGTTGTATCGATCAGGTAGTGTAAGGGTTACGCCCGCTTCACAGACATTGACAGACCAAACTCCCCTTTTAATGCACCGCAAACAACCCCAAACTCCCCATTTGCACAAGGTTGGATACCAAGCTAGCCACGTCCCAGTGATGTCATTGAAGGTTTCTTCATCCACCCAGCCACGTACAACACCACGGGTCCCCAAAAGGTGAATTGAATTGATTTTTCGAACGAGGAGATGGTTAAAAAAAACTCTGGCTCCCTCCCCTTTGTTTTTATCCACGGTGACTGCGTCTGCGCCGTGCAATTTACTGTCACACCCGATATGAGTGGTATTTTCTGTAGTACTATTCTCATCAGTTTAATCCCTCTAACGTCCCCAATCTGGGGGCCATTTATTGAATAGATTTTTCGAACGGGGAGATGGTTAAAAAAACGCTGGCTCCCTCCACTCTGTTTTAAACCACGGTCACTGCGTCTGCGCCGTTCAATTTACTGTCACACCCAATATGAGTGGTATTTTCTGTAGTACTATTCTCATCTGTTTAATCCCTCTAACGTCCCGACTCCCAATCTGGGGGCCATTTATTGAATAGATTTTTCGAGACGGGAGATGGTTAAAAAACGCTGGCTCCCTCCACTCTGTTTTAATCCACGGTCACTGCGTCTGCGCCGTGCAATTTACTGTCACACCCGATATGAGTGGTATTTTCTGTAGTACTATTCTCATCAGTTTAATCCTCTAACGTCCCCAATCTGGGGTCCATTTATTGAATAGATTTTTCGAACAGGGAGATGGTTAAAAAACGCTGGCTCCCTCCACTCTGTTTTAATCCACGGTCACTGCGTCTGCGCCGTGCAATTTACTGTCACACCCGATATGAGTGGTATTTTCTGTAGTACTATTCTCATCAGTTTAATCCCTCTAACGTCCCCAATCTGGGGGCCATTTATTGAATAGATTTTTCGAACGGGGAGATGGTTAAAAAACGCTGGCTCCCTCCACTCTGTTTTAATCCACGGTGACTGCGTCTGCGCCGTGCAATTTACTGTCACACCCGATATGAGTGGTATTTTCTGTAGTACTATTCTCATCAGTTTAATCCCTCTAACGTCCCCAATCTAGGGGCCATTTATTGAATAGATTTTTCGAACGGGAGATGGTTAAAAAACGCTGGCTCCCTCCACTCTGTTTTAAACCACGGTGACTGCGTCTGCGCCGTGCAATTTACTGTCACACCCGATATGAGTGGTATTTTCTGTAGTACTATTCTCATCAGTTTAATCCCTCTAACGTCCCCTCAATCTGGGGGCCATTTATTGAATAGATTTTTCGAACGGGAGATGGTTAAAAACGCTGGCTCCCTCCACTCTGTTTTAAACCACGGTGACTGCGTCTGCGCCGTTCAATTTACTGTCACACCCAATATGAGTGGTATTTTCTGTAGTACTATTCTCATCTGTTTAATCCCTCTAACGTCCCCGACTCCCCAATCTGGGGGCCATTTATTGAATAGATTTTCCGAACGGGGAGATGGTTAAAAAAACGCTGGCTCCCTCCACTCTGTTTTAATCCACGGTCAGTGCGTCTGCGCCGTGCAATTTACTGTCACACCCGATATGAGTGGTATTTTCTGTAGTACTATTCTCATCAGTTTAATCCCTGTTACGTCCCCAATCTGGGGTCCATTTATTGAATTGATTTTTTGAACAGGGAGATGGTTAAAAAAAAACGCTAGCTCCCTCCCCTTTGTTTTTATCCACGGTCACTGCGTCTGCGCCGTGCAATTTACTGTCACACCCGATATGAGTGGTATTTTCTGTAGTACTATTCTCATCAGTTTAATCCCTTTAACGTCCCCAATCTGAGGGCCATTTATTGAATAGATTTTTTGAACGGGAGATGGTTAAAAACGCTGGCTCCCTCCACTCTGTTTTAAACCACGGTCACTGCGTCTGCGCCGTGCAATTTACTGTCACACCCGATATGAGTGGTATTTTCTGTAGTACTATTCTCATCAGTTTAATCCCTCTAACGTCCCCAATCTGGGGGCCATTTATTGAATAGATTTTTCGAACGGGGAGATGGTTAAAAACGCTGGCTCCCTCCACTCTGTTTTAATCCACGGTGACTGCGTCTGCGCCGTGCAATTTACTGTCACACCCGATATGAGTGGTATTTTCTGTAGTACTATTCTCATCAGTTTAATCCCTGTTACGTCCCCAATCTGGGGTCCATTTATTGAATTGATTTTTCGAACGGGAGATGGTTAAAAACGCTGGCTCCCTCCACTCTGTTTTAATCCACGGTGACTGCGTCTGCGCTGTGCAATTTACTGTCACACCCAATATGAGTGGTATTTTCTGTAGTACTATTCTCATCAGTTTAATCCCTGTTACGTCCCCAATCTGGGGTCCATTTATTGAATTGATTTTTCGAACGGGAGATGGTTAAAAAAACTCTGGCTCCCTCCACTCTGTTTTAAACCACGGTCACTGCGTCTGCGCCGTGCAATTTACTGTCACACCCGATATGAGTGGTATTTTCTGTAGTACTATTCTCATCAGTTTAATCCCTCTAACGTCCCCAATCTGGGGGCCATTTATTGAATAGATTTTTCGAACGGGGAGATGGTTAAAAAAACGCTGGCTCCCTCCACTCTGTTTTAAACCACGGTGACTGCGTCTGCGCTGTTCAATTTACTGTCACACCCGATATGAGTGGTATTTTCTGTAGTACTATTCTCATCAATTTAATCCCTCTAACGTCCTCGACTCCCCAATCTGGGGGCCATTTATTGAATAGATTTTCCGAACGGGGAGATGGTTAAAAAAACGCTGGCTCCCTCCACTCTGTTTTAATCCTCGGTCACTGCGTCTGCGCCGTGCAATTTACTGTCACACCCGATATTAGTGGTATTTTCTGTAGTACTATTCTCATCAGTTTAATCCCTGTTACGTCCCCAATCTGGGGTCCATTTATTGAATTGATTTTTTGAACAGGGAGATGGTTAAAAAAAACTCTGGCTCCCTCCCCTTTGTTTTTATCCACGGTCACCGCATCTGCGCCGTTCAATTTACTGTCACACCCGATATGAGTGGTATTTTCTGTAGTACTATTCTCATCAGTTTAATCCCTTTAACGTCCCCAATCTGGGGGCCATTTATTGAATAGATTTTTTGAACGGGGAGATGGTTAAAAAAAACGCTGGCTCCCTCCACTCTGTTTTAAACCACGGTCACTGCGTCTGCGCCGTGCAATTTACTGTCACACCCGATATGAGTGGTATTTTCTTTAGTACTATTCTCATCAGTTTAATCCCTCTAACGTCCCCAATCTGGGGGCCATTTATTGAATAGATTTTTCGAACGGGAGATGGTTAAAAACGCTGGCTCCCTCCACTCTGTTTTAATCCACGGTCACTGCGTCTGCGCCGTGCAATTTACTGTCACACCCGATATGAGTGGTATTTTCTGTAGTACTATTCTCATCAGTTTAATCCCTCTTACGTCCCCAATCTGGGGGCCATTTATTGAATAGATTTTTCGAACGGGAGATGGTTAAAAACGCTGGCTCCCTCCACTCTGTTTTAATCCACGGTGACTGCGTCTGCGCCGTGCAATTTACTGTCACACCCGATATGAGTGGTATTTTCTGTAGTACTATTCTCATCAGTTTAATCCCTGTTACGTCCCCAATCTGGGGTCCATTTATTGAATTGATTTTTCGAACGGGGAGATGGTTAAAAAACGCTGGCTCCCTCCACTCTGTTTTAAACCACGGTCACTGCGTCTGCGCCGTGCAATTTACTGTCACACCCGATATGAGTGGTATTTTCTGTAGTACTATTCTCATCAGTTTAATCCCTCTAACGTCCCCAATCTGGGGGCCATTTATTGAATAGATTTTTCGAACGGGAGATGGTTAAAAAAACGCTGGCTCCCTCCACTCTGTTTTAAACCACGGTCACTGCGTCTGCGCCGTGCAATTTACTGTCACACCCGATATGAGTGGTATTTTCTGTAGTACTATTCTCATCAGTTTAATCCCTCTAACGTCCCCAATCTGGGGGCCATTTATTGAATAGATTTTTCGAACGGGGAGATGGTTAAAAAACGCTGGCTCCCTCCACTCTGTTTTAAACCACGGTGACTGCGTCTGCGCCGTGCAATTTACTGTCACACCCGATATGAGTGGTATTTTCTGTAGTACTATTCTCATCAGTTTAATCCCTCTAACGTCCCGACTCCCAATCTGGGGCCATTTATTGAATAGATTTTTCGAACGGGGAGATGGTTAAAAAACGCTGGCTCCCTCCACTCTGTTTTAATCCACGGTCACTGCGTCTGCGCCGTGCAATTTACTGTCACACCCGATATGAGTGGTATTTTCTGTAGTACTATTCTCATCAGTTTAATCCCTCTAATCGTCCCCAATCTGGGGGCCATTTATTGAATAGATTTTTCGAACGGGAGATGGTTAAAAAACGCTGGCTCCCTCCACTCTGTTTTAAACCACGGTCACTGCGTCTGCGCCGTGCAATTTACTGTCACACCCGATATGAGTGGTATTTTCTGTAGTACTATTCTCATCAGTTTAATCCCTCTTACGTCCCCAATCTGGGGTCCATTTATTGAATTGATTTTTCGAACAGGGAGATGGTTAAAAAACGCTGGCTCCCTCCACTCTGTTTTTATCCACGGTCACTGCGTCTGCGCCGTGCAATTTACTGTCACACCCGATATGAGTGGTATTTTCTGTAGTACTATTCTCATCAGTTTAATCCCTGTTACGTCCCCAATCTGGGGTCCATTTATTGAATTGATTTTTCGAACAGGGAGATGGTTAAAAAAACGCTGGCTCCCTCCACTCTGTTTTTAATCCACGGTCACTGCGTCTGCGCCGTGCAATTTACTGTCACACCCGATATGAGTGGTATTTTCTGTAGTACTATTCTCATCAGTTTAATCCCTCTAACGTCCCCAATCTGGGGGCCATTTATTGAATAGATTTTTCGAACGGGAGATGGTTAAAAAACGCTGGCTCCCTCCACTCTGTTTTAAACCACGGTCACTGCGTCTGCGCCGTGCAATTTACTGTCACACCCGATATGAGTGGTATTTTCTGTAGTACTATTCTCATCAGTTTAATCCTCTAACGTCCCCAATCTGAGGGCCATTTATTGAATAGATTTTTCGAACGGGGAGATGGTTAAAAACGCTGGCTCCCTCCACTCTGTTTTAATCCTCGGTCACTGCGTCTGCGCCGTGCAATTTACTGTCACACCCGATATGAGTGGTATTTTCTGTAGTACTATTCTCATCAGTTTAATCCCTGTTACGTCCCCAATCTGGGGTCCATTTATTGAATTGATTTTTTGAACAGGGAGATGGTTAAAAAAAACTCTGGCTCCCTCCCCTTTGTTTTTATCCACGGTCACCGCATCTACGCCGTGTAATTTACTGTCACACCCGATATGAGTGGTATTTTCTGTAGTACTATTCTCATCAGTTTAATCCCTTTAACGTCCCCAATCTGGTGGCCATTTATTGAATAGATTTTTTGAACGGGGAGATGGTTAAAAACGCTGGCTCCCTCCACTCTGTTTTAAACCACGGTCACTGCGTCTGCGCCGTGCAATTTACTGTCACACCCGATATGAGTGGTATTTTCTTTAGTACTATTCTCATCAGTTTAATCCCTCTAACGTCCCCAATCTGGGGGCCATTTATTGAATAGATTTTTCGAACGGGGAGATGGTTAAAAAAACGCTGGCTCCCTCCACTCTGTTTTAATCCACGGTGACTGCGTCTGCGCCGTGCAATTTACTGTCACACCCGATATGAGTGGTATTTTCTGTAGTACTATTCTCATCAATTTAATCCCTGTTACGTCCCCAATCTGGGGTCCATTTATTGAATTGATTTTTCGAACGGGGAGATGGTTAAAAAAACGCTGGCTCCCTCCACTCTGTTTTAATCCACAGTGACTGCGTCTGCGCTGAGCAATTTACTGTCACACCCGATATGAGTGGTATTTTCTGTAGTACTATTCTCATCAGTTTAATCCCTGTTACGTCCCCAATCTGGGGTCCATTTATTGAATTGATTTTTCGAACGGGGAGATGGTTAAAAAAACTCTGGCTCCCTCCACTCTGTTTTAAACCACGGTCACTGCGTCTGCGCCGTGCAATTTACTGTCACACCCGATATGAGTGGTATTTTCTGTAGTACTATTCTCATCAGTTTAATCCCTCTAACGTCCCCAATCTGGGGGCCATTTATTGAATAGATTTTTCGAACGGGGAGATGGTTAAAAAAACGCTGGCTCCCTCCACTCTGTTTTAAACCACGGTCACTGCGTCTGCGCTGTTCAATTTACTGTCACACCCGATATGAGTGGTATTTTCTGTAGTACTATTCTCATCAGTTTAATCCCTCTAACGCCCCCGACTCCCCAATCTGGGGGCCATTTATTAAATAGATTTTTCGAACGGGGAGATGGTTAAAAAAACGCTGGCTCCCTCCACTCTGTTTTAAACCACGGTGACTGCGTCTGCACCGTTCAATTTACTGTCACACCCGATATGAGTGGTATTTTCTGTAGTACTATTCTCATCAGTTTAATCCCTCTAACGTCCCCGACTCCCCAATCTGGAGGCCATTTATTGAATAGATTTTTCGAACGGGGAGATGGTTAAAAAAACGCTGGCTCCCTCCACTCTGTTTTAATCCACGGTCACTGCGTCTGCGCCGTGCAATTTACTGTCACACCCTATATGAGTGGTATTTTCTGTAGTACTATTCTCATCAGTTTAATCCCTCTTATGTCCCCAATCTGGGGTCCATTTATTGAATTGATTTTTCGAACAGGGAGATGGTTGGAAAAAACGCTGTCTCCCTCCACTCTGTTTTAAACCACGGTGACTGCGTCTGCGCCGTGCAATTTACTGTCACACCCGATATGAGTGGTATTTTCTGTAGTACTATTCTCATCAGTTTAATCCCTGTTACGTCCCCAATCTGGGGTCCATTTATTGAATTGATTTTTTGAACAGGGAGATGGTTAAAAAAACTCTGGCTCCCTCCCCTTTGTTTTTATCCACGGTCACTGCGTCTGCGCCGTGCAATTTACTGTCACACCCGATATGAGTGGTATTTTCTGTAGTACTATTCTCATCAGTTTAATCCCTCTAACGTCCCCAATCTGGGGGCCATTTATTGAATAGATTTTTCGAACGGGGAGATGGTTAAAAAAACGCTGGCTCCCTCCACTCTGTTTTAAACCACGGTGACTGCGTCTGCGCTGTTCAATTTACTGTCACACCCGATATGAGTGGTATTTTCTGTAGTACTATTCTCATCAGTTTAATCCCTCTAACGTCCCCGACTCCCCAATCTGGGGGCCATTTATTAAATAGATTTTTCGAACGGGGAGATGGTTAAAAAAACGCTGGCGGGGGGCGTGGCCTGAAGCTAGAGGAGAGCGGACGTGTGTTCACTCAGCTCCTGCTCATCTCCCGTTGAAACATAGCAAAACGGTGCCCTGACTGGCTCAAACCTATCGATACCCTGCTGGGTGTTCTTCGGAATCTTAGTGTGATCCCCCTGTGGACTCCGGTGGGCTCCCGCCCGAACTTACTGCTGCGGCCTACTTCACCAGGCTTCCCATTGCAGCCGCGGGATAAATTTCAAGCAGCTGGCCGGACCGCTCCTCCTGTCTGTGCTACGCTGGGAGACCCAGGAACAAGGGAGACCCGTGGGACCCGGCTCCTCACCGCTACTTACCCTCCGCAAAGACCGGTGAGTCCCGGCACCGTGCCAGCAACTGGTGACCGGACAAAGAGACAGCCCGCTTGGCGTGCAGATCCGCCATTATTGCCCCTGCCCTGCAGGCAGACGCCACGAGGCCACCCGGTGTCTCCTCATTTCTGCAAACCTGTACACTTGGTGAGCTGGACCGGCACCTTTCAGTTCTTATGAGCAAAAGCCTACTCAGGTCAGTTAACCCTCCCCTGTCCAAGTCTTCTTGAAGGACAATATTTTTGGGAGCCTCCTGCTCCAATTTTTCTAAGGACTGGTCTCGGACTGGTCTGCTGTTGACCCTCTACTTATAATTTTTCAGTTGGGAGTAGTGATTCTCCAATTTTTATCAGGACTGGTACTACTGGCCCGCACCCCCTACGTAGTTGCCTATAGCAACACATCGGTGAACCACTGGTGATTACTCTCTTATCCGATATAGTTACTCTTCGCCTTTTGCTTTACCTCTTCAGTGCACAACGCATATTTATGTAGCCTTTTAGGTGCGGGTGAAGGAGAACCCTCATAAACTGCTCCAATGTGTGCTGGCACTGCTGCCGTTTCTAACAATATGGTCAAAATTGGGAAGCCAGAGGTTTTTACCACTCCCAAGCAGAAGAAGACACAAAGGGACATGGAAAAATTTTTGCGAAAAAAATCGCCCCATGCTAAACATGATCCTGTACTCCTTCCCCAGGTCTCCCGCTCACATGACCCGTCTGAACAATCAGATGCTGAAAGCGAAAATCTGGACCGTACACAAACAAAAGATGCCCAGCTGGTCACCTCCCAAAAATCTTTCCAAAGGATTATTGAAAATGCTCTTCAACCTGTTCTGTCGGAACTCTCAGATATTAAGAGCGACCTTAGGGAAATGGGGGGTAGGGTGGAAAAGCTAGAGGAAAATCAAGCCTCTCTGATCGCCTACGGGGAGGCGTCCACAGAAACATTTCACACTATCCAAGCTAGAATGAATAACCTCCTAGCATATGTGGAGGATCAAGACAACCGGGGTAGAAGAAACAACCTCCGTATCAAAGGTGTCCCAGAATCATCCTCAGAATCCTCGATCGTGGACTTCACTTATTCCATCTTAAGACCGCTACTTGATCCTGATGTCGCGCCTAACCTGACCTTAGAAAGAGCTCACAGGGCCTTAAGGAACAGGCCTAAAGAAGGCGAACCTCCCAGGGATATCATATGCAAAATTTTGCTCTCTTCCCATAGGGATGCCATACTCAAAGCGGCTAGAGAAAAAGGGGAGGTGGTTTTTGAAGGAGCTAAAATATCCTTTTTCCAAGACCTGTCGCCAGTCACTTTGAATAAAAGACGGCAGATGAAACCGGTCACGGAAGCTCTGAAATCCAAGGGACTCAGATATCGTTGGTTGTTCCCTTTTGGACTTTCCTTCACCCTGCAAGGATCCACAAGAATCATACGTAGACCGGACGACCTAGTGCCCTTGTGCGATGCTATTGGCCTTCTCCCCTCTGCGATTCCTTCATGGCTCCAGATCACGGACATGACGGATCTTCCTGCCATTCCTGAAGCTGCCCCGTGGAAACCTGTCAGAGGTCGCCAATCTAGACGCAGACTACATGATGCGGCAGATTAACCTCTCTCCTTTTTCTTTGAATAGCATTTGTGAATATGTTTAGTTTGCTGGTTAGCATGCAATATTTTTTCTTTCACCATGCTTATATGACTACCCTATCCTCTTGTGCCTGGTCTTGTTTGGTCCTGAGTCATCCTGAAGCGCTGCAGGGTCTATACTGTTAACTAGGCTCGCTGGCATATTCGCTTCTTCCTGACTCCGAGGCCTGGAGACACGGTACGAAAGGCAGTTGTTGTGGCAGCACAATGTCACCTTTGTTACTAATTCTAGGGTTCTCCTTATACTCCCTACCGTTCTTGCACCTGCACTTGTATTGGAATATTAACCTTTCTTCCCTCTCGTTAGCTATTCTTGCTATAGCACTTGTACTGACGACTTGTTATTTCTCTTTGCAATGGCTGAAATTGTTGTTACCTCTTGGAACGTCCGGGGATTGAACTCACCACAGAAGAGGTCACGCGTGTTTCAACATCTCAGGTCGCTACATTCAGACATTTCAATCTTTCAAGAGACACATTTCAAACGGGGTAAGACTCCCAATCTCCCTCTCACATACTTTTCACACTGGTACCATTCCTCCCACGCATCCACTAAATCCAGAGGGGTCAGTATTGCTATTCGGAAGTCTATGCCTTTCATGCTACAGAATAGCATGATTGACCCAGAAGGCAGATACCTTTTCCTGAAAGGGTTGTTGGCAAATACTTTGGTTACCGTCGCAGGTATCTATGCCCCCAATTCCGGGCAGATACCCTGGCTTATCGACGCCCTTACTAAACTACAATCTTTCAGGGAAGGTCTCCTTATTGTGGGCGGTGATTTGAACGTGGCATTGGAACCCCCTTTGGACTCCACGGCCAGATCATCCTCCATGTCGCACAGGCAGCTCAGGGCTCTTGGGAAGAAACTGAAATGCTTGCATTTGATTGATGTCTGGAGACTTTCCCACCCTCATGACAGGGACTACACACATTACTCAGAAGTCCATAGGTCCTACCATAGGATAGATTACCTCTTTATGCAATCCTCTGCTCTATCCCTGCTCAGAAGCACCAATATTGGTAACATCGGCATCTCCGATCACGCCCCTGTCTCTCTCTCTGTTATTATTGAGTCACTGCCTAATAGAATGTATACGTGGCGGTTCAACGAATCGCTTCTAAAATCCTCTACGCACAAAAAAAAAGATCTCTGAGATTTTGACAAACTATTTTAAGGACAATCTCTCACCAGAAGTCTCCCCTCCGATTATATGGGAAGCCCATAAGTCGGTAGTTAGAGGGGAACTGATAGCTTTGGGCACGCACATTAAAAAGCAGAGACAGAGACAGGTAGACGACTTACTACAACGGATTTCTGATTTAGAGCTTAGGCATAAAACTTCCTTTTCTGTCGAAGTCCTTGCTGAGCTATCCTCAAACAGGGACAAACTAAACCAATTGCTTAACTTTAAAGCTTCTAAGGCGTATTTGCACGCCAAACACAAAATATACCTGCATGGGAACAGAGGCTCTAGGCTCATGGCAGCCATGGCCAAACGGAGGCGCGAGCAGTTGTTTATTAGAGAAGTGGCCATCTCTGGGGGCGGTATATCCGCTGATACGAAGGTCATAGCGGCCCAATTTGAGGAATTTTACTCTTCCCTTTACAATTTGAGGTCGCATGAGGGATCCCGGGATCGTTTAAATAGGATGAGTTTAATAAAGGGCTTCCTTGATTCGGTTCGGTTACCGTCCCTGTCTGACGCCCAACAACTACACTTAGCATCTCCATTCACTATCCAGGAACTCAACCTAGCCCTAAAAAGCTCGCCCCCAAACAAGAGTCCGGGCCCAGACGGGTTACCAATATCTTACTACAGATCCTTTTCTGAAATTCTTCTCCCCCATCTCCTTCTATCCTTTAATTCCGCCGCGGTCTATAGGAATTTTCCCTCTCAGTCTCTGGAAGCACACATAACTGTTTTGCCCAAAGAGGGGAAGGATCCTAAATTATGCAGTAGTTACAGGCCCATTTCTCTGCTGAATGCAGACATTAAACTCTATGCTAAACTGATAGCGAACCGCCTTCAATCTCTTCTACCGTCTTTGATTGATAATGAGCAAGTGGGTTTCATTAAAGGCAGAGAGGGCAAGGAAAATACTCTGCGTATTCTACATCTGATTCAGTATGCAAGGGAGAGGCGGGTCCCCATGGCCCTTCTTTCTCCCAAAAGGTATGTTAAAATAGAAGAAACAATTGCGGGCTTTTCCCTGACACAAGCAGTGGTAGGAATAGGGACGGGTTTCAGACTTCCTTCATCCACTCCGTTACTAACCAAAGCACCCCTCACTGTTTGGGCTGAGGTTCACGCTACCACGGACATATGGCGACACCCCTCCCCCTTACTGACTTTGGGCGACCTATTAGGCTTGTCGGAGCCATTTGGCTCACACTGGATGGATAAACAACGTTCCTTCAAAAAACACAAAGTGGTTGACATTGTTTTGGACGGGAACTTCCCAGATTTTGATACATTACAGACACGTCTCCCTGACTCTCACCTAGATAGTCTAACTTACCAGACTCTCGCCCAGGGATATCGGAGTATTGAGTCCCCAAAACGATTGGAAAGAGAACTTTTCAGCTTTGAGAAATTGGCTACCGTTTCCTCCAACCCACCTAAACTTATCTCTACACTCCGTAAACTACTTGTTAAGCCGCATACTGAAATAGCTCCGTCCTACATAAATGCTTGGGAGAGGGAGCTCCAGGTAACCTTTCCACCGGACAGTGTCTCGGATATTCTTGCGCATGCCTGTGGTCCCTCCCGTTGCATCACGCTTCAGGAAACGTCCTACAAATTAGTTAGCCGCTGGTATAAAACACCGGCTTCTCTCCACCAAATGTACCCTCTTGTTCCTAACTCTTGCTGGAGATGTGGGGCATCTGAGGGGACATACAGGCATGTTTGGATGGAATGTCCGCTGATTATTGACTTCTGGTCTGGAGTATCGGCGGTGTTATTGCGGGTGTGCCCGAACTCTCCGGCGCTCACCCCCATTATGCTTTTTCTAAATGTTCTCCCAGAGGCCACACACGTTTATAATGTCGCGTTATGGAGGTATCTGATTCTTACTGCTAAAAGCATGATCCCTCTCTATTGGAAACAACCATCTCCTCCCTCACTCTCTCATTGGCTAGCTAAGACGCAGCAGGTAGCGGTCTTGGAAGGTATGTGCGCTCACTCTGCCAAAGCTCTGAGCAAATATGAGAAAATTTGGAAGCCGTGGCTCACTTACTATAATAGCTCTGACATGCATCAACTCACTCAATGCGACTCTGGCTCCTCTGAGGTTACCCCCCGGACGTTCCAAGTGTAGTCATTCTGTGTGTCTTGCTGTTCGCGAATCCTTTATCTGATGCTTTATACCTGATAGCACTTTTTTAAGTACTGTCCGTTTTTGGTCTTCACAGACCTTATGGTTCCTGGACTTTTATTTATGCCGTGGTTCACCCGCTGTTATTATCTGATGTCAACACATTTGTGCAATATATGTTGCTAATTTATGCCTTGGTTTTTGGACATTCTTGACTATGTATGTTCATTTCCTACAAATAAAGAATGAATAAAAAAAAAAAAAAACGTTGGCTCCCTCCACTCTGTTTTAAACCACGGTGACTGCGTCTGCACCGTTCAATTTACTGTCACACCCGATATGAGTGGTATTTTCTGTAGTACTATTCTCATCAGTTTAATCCCTCTAACATCCCCGACTCCCCAATCTGGAGGCCATTTATTGAATAGATTTTTCGAACGGGGAGATGGTTAAAAAAACGCTGGCTCCCTCCACTCTGTTTTAATCCACGGTCACTGCGTCTGCGCCGTGCAATTTACTGTCACACCCGATATGAGTGGTATTTTCTGTAGTACTATTCTCATCAGTTTAATCCCTGTTACGTCCCCAATCTGGGGTCCATTTATTGAATTGATTTTTTGAACAGGGAGATGGTTGAAAAAAACGCTGGCTCCCTCCACTCTGTTTTAAACCACGGTGACTGCGTCTGCGCCGTGCAATTTACTGTCACACCCGATATGAGTGGTATTTTCTGTAGTACTATTCTCATCAGTTTAATCCCTCTAACCTCCCCAATTTGGGGGCCATTTATTGAATAGATTTTTCGAAAGGGGAGATGGTTAAAAAAACACTGGCTCCCTCCACTCTGTTTTAATTCACGGTCACTGCGTCTGCGCCGTGCAATTTACTGTCACACCCGATATGAGTGGTATTTTCTGTAGTACTATTCTCATCAGTTTAATCCCTGTTACGTCTCATATCAGGGATTGCCTTTTGTGAAAAAAAATTTAGGCCGGGTACCTTCGACTGCCTTCACAGTGACAGACCAAACTCTCATACATCAAACTGAATTGATTTCTGGAACCGGGAGATGGAAAAAGCAGCTTGGTCGGTCCTCTTACTCCCAAATTGGGGCACTGCGCGTGCACAGAGAAATGTGCTGTGACACCCTATATGAGTGGTGTCTTAACTAGTACTATTCCTATCAGTTTAATCCCTGTTACGGACCCTATCCGGTCGAATTGATTAACCATTGTCGAATTAGCGAACCATTAAGACATCATGAAATAATTTAGTTCTGAGCTCTGTACTTGCTTTGTATTGGAATTGATGGGGATGTTTTTAATTGTCTGCATCATTTCTAATAAACTATTAAGAGACTTTATTATGATTTTTTATTTTATGTATTAAAAACCCATACAACATATAAAAAAAGGTAAATTAATGTTTTTTCTATGAAATATTATCCAGCCGTCCGATCGCTTTTGGTCTGACCATAATGAAGCAACGGCCTTATCATCTGGGGTGTGGCAACATTGCCAACACACTTATAGAGGTGATGATTGCTTCATTGTGATACGCAAGCCCCTTCACCACAACAAGGTAACGATCACGAAGGGGAATTGACACTTGTATGTGCCTTTTTTTTTTTGGTTTGTTTTTGCAGCCACAGTGCTGCACCATAGGACAGAAAAATTAGGCATGTACACATGCCTGAAAAATAATGGCATTGTTGCAGCCGCTATTGTAGCAGCGGCCGGAAAATTGATGTTTTCCAGGCAGAAAAGTGACTAAAACATTGCGGCTTGAACCCTAGTTGGTGGTGGAGAATTCACGAAAGTCTTCCGGTATGCAGACATTAAATACAGCAGCGTGGGGACCATTTTGAGGCCAAGGCATGTAATCAGGCCTTTGTTAGTCAAACGTATCCCCACTGTCAGTCCCTTCGGGATCCATGCCTCATTCATCTTTATGAAGGTGAGGTAATCAACACTTTTTGACCGAGGCGACTTCTCTTGTCAGTGACAATGCCTCCTGCTGCACTGAAGGTCCTTTCTGACAGGACACTTGAAGCAGGGCAGGCCAGAAGTTCTATCGCGAACTGGGATAGCTCAGGCCATAGGTCAAGCCTGCACACCCAGTAGTGAAGGGGTTCATTGCTCCTCAGAGTGTCGATATCTGCTGTTAAGGCGAGGTAGTCTGCTACCTGTCGGTCGAGTCGTTCTCTAAGGCTGGATCCCGAAGGGCTGTGGCGATGAGTACGACTGAAAAAGCTCCGCATGTCCTCCATCAACAACACATCTGTAAATCGTCCAGTCCTTGCCGCTGTGGTAGGAGGAGGATTACACTCACCTCTTCCCCTGTTAGATTCCCATTGTGCTGTGACATCCCCCTTATAAGCTGTGTAAAGCATATTTTTCAGTTTGGTTTTGAACTGCTGCATCCTTTCCGACTTTCGGTAATTTGGTAACATTTCTGCCACTTTCTGCTTATGCCGGGGGTCTAGTAGCGTGGCCACCCAGTACAGATCGTTCTCCTTTATCCTTTTTATACGTGGGTCCCTCAACAGACATGACAGCATGAAAGACCCCATTTGAACAAGGTTGGATGCAGAGCTACTCATTTCCCGTTCCTCGTCCTCACTGATGTCATTGACGGTCTGTTCTTCCCCCCAGCCACGTACAACACCATGGGTCCCAGATAGGTGACAACAACGAGCACCCTGGGGTGCCTGCTGTGGTTGGTCTTCCTCCTCCTCAAAGCCGCCACATTCCTCCTCTGACTCCTCTTCCTCATACTCCTCTTCCAGCGTTGCTGCAGGTCCAGCAAGCGATGATGACAAGGCTGTTTCTTGTGGTGATGGTGACCACAACTCTTCCTCTTCCTCTTCACGCTCATCTACAGCCTGATCCAGAACTCTTCGCAGGGCACGCTCCAGGAAGAAAACAAATGGGATGAGGTCGCTGATGGTGCCTTCGGTGCGACTGACTAGGTTTGTCACCTCCTCAAAGGACGCATGAGCCTACAGGCATTGTGCATGAGTGTCCAGTAACGTGGCAAAAGATTCCCAGCTCCGCAGAGGCTGTCCTAGCACCCCGGTCATACAAATACTCGTTGACGGCTTTTTCTTGTTGGAGCAGGCGGTCGAACATTAGGAGTGTTGAATTCCAACGTGTCGGGCTGTCGCATATCAAGCGCCTCACTGGCATGTTGTTTCGCCGCTGAATATCGGAAAAGTGCGCCATGGCCGTGTAGGAACGCTCTGAAATGGCCACACACCTTCCTGGCCTGCTTGAGGACGTCCTGTAAGCCTGGGTACTTAGACACAAAACGTTGTGCGATGAGATTCAACACATGTGCCATGCACGGCACATGTGACAACTTGCCCAAATTTAATGCCGCCAACAGATTGCTTCCATTGTCACACACCACTTTGCCGATCTCCAGTTGGTGCGGGGTCAGCCACTGATCCACCTGTGCGTTCAGGGCGGACAGGAGTGCTGGTCCTGTGTGGCTCTCTGCTTTCAGGCAAGTCAACCCCAAGATAGCGTGACACTGTCGTATCCGGGATGTGGAATAGCCCCTGGGGAGCTGGGGGGAATCAGTTGATCTGCAGCTAGACGCTGCAGCAGAAGAGGACTCAGCCGAGGAGGATATCGAAGAGGATGGAGTAGGAGTAGAGGAGGTGGCAGTAGGTCTGCCTGCAAGTCGTGGTGGTGTCACCAACTCCGCTGCGGAGCCACGCATTCCATGCTTGTCAGCCATCAGCAGGTTGACCCAATGCGCAGTATACATGATATACCTGCCCTGACCGTGCTTTGCAGACCAGGTATCAGTGGTCAGATGGACCCTTGCCCCAACACTGTATGCCAGAGATGCCATGACTTCCTTTTCAATGACATGGTAGAGGTTTGCGATTGCCTTTTTTGAAAAAAAAATTCGTCCGGGTACCTTCCACTGTGGTGTCCCAATAGCGACAAATTTTTTAAAGGCCTCAGACTCTACCAGCTGGTATGGTAAAAGCTGGCGGGCTAAGAGTTCCGTCAAGCCACCTGTCAGACGTCGGGCAAGGGGGTGACTTTGTGACATTGGCTTCTTATGCTCAAACATGTCCTTGACTGACACCTGACTGTGGGCAGATGAGCAGGAACTGCTGAAGGTGAGAGATGGAGTGGCGGGTGGTTGAGAGGGGGCAGGGAGGACAGCAGTGGTTGACGTGGCTGAAGATGCTGGACCAGGAGGAGCATGGTGGCTTTCAGTTTGTGTGCTGCTTGTACTCATGTGTTGATCCCATAGGCGTTTGTGATGTGAGATCATGTGCCTTCGCAAAGCAGTTGTACCAAGGTGGGTGTTGGACTTCCCACGACTCAGTTTCTTTTGGCACAGGTTGCAAATGGCATTGCTTTTATCAGAGGCAGACACACAAAAAAAATGCCACACTGCTGAGCTTTGCAATGACGGCATTCTGGTGGTGGCAACAGCATGCGTTGACTGGCGTGCTGTCTGGCTGACCCCAGGTGCCGATACATGCTGTCTGACTGTGCCACTAACTCCTTGCGACTACCTCCCCCTGCTTCCAACTCGTCTCCTCATTCTCTCTGTCTCCCCTTCAGAACTTTCCCTCTCTTCTTCTCTTCGAGCAGGCACCCACGTGGCATCCGTGGACACATCGTTATCATCAACCGCTTCACTTGTATCTGACACCTCAGCAAAGGAAGCAGCAGCGGGTACAACACCATCATCATCATCATCATCATCACACTGTACGTCCATGTGTGTAATCCTGCCTGACTGAGACATATCCCCGTAATCTACATCATCTGGCAATAATGGTTGCGCATCACTAATTGCATCCAACTGATGTGTAAATAACTCCTCTGAAGGATCAAGTGAAGCGGCTGTGGTGGCTGTGGTGGTAGTGGTGGTGGTGGCGACGGGCGAGTGCGTGGTAACTTGAGAGCAGGTGACCGAAGCTGAGCTGGAGGAGGATGGTGCGTCAAGGTTCTTAGCGGAAGCTGTTGAAGATTGGGTGTCCTGTCTAAGCCAGTCAACTACGTCCTCAGAATTTTTCGGGTTCAGGGTACGTGGCCTCTGAACACTGGGCATTATTCCAGGGACAGTGGAAATCACAGCACCACGACCACGACGGCCCCTGCGGGGTGGCCTGCCTCTGCCTGTCATTTTTTTTTAGATAAGTGGTACTACGCGTGCTAGGTACTTTGCCACCCGGTATGAGTGGTGGGCACTGGCAGTGGGCACACTACAGTCAGTGGAAGCGGGCCTGACACACACTGGCAGCAGGCAAGCAACTGAATTTAGACTAGTGTCTAAAAATTAAATGCCTTATTTATCGGCAAGCTACTGTGCCACCCGGTATCAGTGGTTGGCACTGGCAGTGGGCAGACTACAGTCAGTGGAAGTGGGCCTGACACACACTGGCAGCAGGCAAGCAACTGAATTTAGACTACTGTCTAAAAATTAAATGCCTTATTTATCGGCAAGCTACTGTGCCACCCGGTATCAGTGGTTGGCACTGGCAGTCGGCACACTACAGTCAGTGGAAGTGGGCCTGACACACACTGGCAGCAGGCAAGCAACTGAATTTAGACTACTGTCTAAAAATTAAATGCCTTATTTATCGGCAAGCTACTGTGCCACCCGGTATCAGTGGTTGGCACTGGCAGTGGGCACACTACAGTTAGTGGAAGTGGTCCTGACACACACTGGCAGCAGGCAAGCAACTGAATTTAGACTACTGTCTAAAAATTAAATGCCTTATTTATCGGCAAGCTACTGTGCCACCCGGTATCAGTGGTTGGCACTGGCAGTGGGCACACTACAGTCAGTTGAAGTCGGCCTGACACACACTAGCAGCAGGCAAGCAGCTGAAATTACACTAAAGTGTAAAAATTAAATGCCTTTTTTTGATGCAAAGTACTGTGCCACACGGGATGACAGGGGTGGGCACTGGCAGTGGAAGTCGGCCTGACACACACTGGCAGCAGGCAAGCAACTGAAATTACACTAAAGTGTAAAAATTAAATGCCTGTTTTTGATGCAAAGTCCTGTGCTACACGGGATGACAGGGGTGGGCACGGGCAGTGGGCACACTACAGTCAGTTGAAGTCGGCCTGATATACACTAGCAGCAGGCAAGCAACTGAAATTACACTAAAGTGTAAAAATTAAATGCCTTTTTTATGCAAAGTCCTGTGCCACCCGGTATCAGTGGTTGGCACTGGCAGTGGGCACACTACAGTCAGTGGAAGTCGGCCTGACATACACTGGCAGCAGGCAAGCAGCTGAAATTACACTAAAGTGTAAAAATTAAATGCCTTTTTTATGCAAAGTCCTGTGCCAGCCGGTATGAGTGGTGGGCACTGGCAGTGGGCACACTACAGTCAGTGGAAGTCGGCCTGACACACACTAGCAGCAGGCAAGCAGCTGAAATTACACTAAAGTGTAAAAATTAAATGCCTTTTTTTGATACAAAGTCCTGTGCCACACAAGATGACAGGGGTGGGCACTGGCAGTGGGCACACTACAGTCAGTGGAAGTCGGCCTGACACACACTGGCAGCAGGAAAGCAACTGAAATTACACTAAAGTGTAAAAATTAAATGCCTTTTTTTGATGCAAAGTCCTGTGCCACACGGGATGACAGGGGTGGGCACTGGCAGTGGGCACACTACAGTCAGTGGAAGTCGGCCTGACACACACTAGCAGCAGGCAAGCAACTGAAATTACACTAAAGTGTAAAAATTAAATGCCTTTTTTTGATGCAAAGTCCTGTGCCAGCCGGTATGAGTGGTGGGCACTGGCAGTGGGCACACTACAGTCAGTGGAAGTCAGCCTGACACACACTGGCAGGCAACTAACCTTAGATTAAAGTGTAAAAATGAAATGCCTTTTTTGATGCAAAGTCCTGTGCCACACGGGATGACAGGGGTGGGCACTGGCAGTGGGCACACTACAGTCTGTGGGCCTGCAGCTCCTCACACACAGGCAGGCCAGGCAAATGCAATATGTACATAAAGGAAAAAAAGCAGACTAATGTTGCAGCCCTAAAAGGGCTTTTGGGGTGCTGTCAGGACGCTGTCCTTACAGCAGAGATCAGATGAGTCTTTCAGGACTGGAGTGGACACTGAATTCACTAGCCTAGCTATCAATTTCCCTATTAAATCAGCAGCAACTACACTCTCCCTCCTCTCACTAAGACTGCAGCTTCAGAATGAATCTAAAATGGATGCTGTGCAGGAGGTGGGAGGGTCTGGGAGGGAGGGTATGCTGCTGATTGGCTGGAATGTGTCTGCTGACTGTGAGGTACAGGGTCAAAGTTTGCTCAATGATGATGTATAGGGGGCGGACCGAACATCGCATGTGTTCGCCCATTGAGGCGAACGCTAACAAGCTATGTTCGCCGGGAACTGTTCGCCGGCGGATAGTTCGGGCCATCTCTACACCCAGACAGAGGAGAGGTAATTTGACAGTAAAAAGAGTTAGGCCCCTGACACCAAGACAGAGGAGAGAGGTCCCAAAGCAGAGAATCGGGCTTCATGTCACTCGCCAATGGAGAAGGCCACTTTCAGATATTTAGGCCCCTGGCACCCAGACGGAGGAAAGGTTCATTCAACTTTGGGTTGCCCAGAAAAATAATGGTAAAATTAAAAAAAGAGGGTTCAATAAAGCAGTGCCCTGGAGTACAAGAATATATGGTTAAGGGGAGGTAGTTATAAATGTCTATTCTGCCCAAGGGATGGACAGGTCCTGTGGGATCCATGCCTGGTTCATTTTTGCGTATCAGGTGGGGGTGCAGTTAGCTGTGGAGTGGTGACAAAACTTTTCCACATCTCTGCCATGCTAACCCTGCCCTCAGAGGAGCTGGCCGTGACACAGCTGCGTTGGCGACCTCTCGCTCCTCCTCCGCCTTTGCCTTGGGCTTCCACTTGTTCCCCTGTGACATTTGGAAATGCTCTCAGTAGCGCGTCTACCAACGTGCACTTGTCCGTGCTCATCTTCCTATCATGCTCCAGTGCAGGAAGAAAGGTGGGCACATTGTCTTTGTACCGGGAATTCGGCAGGATGGCAACCCAGTAGTCCGCACACGTTAAAATATGGGCAACTCTGCTGTCGTTGCGCAAGCACTGCAGCATGTAGTCGCTCATGTGTGCCAGGCTGCCCAGAGGTAAGGACAAGCTGTCCTCTGTGGGAGGCATATCGTCATCGTTTCCCCCCCAGCCAGTGATGGGCCTGAGCTAAGTTGGGTGCTATTCCGCTGTGAACATGCTTCATCCTCATCCTCTTCCACCTCCTCCTCATCCTCCAGTAGTGGGCACTGGCTGGGCAAATTTGTACCTGGCCTCTGCTTTTGAAAAAAAAACTCTGAGCCACTGAGAGACTGGCCTGAAAGTTCTAAAAATGACCCTCCTCCTGGGCCACCTCTTCTTCCATCATCGCTCTAAGTGTTTTCTCAAGGAGACATAGAAGTGGTATTGTAGCGCTGATAACGGTGTCATCGCCACTGGCCATGTTGGTGGAGTACTCGAAATAGCGCAACAGGGCACACAGGTCTCGCATGGAAGCCCAGTCATTGGTGGTGAAGTGGTGCTGTTCCGCAGTGTGACTGACCCGTGCATGCTGCAGTTGAAACTCCACTATGGCCTACTGCTGCTCACACAGTCTCTCCAGCATGTGCAAGGTGGAGTTCCACCTGGTGGGCACGTCGCATATGAGGCGGTGAGCGGGAAGGCCCAGCTGCCACTACATTTACCCAGTGTGCAGTTAGGGAGATATAGCGTCCCTGGCCGTGCTTAATGGTCCACGTATCTGTTGTTAGGTGGACCTTGCCACAGATGGCGTTGTGCAGTGCACACTTGATTTTATCGTATACTTGGTTGTGCAGGGAAGGCACGGCTCTCTTGGAAAAGTAGTGGCGGCTGGGAACAACATACTGTGGGACAGCCATCACCATCAGCTGTTTGAAGCTGTCTGTGTCCACCAGCCTGAATGACAGCATTTCAAAGGCCAGTAGTTTAGAAATGCTGGCATTCAAGCCCAGGCCTCGAGGGTGGGTAGGTGGGAATTTACGCTTTCTCTCCAATGTTTGTGAGATGGAGAGCAGAACGCTGCCGCGTGACATGGTGGAGATGCTTGGTGACGTAGGTGGTGGTGTTGGTGGCACATCTTCTGTTTGGTGGGCAGCAGGTGCCAACATTCCTCCCGAGGAGGAGAAAGAGGCCGAGGTAGCAGCAGAAGAGGGAGCAGCACATTGTTTAAAGAAGTGCCATGCCAGGGAACTCCTTGAAGCTGCCTTTGGGGTGCTCGGTCCCTGGTGGCGGTGGCCAGTAGCAGGCGAAATCTCTTGGCGACGTCTGTTCTGCTTTTTCCCCCTGCTCCCTCTTTTGCTACACTGTTGGCTCGGTCTCACCACTGCCTCTTCCTCTGAACTATGAAAATCAGTGGCACTACATTTATTCCATGTGGGGTCTAGGACCTCATTGTCCCCTGCATTGTCTTCCACACAGTCTATCTCCCTGACCTCCTGTTCGGTCTGCACACTGCAAAAAGACACAGCAGTTGGCACCTGTGTTTTGTCATCATCAGAGATTGGTTCACTAGGATGTGTGGCTGTGGCAGAACTGCCACATCCTTTCCCAACACCAGAGGGTCCACTAACCACACCATGTCTGCGTCCCTTAATAGATGTTTTCCTCATTGTTACCGTTCACCACAATAAGAAAACAATTATTTGGCCCAGTGTATTGAATTCAAATTCAGGCTTTTTTTTACAGGCACCTAACACTATCTGGCTATTTATTTATGTACCGTATTACACTAATCCAGGCACAGCCGTAACCACAGATTTAGGGGAATATCAATTGGAGGCCTAGTATTTAGGCCCTGGATGAAAGTTATCCTTTTACTAACAGATTTACACTTGGAGATGCAAAGTAGTGTGTACAAATGTAAAGGATTATGCTGTAACGAAAAACACTTGGAGATGCACGCTGAGTGTAATATACCCGTTTATGGACAGATTTACACTTGGCCAACAACTGCTGGAACACCAGATTTACGGTATTGCTATTTTGGCAATTGAATTTCACCCCAGAAAATAATATATCCTTCGACGGACACTATGAAACTTGTCCAGTCATAGCTGGAACACCAGATTTACGGTATTGTTATTTTGGTAATTGAATTTCAACCCAGAACAAAAGCTATACTTTGACGGACACTGTGAAACTTGTCCAGTCACAGCTGGAACACCAGATTTACAGTATTGCTATTTTTGCTAATGAATTTCACCCCAGAAAATAATATATCCTTCGACGGAAACCATGAAACTTGTCCAGTCAATGCTGGAATACCAGATTTACAGTATTGCTATTTTTGCTAATGAATTTCACCCCTGAAAATAATATATCCTTTGACGGACACTAGGAAACTTGCCCAGTCACAGCTGGAACACCAGATTTATGGTATTGCTATTTTTGCAAATTGATTTCAACCCAGAAAATAATATATCCTTCGACGGACACTATGAAACTTGTCCAGTCACAGCTGGAACACCAGATTTACGGTATTGCTATTTTTGCAACTGAATTTCACCCCAGAAAATAATATATCCTTTAACGGACACTATGAAACTTGTCCAGTCACAGCCGGAACACCATAGTTATGGTATTGCTATTTTGGTAATTGAATTTCACCCCAGAACAAAAGCTATTCTTTGACGGACACTATAAAACTTGTCCTTCCACAGCAGAATCCACTGATTTAGGTTATTCCTATTTTGGAAATTGAATTTCACCCCAGAAAAAAATATATAATCTTTGCCAGACAGTAATACACTTGGCTATCCACAGCTGGAACACCAGATTTATGGAATTGCAATTATTTGAAGTGAATTTCACCTGTCAATAAAATATTGAAAATTCTATCCTGAGTTTTTAGGGGTGACAATAAGCACAGCCAAGCCCCTGATGTAGGATATAGCAAAAAAAAAAACCTACTATTGATGGTTTAATAGACTTGGTGGCAGCTTGTGCTGGCGCACCAGAAGACACAAAATGGCCACCGATCACCCCAGAAAAAAGTGACAGAAAACGCTCTGGGCAGCCTGAAAACACTGAGCAATTAACTAGCAGAAGTTGAATGATTCACAGCTGTAGATCGATTACTTCATTACGTGTTTTTGCTGAGTTAATCCCTGCCTAATCTCGCCCTAACAGCAGCTGCATCCTATCCCTACACTAATCATAGCAGAGTGACGTGCAGCACGACGTGACTCCAGCTTTAATAGAGGCTGGGTTATTAGTAGGCATGGCTGTGATAGCTTCTTAGGGCAAGAAGTAAAACGCTAGCTGATTGGCTTCTGTGCAGCCCTTCAGAAAGCGGCAAGCAATCGCCGAACAACAGACCCAAACCCGAACTTTTTGAAAATGTTGTGGTTAGGGTCCGTATCACGAACACCCCAAAATTCGGTACGAACCTGAACTATACAGTTCGGGTTCGCTCATCCCTACTTCCTAATATGGAGTCATCACCCTGATAAGAGGGGCCCCGTCTGGAACCTCACCCTATTATAAAGTCCCTATAAAACCCTATCGGAGAAAAGGGTGGATCTAACTAGACCCTTCCTAACGGAAGACTAAAACTGGTCTAAAGCCAGGGTCAGATGTCTGCAAAATAGTTGTCCCAACGCGTTTCATCATAATAAATTACCCCAGAATCATTAGGGGACCGAGGATCTACAAAAGAGAAAAAAAATATAAACATTTACTGTAATAAAGTGATCACCAAAACTTATACTGGTGTCACTAAGAATATACTATGGTGGGCCAGTGGTCCTATTCACTCCCCATAGCAGATAATTTGAACGTTTATGTTACCCATATCTATATTTTTGGCTGCAGGATTTACTAATATGTTGCGGCCGCTTAGCATGTAAACACGCCGCTTTAAATAGATCCTATATTGCGTGCCTTTGCCTGTCAGTTCTAGGGCGTCTGCAGACGTCACCGGAGAGCACTTCCGGAATGCAAGACGGCCCGGGCCAGTTATATCACGGCCGGGGGCGTGTGCCAGGTGTTTGAGCTGCGTCAGCGCTGCTAGGCAACCAGGCTAGCGTTGGTACCCACAGCAGAAGACGCCACTCCGCGCATCCAATTTAGAGTAAGGAAGTGGTATGCGCCAGCCTACGTATATTCAAAGGATAAAAATCACACTCAAAGGACATTTATTGGGAAAACTTCCCATGGTGGACATGACATAATTTCACATAAGGAAGAGGCAAGGCAACTACAGTATAACTATGGGGCATAACCTCATACAATCATTGTACTTTGTATTTGATGTTTCACACAAAACCAGGGGATGTAAATATAGATGGTAGGATCATACAAAGCAGCCAAAATTAATCTGCTCGTTAAGTCCACATGGATTCGAATCAGCCTTGGCTTCTGTGGGTTCCAGAGAGAGCCTGCTCGCCCAGCACACCCCCCTGCCATGATGTTACTGGCTCGGGCCGCTCTGCATTCCCGGAAGTTGTCTCTGGTGACGTCTGCAGACGTCTGCACCCTGGAACTGACAGGCAGAGGCGCACAATATAGTATCTATTTAAAGCGGTATGTTTACATGCTCAGCGTCCGCCACATATCAGTAAACCCTGCAGCTAGAAATATAGATACAGGTAACATAAATGTTCGGATTATCTGCTATGGGGAGGGAATAGGACCACTGGCCCACCATAGTATGCTCTTAGTGACACCAGTATAAGCTTTGGTGATCACTTTAATATAGGTTTATATTTTTTTTTTCTCTTTTGTACATCCCCAGTACCCTGATGATTCTGGGGTAACTTATTATGATGAAACGCGTTGGAACAGCTATTTTGCAGACATCTGCCCCCGGCTTTAGACCAGTTTTAGTTTTTTGTTAGGAAGGGTCTAGTTAGATCACCCCTTTTCCCCGATAGGGTTTTATAGGGACTTTATAATAGGGTGAGGTTCCGGACGGGGACGCTCTTGTCAGGGCGATTACTCCGTATTAGGAGGTCAATTAGGGTTTATTTCTGTAGCTCTGAATAGGGTAAGATAGGAATAGTATCACTAATCCTCTCCTCCTCCCCTATTTTTTGGCTCCGTCTGCTCTACTCTTTGACCCGGAACAGCATTGTGGCCAAGACTTTGATGTACACTGTTCAACATAAACCGGTTAGGCGGCATACTGACTTATACCTTTGCCATATTGGTAAGATTATTCCTTTTCGTTTATTCGAAGTATGCTGATTTTTTTTAGATCCAATGTATTAGTATTGTGAGTAACTTCCAACTATATCACCTTACCACTCTGTGGTCTCCTGATGCTGCTGCTACCTTAACACTATGTCACCCTGCCACTCTGTGGCCTCATGATGATGCTGCTGCCACCTCCATACTGTGTCATTTTGTCACTCTGTGGCCTCCTGATGCTGCCGCCACCTCCACACTGTCATTGTGCCACTCTGTGGCTTTCTCCTGATGCTGCCACCACCTCCAGACTGTCATTGGGCCACTCTGTGGTCTCCTCATTCACGTGTCATCTCTGTTTTGGATCCACTCCTGTTTTTTTTTGGCATTAGCAATTCTGATGGATTACTGACCAAATGCTGACTGAGTGAAGAGGGATTCTCAACAGACAGGATCCGTTTTTTGGGGTTATTGTTCTGACGGATCAGAGGAAGGGCAATATAATCAGTCAACACAAACTTACTGCTGACACCCTCTCCACTCTGTCAGGCGGCTCTTGTATAAGCGTTTAATAGAACAGGTTCTGTAGACATCTATGTGGAATCAGCTGACGACAGTGTAAAAGGAGTGCGTTTCTTCTTGGCGCTAATATTGACCTGTAAGGCTGAGTTCATACTTGAGTTATTTGGTCAGTTTTGGCTCTGTGACTGCCCAAATAAGTGAAGTGTGCAGTGATTCTAAAAGCGACGCCTGTCATCTGCATGTCATACTGACAGTATTATTTCACTACCCCAGCAGACTTCCTATGCGTCATACACACCCCAAAATAGTACCAATCACACAGTCCTCTCTTCCCGCAAAAAATTAGACCCTACCTACTGAAAGACAGTCGTCCAAAAAATTAAGATGCTAAAACATGATTTTTTTTTTCAAAAATGCTTTTATTGTGTAAAACTGAAATACATAAAGTAGACATATTAGGTATTGCCGCGTCCATAAAAACCTGCTCTATAAAAAAATCACATGATCTACCCCCTCAGTTAAACGCTGTTGAAAAAAAAATGTGCCAAAATAGCCATTTATTGTTTACCTTGCCCCAAAAAAGTGTCATATTGAATGATCAAAAAATCATATGTACCCAAAAATGGTACCAATAAAAATATCAGCTTTTCCTGCAAAAAAAGAGCCCCTGTACAAGACGATCGACAGAAAAATAAAAGAAACGTAGCTTTCAGAAAATAAAGAAACAAAAATATTATTTTTGTTTTCAAAAATGCTTTATTATGTAAAACTGAAACGACAACAAAAATACACATATTTCGTATTGTCGCGTCCGTATCAACCTGCTCTATAAAAGCAACACATGATCTATCCTGTGAGGAGAACTCCGTAAAAAACTAAAAATAAAAATTGTGCCACAACAGCCATTTTTTGCTACCTTGCCTCACAAAAAGCATAATATTGAGCAATCAAAAATCATACCAACACTTTGACAAAAGAGACCGGTTTCTTCTGACTACCTGCCTTAGCTACTATTCTGATCCTGCCACCCACCTGATGCCACACATCTGATGCCAAGTGCTCCTTCTTTCACCCACTATCTTTAGCTGGTACTCGTATTGCCACCCAACTCCCCACTCTGTCACAGGGTCACTCTGTGGTATCCTGATGCTGCTGCCACCTCCTCACTATTGTATGTCACCTTGCCACTCTGTGGTCTCCTGATGCTGCTGCCACCTCCACACTCTGTAATTGTGCCACTCCACACTCTGTAATTGTGCCACTCTGTCCTGATGCTGCTGCCATCTCCACACTATTAATCAAAAATTGTGTGTGGATGTATAAATTGTCAAAGTAGTGGCAATCTATACAATTCCCTTGAAACTTGACTACTCACACTACTAATAAGGGATATATAGCAAATAAAACTTAACTTTTAATATATTGGATCTAAATAGCCGTTTATTGTTTACCTTGCCCCAAAAAAGTGTCATATTGAATGATCAAAAAATCATATGTATTCAAAAATGGTACCAATAAAAATGTCAGCTATTCCTGCAAAAATCATATGTACCCCAAAATAGAACCAATAAAACTGTCCTCATCCCGTAGTTTACAAAATGAGGTCACTTTTTGGGAGTTTATACTCTAGGGGTGCATAAGGCAGTCTTCTAATGTGGCAAATTCAAATTATCCCAGTGAAATCTGCCCTCCAATCTGCCCTCCCTGCCGTGTCCCTTATAGCAGTTTACCATCACATGAGAGGTGTTTCTGTAAACTGCAGAATCAGGGTAATAAATATTGAGTTTTCTTTGACTGCTAACCCTTGCTGTGTTACAGGGAAAAATAGATTAAAATGGACAATCTGCAAAAAAAGTGAAATTTTGAAATTTCACCTCAATTTTCCTTTCATTCTTGTGGAACACCTAAAGGGTTAAGTTTGTAAAATCAGTTTTAAATACATTGAAGGGTATCGTTTCTAAAATGGGGTAATTTATGGGTGGTTTCTACTATGTAAGCCCCACAAAGTGACTTCATAACTGAACTGGTCCTTAAAAAGTGGGTTCTTAAAAATTTTAAGAATTGCTTCTAAAATTGTAAGCCTTCTAATGTCCTAAAAAAATAAAATGTTGTTTACAAAATGATGCCAACATGAAGTAGACATCTAGAACATGTACAGTAACAACTATTTTATGAGGTATCACAATCTGCTTTAAAAGCAGAGACAATCAAATTTCAAAACATTTCTGTAAATTTTGGAATTTTTTTATAAATAAAGGTGAAACATATTGACTAACATTTACCACTAACATGAAGTTCAATATGTCATGAGAAAACAATCTCAGAATGGCTTATATAAGTAAAAGCATTCCAGAGTTATTACCACATAAAGTGATTTGTCACTTTGCAAAATGGTGAAAACTGTCTTGGTCTTGAAAGGGTGAAGGTTAGCACCCGATGACACATGTTCAGCTCAGACATAGACAGGGAGAGCAAAGCGTATGAAGGGAAAGACAGAGTAGGGAGCAAATGTCACAGTTTTTATTCTGAGAAATCATTTCCAAGACCCAAAAGTCCTTTTAAGGACTACTGTGCATTTGTGTTTTAGAGCAGCAATCTATTTACATCCTGAAATCTCAGGGACAGTGCTTCGGAAGGGACAGGGATAGTGCGGGGAGAGAAATTTGCTGTTTTTACTACCAGAAGCTTTTCAAAGACCCCAAAGTCCTTTTAAGGACTACTGTGCGTGTTTGACAGCAGCAAGATATTTTTATTTTAGAACTGTTAGTGACATATACTGTACATCATCACAAAGAGTGTCTGTATTACAAATTCCAATAATCTGGGCCTAATATAGTGTCCATAATCTGTGGTGGTCTGCAACCAATACTGTCCTGCATCCGAAAACAGTGTCTGTATTGCAAATTCCAATAATCTGGGCCTAATATAGTGTCCATATTCCGTTGGTGTCTGCGACATATACTGTCCTGCATCCGAAAACTGTGTCTTTAGCGGACAGTAAAACAATCTGTGCCACATCTAATGGTAAAACTATTAATATAAAAAAGGCAAGCACAAAGGGACGGGAAAGTGGCCGAGATGCTGAGGGCTTACGCAGAGGCCGTGGCCCTGGGCGCAATGAAACTGTGCCTGCTGCCAGTGCACCAGAAAAAAAAAACATCCACCATACCCAGCTTCATTTCAAACTTCACTGGGCAGCGAAGGACAACACTGTCCAAGTCGGACCAGTGAGAACAGTTGGTCGGTTGGATTGCTGGAGATAATGCTTCCAGTCGGATAAGCACAACCCTCTCTTCCACCAGGTCTAGTCTCTGTAGCCAAGATTCTGGTCAACCGAATCCTCACTCTGATCATCCTGCCTCCCACCATGGAGGGGCTTGCCAAACGAGTGATCCCACACTTGGATATTCCGAGGAGCTATTTCCAGCGCCACTATTAGATTTGGCCCTCTCGCCCAGCACGCTTGAAGAGGGACCTGAGATATTGTGCCCTGATTCCCAACCTCTTGAGCCTTCACAGTCTCAAGAAGATGACAGTGGTGAACGGCAATCATTCATTCACGAGGTGGATGATGATGAGACACAGTTGCCAGTCACTGAGGTTGTGGTTAGGTCAAGTCAGGAGGAAGAGCAGAGTGAGGAAGTCTAAGAGGAGGTGGTGGACGATGAGGTCACTGACCCAACATGGGAAGGTGAAAAGCTGAGCGAGGACAGCAGTACGGAGGGGGAGGGATCAGCAGCACCGCAACAGTCTAGAATAGGCAGTGGGGTTGCAAAAGGGTGAAGTCGGCCCACACCAAACAGGCCTGAAACCGTTACAACGAGCACCCCCATGAGTAAATCTACCTTCTCAAGGGGTAGGTGTTCCGCAGTATGTGCTTTTTTGTGGAAAGTGCAGATGACAAAAGAGTGGTAGTTTGCAACCTGTGCCGTACCACACTGTGTTTGCCCATTTCTGTAAGTCGTCCACAGCTTCAGCCGGTCTGGCAACGCTGCAGCAGCGCTTGCGGCTTCCAGCTCGCTGACTGTTGTGCGATGTGAGCACGCGCTGGAACTCTACGTTTTACATGTTGGCCAGGCTTTGTGAGCAGCAGAGGGCAGTTGTGGAATACAAGCTGCAACCTGGTCGTCTCCTTTCCAATAAACTGCCACAATTCGCAAGCGAGGAGTGGGCATTGATGTCAGACCTTTGTGAGGTTTTAAAAAACTGATGAATCCACACAGATGGTTAGTGGCAATCACGCTATTATCAGCACAACCATCCCACTGCTGTGTCTACTCAAACGATCGCTGCTCACCATTATGGAGGAAGCTCTGAATGTGACAGATGAGGAAATAGTGGAGGACATTACACAGGGTGATAGACAGGCCACTCACAGTTCGTCTTCTCAGCACCAATTTGTCCATGAAGAGGAGGAAGAGGAGACAGTTACCTCTGCTACAGAGGGTAGTACCCATGGAACTTTAATTCTGTTCAGCGTGTATGGGAAGAGGAGGAGGAGGATATGGAGAGTCATCCAGATGTTGACATCATAGTAACATAGTAACATAGTATATAACACCGAAAAAAGACATTTGTCCATCCAGTTTGGCCTGTTTCCTACAAGTTGATCCAGAGAAAGGCAAAAAACCCATGTGAGGCCGAAGCCAATTTTCCCCACTTAAGGGGAAAAAAATTCCTTACCGACTCCAATCAGGCAATCAGAATAACTCCCTGGATCAAAGACCCCTCTTTAGTAGCTGCAGCTTGTAATATTATTACACTCCAGAAATACATCCAGGCCCCTCTTGAATTACTTTGTTGTACTCACCATCACCACCTCCTCAGGCAGAGAGATCCATAGTTTCACTGCTCTTACAGTGAAAAATTATTTTCTATGTTTGTGAACAAACCTTCTTTCCTCCAGACGCAGAGTATGTCCCCTCGTCACAGTCACAGTCCTGGGGATAAATAGATGATGGGACAGATCTCTGTACTGACCCCTGATATATTTATACATAGTTATTAGATCTCCCCTCAGTCGTCTTTTTTTCTAAAGTGAATAACCCTAATTTTGATAACCTTTCAGGGTACTGTAGATCCCTCATTCCAGTTATTACTTTAGTTGCCCTCCTCTGAACCCTCTCCAGCTCTGCTATGTCTGCCTTGTTCACAGGAGCCCAGAACTGTACACAGTACTCCATGTGTGGTCTGACTAGTGATTTGTAAAGTGGTAGGAGTATGTTCTCATCACGGGCATCTATGCCCCTTTTGATGCAACCCATTATCCCTTTGGCCTTGGCAGTAGCTGCCTGACACTGTTTTTTGCAGCTTAATTTGCTGTTTATTAAAATTCCTAGATCCTTTTCCATGTCAGTGTTACCGAGTGTTTTACCATTTAATATGTACGGGTGACTTGCATTATTCCTTCCCATGTGCATAACTTTACATTTATCAGTGTTAAACCTCATCTGCCATTTCTCTGCCCAAGCCTCTAATCTATCCAGATCTCTCTGTAGCAGAAAACTGTCCTCTTCAGTGTTAATTACTTTACACAATTTAGTGTCATCTGCAAAAATATATATTTTACTGTGCAGGCCTTCTACAAGATCATTAATAAATATATTGAAGAGAATAGGGCCCAATACTGACCCCTGAGGTACCCCACTAGTGACAGTGACCCAATCTGAGTATCTACCGTTAATAACCACCCTCTGTTTTCTGTTACTCAGCCAGTTACTTACCCACATACAGACATTTTCTCCCAGTCCGAGCATCCTCATTTTATATACTAACCTTTTATGAGGTACAGTGTCAAATGCTTAAGAGAAGTCCAGATATAGGACATCCATTGATTCGCTGCTGTCAAGTCTAGAACTTACCTCCTCATGGAAGCTGATTAAATTCGTTTGGCATGATCAATCCCTCATGAAGCCATGCTGATATGGCGTTATTTGCTTATTTTTATTGAGATACTCCAAATAGCATCTCTTAGAAACCCTTCAAACAGTTTACCAACAATAGATGTTAAACATACCGGCCTATAATTTCCAGGCTCTGTTTTTGGACCCTTTTTGAATATTGGCACCATGTCTTGCCTGTTGGAACTCTGGTACACATGGCTGATTTCATCTTAGGTTGCCTTTCCCACGACCCACACGTTATACGAATTTTAGATAACACGGATTACTGGCCGTTCACCCTTCTCGACGCCCGCTACAAAGAGAACTTCTCATCTCTCATTCCTGTGGTGAAGAGGACGAGTAAAATGGTGCAATACCAAAAGGTACTTGTTGAGAGATTTCTCCAATATTTTCTATCTGTCAACGCGGCTGGCTGAGTACGTACTTCCTTAGGCAACTGAGGAAGGGAGACAAGGGGAACACACAGCATTTCAAACAAAGGCAGGGCGTCACTCTCCAAGGCATGGAACACTTTCATGACATCCCGCTAGCAACCTCACCCTGAAGCGGCCTAGTGGTACAAGGAGGGAAAAGTTTTGGAAGATGGTGAAGGAATACATAGCAGACCGTGTCAGCGTCCTAAATGATTCCTCAGTGCCTTACAACTACTGGGTGTCCAAGCTAGACACGTGGCACGAACTTGCGCTCTATGCCTTGAAGGTCCTGGTCTGCCCTGCCGCCAGCGTTTGGTCTGAGCATTTATTTTGTGCTGCTGGTGGCATTATAACAGATAAGCGTATCCGCTTGTCCACTTGCAATGCTGACAGTTTGACTCAGGTAAAAATGAACAAGGCCTGGATTGCCCCTGACTTCTCAACTCCACCAGAGGAGAGCAAAGCTGATGATGAACATACAGTAAAGACAATTTCAATCTATCATTTATAATGTACTCAATCTACTGTAGTGTATTCCCATGCACCTTTTCCACCACAAAAAAAGAGTATATGGTTGAATCTTGTTTTCTTTTCCTCCTCCTCATCCAGACTGTATATATTCCCTCCACTCTATTTTTTTGTATAGGGTCAGCTCAACTGCAGGCCCTCAACTCAAATAAAGTTTTAGAGCATCAGCTCACCTGCAGGAACTAGCATATAATGTTTTAGAGCGTCAGCTCATCAGCAGGCCCTCGCCCCTAATGTTTTAGCGGGTCAGCTCAGCAGGCCATTGCTCCAAATGTTTTTAAAGGGTCACCAGCAGGCCACCAATCATCATTTTTTAAGGGTGTATATGATGCCCTCCTTTATGTGTCATAAAGGGTTTATTGTAGTGCCGCTTCCTTGTAATTTTTGGCATCCCTTACAATTAGTGCATAGGCTTTATGAGACTAGGAGTCCCACTACCTGAACAATTGTACCACAATGTGAATGAGGCCCTCCTTTATGTGATATACAGATTGTTTTGGAGTGCCTCTTGCTTGTAATTTTTGGCAGCATTCGCACTTTATATAGAATTTAGTTTAGAGGAAAGAATGTTTCCTAACAATTTTTCCTGTGAAATTGATTTTGTTTGGGGGGGGAGGGGGGGGTTTGTGTGTATATTTGTCAGTCTGTAAAAGTGGCATACAGCTCGGACAACATGGTTCCATCAGCGACCTGGGAGTCCAAGATGCATCCAGACATCGTCCCCATGCTGTCCTCGATCCATTTCGGTGGTGTTTCTGTCACTTTCTGACCTTTTCCAATAGACCAGGCACCCTCCTCTCTTCAGAGCATGGGGTGCCTTGTTGTCTCCCATTGACTTCCCAATATACTCGGGTGCTCGGTTGAGCACACGAATATAGCAATGTGTTCGGGCTGAACACCCGAATAGTTTGGTGCTCAGTCATCACTAGTTAAGGTGGTTGAAAGCCTTTTCAGCAGCGAATGTGACCATTATACCGTAGGATGTTTTATTCCTGTTGACATAATTGAAAATATTAAGCACTCTTCGGGTGTTATTTGGAATTTTTCACAAAGCCTGTTTGGCTGATTAGATTGGAGAGAAGCATGGACATTCTGTTAGCTATGATGTTGGTGTCTGTATTCAGTAAGGAGATGGGTTGGAAGTGTTGCAGTCTGTCTGGGGTTTTCCCTGGTTTGGGAGGTGTCACAATAGTAGCCGCAAGCATTTCTTTAGGGAGCATGCCTTCTGCGAACGTTAAAGAGAGAGTTATGCAGATGAGGAGCTGCATTGTCTGAGAATGTTTTATAATAAATATTGGATAAGCCATCCGGGCCCGGGCTTTTGAATAGGGGGAGGGATTGGATAATTTTTGCAATTTATACCACTTGCAGGGGTTCACTCAATGCGTGCGCAAATTGAGGCGACAGGGCCGAGAGATTTAGTGATTCGAGAAAATCTTCTATCTGCTCTGGAGAGACTGAAGGGACTAACGGGTCTCTGTCCAGATTATATAAGGAGGGGTAATATTCCTTGAACTTCTTACCTATTTCTTTCGGGTAAAATATTGTAGAGTTAGGGGCAGAATTAGTTAAAGGGAACCTGTCACGTTGATCATGGTGTTTGATCTGAAGGCAGCATGTTATAGAGCAGGAGGAGCTGAGCAGATTGATATACTGGGTACAATACAAGAGCCTGTTGCGATTTGGTAGTCTGTCGAGCTGGTGGACGTAAGGCGCAAGTCACAACCGGATTTGGAACGTACAAGTTTATTGAGAGACAACGCGTTTTGGAGTACGCATGACACCTTTATCAAGTCTGTAAGAAACATAGAACATAAACCATAAAACATGTTCTAAATAGTGCTACGTTTGGAGAGAGTAATATAATAAAATAATATAAAATCATATAATAGCTGTCCGAATGCATTCGGACAGCCATTATATAATTTTATATTATTTTATTATATTACTCTCTCCAAACGTAGCACTATTTATTCCGCCCTATCGAACCCTATTTTTTTATACTAAGAAACCCCCCCCCCCCTTTTTTTTTGTAAGCATAAAACTGTACCTGTAAGAACCTGTTTTATGGTTTATGTTCTATGTTTCTTGTAGACTTGATAAAGGGGTCATGCGTACCCTTAAACGCGTTGTTTCTCAATAAACTTGTATGTTCCAAATCCGGTTGTGACTCGCGCTTTACGTTCACCAGCTCATCAGACTACCAAATCGCAACAGGCTCTGTTATTGTACCCAGTTTTCAACCAAGTGGCGACTTGGCCCTCGCCCTAGGTTCCTTTGGACACAGCAGCTCCAACCTGGTACGCGGTTCATCCAGCCGACCTTCATCACGGTTGCACCTAATTTGGTGCAACTTGAACAGGTGAGCAATACTTACTCACCCAAGTGTGAAGGATGCTGGTCCACTCTTACCTACTTACCCTATGAGCGCCTTTTTCATCCTGTGGCCACATTTTTCCAGATTGATATATAGCAGGGGTGCTCAACTGGCGGACTGCAGTCCCAATCCAGACCGCGGTTGCCAGCTGTCCAGACACTTGCTTGCACCTGGGTGCCGGCTCTCGGGGGTTCCAGAGTGCAGAAGCAATATGTGCTTCTATCAATACAAATGGAAGCGCTCATTGCTGGAGCGCAGGGAGCTGGGTCCTGTCACTCACCGCTCAGTTCCCTGGGCTCCCCCCCTCCTTCATGCCAGCAGTGCTCTGAATGGTGAAGCAGGAACACTTCTCCCAGCTCCGCCATTCAGCCTGTAGACACTGATCACGCTGCTGGCCTGTGTGGGTGGAGACTGCAGCCTGGAAATCTGCATAAACCCTGCCCACACAGTGCTGCGGAGCGATCTGTGTCTGAGGGGGAGAGAGGACTGCGAGCGTCAGGAACGGGATAAGGTGATTAGTTACTGTGTTTTGTTTTTTTTAAATACAGAGGGTGCAGATTAGGCATTTCTACTCTGGAGAGGGCACAAAGGGCATTTCTACTTTGGAGGGGGCACAGTGGTCATTTATGCTATGAGGGGGCATAGTGCACAGAGGGCAATACTAATATGAAGGGTAAAATTGCACAGAGGGCATTATTACTGTAACCGGGGCACAATGGGCATTACTAGCACAGAGGCCATAACGACTATTAAGGGAGCACAATGGGGATTTCTACTATGGAGGGGGCACAAAGGGCATTATTACTGTGAAGGGGCACAATGGGGATTATTACTTTGAAGGGGGTACAATGGGCATTACCACTATTAGGGACATAATTACTGTGAAGGAGGCACAATGGTTATTATTACTATGAAGGGTGCACAATGGGGATTATTAGTATGAAGGGGCACAATGGGGATTATTACTGTGAAGGGGCACAAAGAGGGCATTACAACTGTGAAGGGGCCCAAATAGGGCATTACTACTGTGAAGGGGCACTTAGGGTATTCATACTCTGTGGAGAGAAATTAAGGCGGCATCGCAATGTGTCAGGGGCACTAAAGAGCATCATAATGTGTGGGGGCACCAAAGGATCACCATGCTGTGAGGGTGCACTTAGGGGTATCATACTCTGTGGAGCACTAAAGGGATATCATACTGTCTGAGGTACATTAAAGGGGAATAATTATTGTTAGGGGGCACTGAGAGAACATTTTTACTGTTTTGTCAGCAGAAAGGGGATTAGGTGGTCTTGGAGGTGTGGATTATTATAGAAAGAAAAATAATCCAGCTCTACACGCCAATGGTGTTATCCCTCCTTATATATATTTTTGTTTTGCAGCTCAGACCTTCGTCCTACAGCAGACTCAGGTACTCAAGTTACAAAAAGTACTTGAGTACCCCTGATATCTAGTTTTTAGGAAAAAATTCTGTATAACTTATCCATTTAAATTCCTGCTCATTCTCGGTTTTCAAGTCCAGGAGGCAGCCCTATCAGTGATTGACATCTATCTCTGTATACACAGTCATAGAGGGAAAGCTGTCAATCACTGATAGGACCCCAAAGCCCAGAATGAGCAGGAAATTAAATCAATAAAACCATACATAAATCTGCTCAGCTCCTCCTGCTCTATATCATGCTGCCTGTAGCTTACATTGAATATTCATGGTAACAGGTTCCCTTTAAATAAGATATACTCGTTTTGGCCAATCTTATTTTTAGGCGTGAAGCCATTAGCTTACCTGCCTTATTATTTTGAGAATAGAAGCATGCTCTAGTATTTTGCAAGTTATGTTCATAGTTATATAGGAGGCAGTTTTGTCACTGTAATTGAAGTGATCTCAGTAGGTTATTGCTTTTTGCTGTTCGGGATAGTTTATTCAAGGATTCAGCAAACTAAATTTGGGATAAGATCTAATTCATTTCTCTATCCTGATCTCTTTTGGCTTTACAGCCCAAATGAATAAACACGCCCCTAATGTAAGCCTTATGTGCGCACCATAAACTGTGCAGACTGCTGACCGAGCCAGTATTATGTAGAAAATACTCTGTCAAAGCTTCCTCCATGGGTTTTTTATAAGTGGGATTGTAGCGTAAATAGGAGTTACATTTCCAAAGGGTTTATTTGGCTGTAAATTAATCTGGGATTATTAATGATATAGCAGCGTGGTCTGACCATTTTATGACATCTATCTTTGAGCCTGTAGCATCAGATATCAAAGACTTGCCAAGAAGGGAGAGATCTATACCTGAATAGGAAGTACTGGATGTGGAAAGGTAAGTATAGTCCCTTTCTGAGTCATGATGCATGTGCCAGATGTCTTGATGAAGAAAGGGGCCTAAAGACTGTGATGCAACTCTGGAACCAGAAGATGAATCTGAAGAAGTATCAGGAACAGCATTAAAGTAACCAAATAAGAGCAGATGACCTTGTTGGATAGCCCTAAGTTTAACCAAGAGAAGGTATAAGGAGTGGATTTGATGTGTGTTGGGGGCATGTACAACTACAATCGTAAAAACACGGTTATTTATCTCACATACTTGAATGATATAACGTCCATTAAGATCAACCACGCTATCTATATGTTTAAAAGCCAAAGCATCTTTAAAGGCCAACAGCACTTCCCTTTGTTTTTTTGTGAAAATGTGATTGTAACACCTTAAACACAATATGCGATTCCTGAACAGACAAAATATCTGTTTGTAACTTAATAGCCTCTGACCACATAAAGGCACGTTTCTGTGGGCAGTTTATTCCCCTAAAATTCAGTGACACTGGATTAACAGCCATAACAGAACCAACAAATGCATTCTCCTGAAGGAGTGTACCCAAGCAATGGAAAAGGGAAAGTCCAGATGTATGGAGCCCATCTAATAGGAGAACATAGTCCCAATCCAGATGTTGCATTTCTGAGGTATCTAACAATCTAAAAACCGTAAAAAAAAGAAAAACATACAGTAAAAACATGCATGGTCATATTATCACAAAAAGGCAAAAGAGATAACAGCAACCGCTTCAGAAGTTGTGTTATGTAAAACAGAGGGAAAGTTCAGTCAATGTCGATAGTTGAAAAAACATAGGAAGGGCATCATTCAAAAAGAACTCTTGGAGATAAACAGACCCTTTCAATGCTTGGTTCTTCGGCAAGCCGTGACTAAATGCCAATCAGATTCCACTTGGGTCAGGGATGGTGAGAAGAGTTCAGTGGTCTGTGGCCCAGTGATGTTCCAAGATTTTAGCACTTTCCAGCCAGAATCTACCGATGTTATATAGAACTCTGTTTCAGGAAATCAGGATATTAACGGTAAAACCCCAGCAGTAAGTCATGTGCTTATTCGTGAGGAAAGTAGTTACGGGCGAGGGTTGTTTGCGAAGGCGTAACGTATTGGCCGGAAAGGGCGGTAAATATTTTATTGTCTTGGTATGGAGCTGGTATCACTGCAAGCTTGCTGACTGCAGACTGAATTGCTTCTTTAATGTTAAAAGAATTGCCAGAATGTGTCTTGGGGTGGAGTCAGCTAAATGGATTGGCTTAGAGAACCCGTGGATCCTGTCAATGATGAAATCCTGCGGGGAGCATTGAGGAACCATTACCTTAATAAATGCTTGTAGAAATTGTTTGAATCCCCTGCCAGAATTTCTTCAGGAACTCCACAGAGTTTAATGTTATTCCTCCTGGATCTGTCCTCCAATTCCACTAATTTTGCCTTAATCTGATCAATATAATCCAAAACTACATTATGTGCATCTACTAACTGATTGTTTGCTGCAGCAAAGCAGCCCATTTTGACTTCAACATGAGAAATTCTATATTCTAATTCTTTCACAGAGGATTGTATAAGCGAGATCATAGCAGATATGATACCTTGGAGAGAGTGGCTGAATGCCATGAGCATGTCCTTAAGGAGGCTGCTGGAGGCAGGTTGATCTGATGTAGGGAAGGCTGCTAGGGCGCTGTGGATGATATCAGTACCCTGACTGTGACTGTGTGAGCTGGAAGCCGTACTCACTATTTGATGCTCCCTATCCAGCTTGGTTCTTTGCTTTAAGGGCTCCCTGATGCTAGAGAGAGACATTGCGCATCTCCATCACATGCCTCTTCCCCACTCCTTGCTTCAGCCTTCGGTGGGGTCTGACAGGCCGCTGTTGCGGGGGACTAAGGAGAGGAAGAGCTGCTTGCCAGAGGTTCCCCTGCTCAGGAGGAGATATTGGCGATGAGGCACTCTTTGGTGCTTGTGAGGAAGCCGGAGGTGGGCACGCTGTCCTGGCGCCATCTTGTTCCAGGCCAGGAGATGCATCTTTATCAAAATAAAAATCCAGTTTCCCCTGCTTGGGGTTTGCATGCCTGCCCTTTGGCAAGTTGTTTTAAGTTGTTGTCATAGGACTTACCCTGGGTTCAGACCTGAGCGTCCTTGAAACGCGCGTTTTAGTCGCGCGTATTTCAGCGCGTTTTTGCAAATAGGAAACGCGCATTCTTGTGATTGACTACTGTGGTGTCAATCACAAAACGCGCGACAAACGCCCCAAAAAAAGCTCAAGTACATATGGAACCAGGGCCATAGGAAAGCATTGGTTTTCATGTGTTGAGCGTTTTACAGCGCGTTTGAACGCGCTGTAAAACGCTCAGGTGTGAACTTAGGGTCAGAGTAACTAGTTTCAAAGTTCTTGTGGCCTATACAGCAATACATTAGTCTTTAGAAAGTTCCGGGTGCATTGCAAAGTCCAAAGGGCATATAGTTAAATTCAAATAGGCCCATAGGGGTAGTAAATGCTGTTTTTGCAAGATCTTCAGGAGCCATGGGTACCTTCCAGTACTCACTGGTTAAATCTAGAGTAGGCCGAGGATCCTAATGCTGTGAAGGACTCCTTAATTCTTGGTAAAGGATAGGCACCCTTGTGGGTAATTTGATTAAGCTTCCTGTAGTCTACACAGAATCCAAGGTTACCATCTTTCTTCCGGACAAGGACTACAGCCCATGGACTATGGCTGTCTTTGATGATTTTTGTATCCTTAATCTCCTGGATCATCGCTATCGACTGGCACCTTTCTTTAATTGGAGGTTGTGAACCGGTGGGGATGGTGTGCTTGATTACACTGACCTTTACGTAATCCGAAGGATGTTTGCTGAAGTCTTGATAATTCTCTTTCACAACTTTTAAGACTCCTTTGGTTTGTTCCTCGGGTGTAGAAATCTCTCCCACGTGGAGTTCTTTTCCCCATAATATATTTGAAGTATGATCTTCAGTATTCAGCTTCTGAGTAGACAGTCGAACCGTAGCTGCTGGTACACTGATAACATCTTGAAAAGTAACTTGGAACAGTTGAGCAACAGGATAGTGCTAGGTAAAGTTCAGGAGACAAATTGGCACTTTATCTTGGGGAAACGGTTGCTAGGCTTCTTGCGGCTTGGACTAGAAGATGGTCTTCCAGGTTGATGGATTCTACCAGGGCTTGGTAGTTTTGACCTTGGATTCCGAGAGTGGCTTGGCACCATAGGAGTGTTTCAGTATTGGGTTTAAGGATCTCTGGTTGGATACCTTTGATGTGAGCATGACAGATTTCTCCTTTCTTAGTAGCAAATTTTTGTTGTGCACTTGATACACAAATGGTCTGTTGAATCACCTGTTTAGAGGCAGGTGAAGCAGAAGGCATTGACTTGTGTAAAGCTTCAAGCATTTCTATATAACAGTTCCTAAGGACAATAATTCCCAGGACTACTGGAGGGTTGTTATCTTCCCTGACTTGCACGATAATGATACCTTGTTAGGGTAGTGTGGTTCCTCCCACTTGAAGAGTTGGCTTCCAGTACCCATGCACTTGCATGTTTGCTGTTGCTGGCTATAATGCTAAGCCAGGATTCTGGTGGCTGTGTCAGCTGGTCATCGTCCTAGTCTTCCTCAAATGCAGTCTGTTGGATAGTTGTGACTTGAGACCCGTTGTCCAATAAGGCAATAAAGGGAACCCCGTTAATTCGGAGAAGCATTCCTACATATCTGGGCATCCAGCTGAAATCTTCTGGAACTACTGCTCTACCCCCTAAAGGGTGGTCCATGGCTTTGGGGATCCATCTTTTAAATGCCAGCACATCCTTTCTGTATGTCCAGGCTTTTGACAGTATCTGCAAAAAGGTCACTTTTGCTCGTCAAATCGGTCAGTGGGTCATCTACCAGGGTCTCTAGAATAAGTCTCTATATTATCAGGAAGGAAGCATTTTCTTGGTAATGGTGTATCGTCCTCCAATAATAAGAGTTTCTTCCACTGTTCCAGTTTTCACATACTTTCTCCAGGCTTTTGGTTAGGAAATTAACTTCAATAAGAACAGCAACTGCATCAGGAACCATAGCTTGAGCTTCCTGACTAACTATAGGGTGACATTTCACCAGGCTCTGTTTGTTGGTCTTTCCCCAGAATACTGATAGCTAGCCCTTCGAAGTCTAGGAAGGTAGAACTTGGGTGATGTGCATCTAACATTTTTAACTGGCTCCTTAAAGGGGTTATCCAACAGTACATAAACCCCCTCAATGCCCAGACCCTCCGATAGACAATACTTACCCGGTCCATGGCACCCACGTCCTTCCAGATCCCTTCACGGCCATCGCTGCATCTTCCCGTCGTGGAGATCAAAACATCCGGCGATGGGGAGCAACCAATAGCATGCCGCGACAGTGACCAGCCTCCCATGCATCGCGGGTGACACTAGGGAGGCTGGTCACTGTTGTAGCTTGCTATGTATCTCACTTCTCTGCATGCGGCACTAGAGATGAGCGAATTTTTCAAAAATTTGGCCGGTTCATTGAATTTTCAGAAAAAAATTGGGTTAGATCAAAAAATATTTGCGGTGAATCGCGTTAAATAATGGCTATTTCCTGGCTGCAGAGAGCCTTTATAGTAGTGTAGAACACTGTGCCTTGCAGTAACAGGCATAGAGAGTCTGCTGTGGTAGTGAAATATTACTGTGAGTCACTAAGACATGCAGATGACAGGCGTCGCTCTTAGAATCTCTGCACACTTCACTTATTTGGGGAGTCACGGGGCCAAAACTGACCAAATAACTCAAGTATGAACTCAGCCTTACAGGTCGTTGTTAGCGCCAAGAAGAAACACACTCCTTTTACACCGTCGTCACTCAGCTGATTCCACATAGATGTATACAGAACCTGTTCTATTAAAGACTTATACAAGTAGAGTCCCCTGACAGAGTGAAGAGGGTGTCAGCAGTAAGTTTGTGTTGACTTCACTAATTATTTTTCCCTTCCTCTGATCCGTCAGAAAAATAACCCCCAAAAAACGGAGCCTGTCTGTTGAACATCCACCGTCACTCGGTCAGCATTTTGTCAGTAATCCATCAGTATTGCTAATGCCAAAAAAAAACAGGAGTGGATCCAAAACAGAGATGATACATGAATGGAATATGTGCATGCATTCTGTGTTTTGTACCCACTCCTGCTTTTGGCTACCAAATCACAAGCCAATTCTGATGGGACCATACAGGCCTTACAGCTGCTACACAGACAGGATCCGTTGTGCGTCTCATTTTTTCTTCCTTCTGACAGTTCAGAAAAAGGGTCAAATAAATGATGATGTCAGCCAGGCCGAAAGGCAAAATAGTGGCCAAGCCATGAAGTGGGGAGGGTGGGAGCAGCATGAGAAGTCCACAGAGTGGCCCTATGACATAGTTGTGAGGTGGAAGCAGCATCAGATGACCACAGAGTGGACCAACGACAGAGTCTGGAGGTGGCATCAGCATCAGGAGGCCACAGAGTGACAAGGTGACAGTGTGGAGGTGGCAGCAGCATAAGGAGACCACAGAGTGGCAAGGTGACATAGTGTGGAGGTGGCAGCAGCATCAGGAGGCCACAGAGCAGCAAGGTGACATAGTGAGGAGGTGGCAGCAGGATCAGGAGACCACAGAGTGACACGGTAACAGAGTGGGGAGGTGGGTGGCAATAACAGTACCCGCTGATGATGGTGGGTGTAAGAAGAAGCACTTGGCATCAGATGTGTAGCATCAGGCGGGTGGCAGCATCAGAATAGTAGCTGAGGCAGGTAGCCAGAAGAAACCAGTCTCTTTTGTCAAAGTGTTGGTGTGGCACCATGGATGATCTAGTCTGATGCATCAGGCATTGGTGGGTGGAAATCCTGGCTGATCCACGCCGGATTCATCTTTACAAAGGTCAGTCTCTCCACATTTTGGGTGGACAGGCGAGTTCCTTTTGGGGTAACTATGGCCCCTGCTCCACTAAACACCTGTTCTGATGCCACACTACTGGCCGTACAGGACAGCTTTTCCAGGGCAAACTCTGCCAGTTGCGGGCCACAAATCCAGTTTGACTGCCCAGTAGTCCAGCGGATCTTCAATTTGGGGTGGCAGGGTGCTGTCCAGGTATGCCACCACCTGCTGGTTCAGGTCCTGCTCTATCTCTAACTGCTGGTGTATTTTCTTCATTATGCGGGTAAAGAAAGCTGCTAGAAGAGAGAAAGATGGCTAGAAGGTTGGAGGAGTGTTTACCCCTTAAGGACACGGCCCTATTTCACTTTAAGGACCAGGCCATTTTTTCTAAATCTGACCAGTGTCACTTTATGTGGTGATAACTTTAAAACAATTTTACTTACCCAGGCCGTTCTGAGATTGTTTTCTCGTTGCATATTGTACTTCATGACATAAAAAAATACCAAATTTACCAAAAATTTGGAAAAATTTGCAAATTTGTAAGTTTCATTTTCTCTACTTCTCTAATACATAGTAATACCCCTAAAAATAGTTATTACTTCACATTCCCCATAAGTCTGCTTCATGTTTCGATTATTTTGGGAATGCCATTTTATTTTTTGGCGATGTTACATAGCTTAGAAGTTTAGAAGCAAATTTTGAAATTTTTCAGAAATTTGCCAAATCCCACTTTTTATGGACCAGTCCAGGTCTGAAGTAACTTTGTGAGGCTTACATAATACAAACCACCCAAAAATGACCCCATTTTAGAAACTATACCCCTCAAGGTATTCAAAACTGATTGTAAAAACTTTGTTAACCCTTTAGGTGTTCCACAAGAGTTCATGGAAAATGAAGATAACGTTTCAGAATTTAGATTTTTTGGAAAACTTTCCATTCTAATCTATTTTTCCAGTAATAAAGTAAGAGATAACTGCTAAACAAAACTCAATATGGGTTGCCCGTATTCTCTAGTTTACAGAAACACCCCATATGTGGTCCTAAACTACTGTTTGGCCAAACGGGAGGACATAGAAGGACGGAAAAGCCATATGGGTTTTGAATGGCAGATTTTGCAGGACTGGTTTTTTAACACCATGTCCTATTGCAAGTCCCCCTGATGCACCCTAGCATAGAAATTCCAAAAAAGTGACTCCCTCTAAGAAAGTACACCCCTCACGATATTCAAAGCTGGGTTTACAAACATTGTTAACCCTTTAGGTGTTCCACAAGAGTTCATGGAAGATGGAGAAACAATTTTAGAATTTAAATTTTTGGGAAAATTTTCCATTTACGCCATTTTTTCCAGTAATAAAGTAAGGGTTAACTGACAAACAAAACTTAATATGGGTTGCTCTGATTCTCTAGTTTACAGAAACACCCCATATGTGGTCCTAAACTACTGTTTGGCCAAACGGGAGGACATAGGAGGGGAACGCCATATGGGTTTTGAATGGCAGATTTTGCAGGACTGTTTTTTTAACACCATGTCCTATTGCAAGCCTCCCTGATGCACCCTAGCATAGAAATTCCAAAAAAGTGACTCCATTTAATAAAGTATACCCCTCAAGGTATTCAAAGCTGGGTTTACAAACGTTGTTAACCCTTTAGGTGTTCCACAAGAGTTCATGGAAAGTAATAAAGTAAGGGTTAACTGCCAAACAAAACTCAATATGGGTTGCCCTGATTCTCTAGTTTACAGAAACACCCCATATGTGGTCCTAAACTACTGTTTGGCCAACCGGTAGGACATAGAAGAAGGGGAACGCCATATGGGTTTTGAATGGCAGATTTTACAGGACTGTTTTTTTTTTTTAACACCATGTCCTATTTCAAGTCTCCCTAATGCACCCAAGAATAGAAATTCCAAAAAAGTGACTCCATCTAAGAAAGTACACCCCTCAAGGTATTCAAAACTGTGTTTACAGATGTTGTTAACCTTTTTGGTGTTCCACAAAAGTTCATGGAAGATGGAGAAACAATTTAGGAATTTCGATTATTTTTTTTTGGGAAAATTTTCCATTTTAACCCTTACTTTATTACTGGAAAAAATGGGTTAACAGCCAAACAAAACTCAATATGGGTTTCCCTGATTCTGTACTTTGCAGAAACACCCCATATGTGGTCGTAAACTACTGTTAGGCCAAACGGCAGGACATAGAAGAAGGGGAACGCCATATGGTTTTTGGAAGGCAGATTTTGCTGGACTGGTTTATTTACACCATGTACCTTTTCAAGCCCCCTGCTGCACCCCTTGAGTAGAAACTCCATAAAAGTGATTCCATCTAGGAAACTACTGGATAAGGTGGTTGTTGTTTTGGGACTATTTTAGGGTAAATATTATTTTTTGTTGCTCTATATTATACTTTTTTGAGGCAAGCTAACAAAAATTTTAAATTCTAAATTGTTTCTACATTCGCCATTAAGTTTTGTGGAACACCTAAAGGGTTAACAAAGTTTGTAAAGTGATTTTTTGAATACCTTGAGGGGTGTAGTTTCTTAGATGGGGTCACTTTTTTGGAGTTTCTAGTCTAGGCTACATCAGGGGGGCTTCTAATGGGACATGGTGTAAATAAACGAGTCCATCAAAATCTGCCTTTCAGAAAACATATGGCGTTCCCTTCGTTCTATGCCCTGCCATGTGGCTATATAGCCATTTTCAACCACATATGGAGTATTTCTGCAAACTACAGAATCAGGGCAATAAATATTTAGTTTTGTTTGACTGTTAACCCTTGCTTTATTACTGGAGAATATGGATTAAAACGGAAATTTTGCCGTTATTTTTTTGCTATTTTTATAGGGCAGATTATTACGGACGCGCCAATACCTAAAATGTCTACTTTTTTTATTTATTTAGATTTTACCCTACATTATCATTTTTCAAAAATAAATAATTTTACTATCTCCATAGCCTGGGAGCTACAGTCTTTTTTTTTTTTTTTTTTTTGGGCGACTATCTAATGTAGGGGCTCATTTTTTGCAGGATGAGATGGCGGTTTTATTGGCACTATTTTGGGGTGCATATGACTTTTTGATTGCCCGCTCTATTTTTTGCAGTGTTAGGTGACATAATTGGCTTTTTTTAACATGGTTTTTATTTTTAACACCGTTCATCCGAGGGGTTTTGTCAAATGTTATTTTTATAGGGCAGATTATTACAGACGTGCCAATACCTAATATGTCTACATTTTTTGATTTATTTAGATTTTACACAATATTATCATTTTTAGGAACATTTTTTTGTTGGGCGACTATATAATGTAGGGGCTCATTTTTTGCGGGATGAGATGGCGGTATTATTGGCACTATTTGGGTTTGCATATGACTTTTGGATCGCTCGCTATTACTTTTTGTGATGTTAGGTGACAATAAAAATGGCTTTTTTGACATAGTTTATATTTTATTTTTTTTAAGTCGTTTATCCGAGGGGCTAGTTTATGGGGTATTTTTATACAGCAGATTTTTACGGACGTGGTGATGCCTTATATGTATGGCTCTCAGACTTAGAAGACACTAAAACAGGCATCCTCAAACTGCGGCCCTCCAGACGTTGTAAAACTACAATTCCCACCATGCCCTGCTGATAGCTGTAGCTGGGCATGCTGGGAGTTTTATTTTTACAACATCTGGAAGGCCGCAGTTTGAGGATGCCTGCACTAAAACTAATATCATTTTTGGAAATAAATTGTTTCCGTGTCTCCAAAGTCTGAGAGCCATAGTTTTTTTATAATATTTTCTAGGGGACTGTCGGGAATTATAAAAATTTTGTACTCCATGGAAGTGTGATACTCCGTGAAGCAATCGATAAAGCAGAGACCCGGATGATCGGGACACGTGTCACATTGAGTGGTGGTGTCCTTCCGTATCACCCTCTTGTGACACACAATGCATATTTTTTGGGTTTGTCCCTTCTTTCCAGTATGGGGGACAACACCTGGATAATTTTGGCCAGGGACGATCCAGGGCCCTCCAATTCCCGAGGTACTCCGACCTGCTCTTTCCTGGTCTGAAAAATTAGGTCCTTGAGGACTGCCTCATAGAATTGGAGGAACGTTCCTGTGCTGCCAGCGCTTTGGGATAGTACAAAAGCGTTGTACATGGCAACCTGCACCATGTAGACCGCAAACTTTTTGTACCATGCCAGAGTTTTCCACATGGCATCATATGGTTGGAGGACTTGATCGGATAGATCAACTCCACCCAGATACCGATTGTATATGGAGGACAATTGCCGTGGTACCTCACACAGAGACTGGGTGGTGCTGTTACCGTGGATTGTGGACAGCATAAGGACATCCCTCTTAACCTTATCCCTACCCAGCAACAGGTTTCCACTGGTAAGGGCACGGGTCTCACCCCTGGGCATAGGTGCCTGTAGGGGGTGGGCAGGGAGGTCGCGATGATTTTTCCGCACGGTCCCACAAGTGAACGTGGATGTGGCATAGAGGGCCTGATACAAGGGGATACTAGTGTAAAAATTATCCACGTACAAGTGGTAACCCTTGTCTAGTAGTGGGTACATAAGGTCCCATACGAGTTTACCGCTAACACCCAGAGTGGGGGGACAAGTAGCAGCACCCCTGTATGGGTCTAGGGTCTCACAGCTAAGTGCTGTGGACCCCAACTAGATTTGGGTGCTGCACACAAACAGTTGTTATTTTTTTTTCCCCTAAACTATTCTGTCCCTTCTATCCCTGCCTAAATCGCGTCTCTCCCTCACTGACCCTAACCAGGAGCAGGAAGAGGAGGAGAGAGAGGAGCCCCGGGAGTTTGAATCTCCCGCCTCTCTCCCTGCACGAATCAGCACCTTGGAGAGCATCGGGCGGCGAATCAGCACCAAGGACAGCACCTCTGCCCACTGATGCTCGGATTGTGATTGGTGGTGTGTAATCACACCACCAATCACCATCCTTTTCCGGTTGATCGGGTCACCGGAGACCCGAATGGGCCGGAAACGCAGCAAACCGCAGGTCTGAATTGACCTGCGGTTTGCTGCGATTGCAGATATGGGAGGGTCGCATGACCCCCCTCGGCGTTGTGACAGGATGCCTGCTGAATGATTTCAGCAGGCATCCTGTCCCCATTAACCCCTGCAGCGCCGCGATCTTAGTTTATTAACATGACGTACCGGTACGTCATGTGTCCTTAAGGATTCGGGAAACATGCCATACCAGTAAGTCATGTGTCCTGAATGGGTTAAACTAGGGACTGGGGGGGAGGGTAATTACATTATAGGAGGGGAATATAGTGCAGATAGACCGGTGGCAAGGTAGTGGGACTGGGGAAGGAATAGAAGGAGGGACTAGAACAGTTCAAAAGGAAAGGTGTAGGGTTACAAATATACAAAAACCTCTTAATTGTATGTATACTAATGCCAGAAGGCTGACTAACAAAACTGGAGGACTGGATTTTGTGATGTGTGAGGAGGACTATGACATAGTGGGAATAACTGAGACATGGCTGGGTGAAAGCTATGACTGGGCAGTTAATGTACAAGGTTACAGTCTGTTAAAAAAGGAACGTCAAAACCGGAGAGGGGGAGGGGTCTGCCTTTATGTAGAGTCCTGTCTAAAGCCCACAGTCCGAGGCGACATAAGTGAGGGACATGAACATGTGGAGTCACTGTGGGTAGAGATACATGGAGCCAAAAACAATAATAAATTACTAATAGGAGCTTACAATTAACCACCTAATATACCAGAGTCTACAGAAAATCTATTACTAAACGAGATAGACAAGGCCGCAAATCATAATGAGGTGATTATTACGGGGGACTTTAACTACCCAGATATAGACTAGGAAACTGAAAGCTGTACATAGCATAAAGGGAACAGGTTTTGGCAATAACCAAAGACAATTACCTTTCCCAACTGGTTCAGGACCCGACTAGAGGGACGGCCATACTGGATTTAGTATTAACCAATAGACCTGACAGGGCAACAGATGTGCAGGTTGGGGAACACCTGGGAAATAGTGACTATAAAGTAATAACCTTTCAATTATCATTCAAAAGAGCATTTCTACAGGGAGGAGAAAAAATACCAGACTTCAAAAAAGCTAAATTTAGCCAACTAAGGGTACTTTCACACTTACAGCATGTCTATCCGGCAGGCTGTGAACAGCCCACCGGATCCTCCATGCCGCAAGTACCTGTGTGCTGCCTCTCCGTCCTCATTGACTATAATAGGGCAGGGGCGATCTCTGGCCATGTTGCGCCGTAGCTCCGCCCCCAACCCATTATAGTCAATGGGGACGGAGCGGCAGCACACAGGTACTTGCAGCTTGGCGGATACGGCGGGCTGTTCACAGCCTGCCGGATAGCCATGTCGCAAGTGTGAAAGTACCCTAAGTGAGGCCATAGGCCTAACTAACTGGTACAAAGGCCTTAAAAATAAAAAATACAGCCACAAAATGGGATATCTTTAAAAGCATCCTAAAATCTCATTGTGAGAGGTACATACCGTATGGGAATAAAATGTTAAGGAACAAAAAGAAACCAATGTGGATAAATAGAAATGTAAAGAAAGCAATAAATGACAAAAAGAAAGCATAAAAATCACTAAAACAGGAGGGTAGCGAGGAAGCACTGAAAAACTATAAGGAAAAAAATAGAACATGTAAAAAACAAATATAAGCGGCCAAACTAGAGACCGAGAGATTAATCGCCAAAGAGAGTAAAACTAACCCTAAAATGTTCTTCCGTTATATAAATTTTAAAAAGTATAAATCTGAAGGTGTCGACCCTTTAAAGAGTAATGAGGGGGGAGTTGCAGAGAGCGATGAGGAGAAAGCAAAGCTGTTAAATATTTTTTTCTCCAATGTATTCACTGAGGAAAATAAACTGTCAGATAAAATGCTGAATGTAAAAATAAATCCCCCACTAAAAGTGTCCTGTCTGACCCGAGAAGAAGTACAACAGCGACTTAAAAAAAATAAAATAGACAAATTGCCAGGACCGGATGGTATCCTAAGGGAATTAAGTAATGTCATAACCAGACCCTTATTTCTGATATGTGCGGACTCTATACTGGCAGGGAATGTTCCACAGGATTGGCACATAGCAAATGTGGTGCCAATATTCAAAAAGGGTCCAAAAACAGAGCCCGGAAACTATAGGCCGGTAAGTTTAACATCTGATGTGGGTAAACTGTTTGAAGGTTTTCTGAGAGATGCTATCTTAGAGGATCTCAACGGAAATAAGCAAATAACGCCATATCAGCATGGCTTCATGAGGGATCGGTCATGTCAAACTAATTTAATCAGTTGCTATGAGGAGGTAAGTTCTAGACTTGACAGCGGCGAATCAATGGATGTCGTATATCTGGACCTCTCCAAAGCATTTGACACTGTACCTCATAAAAGGTTAGTATATGAAATGAGGATGCTCGGACTGGGAGAAAATGTCTGTAAGTGGGTAAGTAACAGGGGGTGATTATTAACGGTACACACTCAGATTGGGTCAGTATTGGGCCCTATTCTTTTCAATATATTTATTATGATCATGTAAAAGGCTTGCACAGTAGAATATCAATTTTTGCAGATGACACTAAACTGTGTAAAGTAACACTGAAGAGGACAATATACTGCTACAGAGGGATCAGGATAGACTGGAGGCTTGGGAAAATAAGTGGCAGATGAGGTTTAACACTAACAAATGTAAAGTTATGCACATGGGAAGGAAAAATGCAAGTCACCCGTACATACTAAATGGTAAAACACTCTGTAACACATGTAAAAAGATTTTTAATAAATAGCAAACTAAGCTGCAAAAAACAGTGTCAGGCAGTTGCCGCTAAAAAGATAATGGGTTGCATCAAAAGGGTCATAGACGCCCGTGATGAGAACATAGTCTTACCACTTTACAAATCGCTAGTCAGACCACACATGGAGTACTGTGCACAGTTCTGGGCTCCTGTGAACAAGGCAGACATAGCAGAGCTGGAAAGGTTTCAGAGGAGGGCAACTAAAGTAATAACTGAAATGGGTCCACTATAGTACCCTGAAAGATTATCAAAATTAGGGTTATTTACTTTAGAAAAAAGATGACTGAGAGGAGATCTAATAACTATGTATATCAGGGGTCAGTACAGAGATCTCTCCCATCATCTATTTTTCCCCAGGACTGTGACTGTGACGAGGGGACATCCTCTGCGTCTGGAGGAAAGAAGGTTTGCACACAAACATAGAAGAGGATTCTTTACAGTCAGAGCAGTGAGTCTATGGAACTCTCTGCCTAAGGAGGTGGTGATGGTGAGTACAATAAAGGAATTCAAGAGGGGCCTGGATGTATTTCTGGAGTATAATAAGTTTATAGGTTATAGCTACTAGAGATGGGTCATTGATCCAGGGCGTTATTCTGATTGCCTGATTGGAGTCGGGAAGGAATTTTTTATTCCCCTTAAGTGGGAAAAATTGGCTTCTACCTTACAGTTGTTTTTTTGCCTTCCTCTGGATTAACTAGCAGAATGACAGGCGGAACTGGATGGACAGATGTCTTTTTTCGGCCTTATGTACTATGTTACTATGTTACTATCAGTGACTCTAGACTCAGGCTGCTGCTGATGGAGCTGGTACTGCTCACGTCACCCCACCCCTCCCCAGCAGCCATGGCAGTGGAACGTGAGCACAGAGGGCCCCCAGGCAGACCTGCGAGAGGATGGACGAAGACGCAGATAGGCCGCGGCCAACCTACTAGTGTTGACCGTGAATATTCAAATAGCGAATTTTAACCGCGAATATCGCAACTTCGAGAATTCGCGAATATTTTGAATATAGTGATATATATTCATAAAAACGAATATTTGTCTATTTTTTTTCATCTGATCCCATTACCTGCCTGCTTCCTGCTTATGGGCCAATATGAGAAGGCTTCAATATCGTAGTCTGTAGTGAATTACAATATTCTTCATTAATTTATTTCATCTTATGCAAAATTACATCGGCAATGTAATATGCGTTTTAATCGAGTAAGGGCAGTTTATAGGCAACTTTACTATTGGGTCGACTTGCTAGAATTCGCGAATATGTAGAATATAGTGTGATAATATATATATATACATATATATATATATATATATATATATATATATATATATATTTATTTATATAAATATATATATTTATTCATAAAAACAAATATTTGTTGTTTGTTTTTTTGTTTTTTTCATCTGAACCCATTAGTAAATGTAATGGGTTCAGAATCGCATTACAAATTAGCATTATGCGATTTTTAAATTGACAGTTTTTTTGCAATCAAGAGAATAATCTCGAATATGAATATTCGCGAATATATGGGGAATATTCTACCACATATTCGCAAAATATTGCGAATTCAAATATTGCACCTGCCGCTCATTACTACAACTGACTACATAGGATGTCTCTATAGTGGTTCAGTTTGTCCTCCCTCTCAGCGGTTGTAAAAAAGGCCCGAATTTTGCACCAGTAGCGAGGGCCCAACAAGGTGGAGAGCCAGAAGTCATCCCTCTGCTGAATGCTGACAATTTGGCTGTCACTACGCAAGCAAGTGAGCATGCATTAGGCCATTTATGCAAGTAACACGGAAGGACTCCCTGCGTCCATGTCCACTGCATACTGCCATGGTGTGTCTGGAGGACTGGTGCAAGGATTTTTGCCGCCCTAGGCAAAAGCTAATTTTGCCGCCCCCTTGACTATTCACCACATCATTTGGCCCGCCCCTTTTTGTCAGCCACCTTTTTAATAATTGACAATAAGGGAAATTTTTATGTCTTCACTTTGCAGGCAGCATCTTACTCTGTGTCAGGGTAAGATGCTGCCAGCAATGTGAAAACATTAAAATCTCCCTGATTGTTCCCATAGATCAGGCAGGAGCAAAGAGCGCAGGGTAATCACAGAGCTTCATCTTCCATTTAGTTGAACACTATTACACTGAACAGTATTACACTGCATAAAATATTACACCCCAATGCATACATTATTACATGCCCCCCCTGCATACAATATTAAATGGCACCCCGTTCTGCACAATATTACTCATTCCCCCGCATACAATATTACAGGCCCCCCGCACACAATATTACAGGGCCCCCCCTGCATATAATATTACAGGGTCCCCCCTGCACACAATATTACAGGGCCCCCCCGCACACAATATTACAGGGTCCCCCTGCACAGGATGGTAAATTTCCTGCAAACATATGTGAATAGGGAAATGACTTAAAATAAAATAAAATACAGAAAAATAATAAATAAGCATTCTAAAATTGAGCCCAAGTGAGTAACAGTGGCATCTGTCACCCAGCAAACAGTCACAAAGCATCTCCACCAAATCTCATGGAAGTGTTCAGCTATCAGCTGTCCCTCTTTCTATTTCTTTTTCTCTCCAGTGTTTGGGAGATGAAGTACCCTCCTACCCATGGCTCTGAATGCCTTATTTCAAACTTCCTGGTCCTTTGAAATGCTGTCATCTAGAGATGAGCGAACACCTGGAAGTTCGGGTTCGGGAAGTTCGGCCGAACTTCCCGAAAATGTTCGGGTTCGGGATCCGAACTCGACCCGAACTTTATCCCGAACCCCATTGAAGTCAATGGGGACCCGAACTTTTAGGCACTAAAAAGGCTGTAAAATAGTCCAGGAACGGGCTAGAGGGCTACCAAAGGCAGCAAAATGTAGGTAAATCCCCTGCAAACAAATGTGGATAGGGAAATAATTAAAATAAAATAAATAAAATTTAACCAATATCAATTGAAGAGAGGTCCCACTGCAAGGAATCATGCGTCATATCACCCACCACCGGAGAAGGCTACTTTCAGTTATTTCGGCCCCAGCACCCAGACAGAGGAGAGAGGTCCCACAGCAAGGAATCATGCGTCATATCATCCACCACCGGAGAAGGCCACTTACAGTTATTTCAGTCCCACCACCCAGACAGAGGAGAGGTTCATTCAACTTTGGGTTGCACCGCAAGATCATGGTAAAGTTAAAAAAATGAGGATTCAATAAAGAAGTGCCCCGGAGTACAAGAATACATGGTTGAGGGGGAGGCAGTTATATATGTCTATTCTGCACAAGGGAGGCACAGGTCCTGTGGGATCCATGCCTGGTTCCTTTTTATGAACGTCAGCTTGTCCACGTTGGCTGTGGACAGGCGGCTGCGTTTGTAAGTAATGACACCCCCTGCCGTGCTGAATACACGTTCAGACAAAACGCTGGCCACTGGGCAGGCCAGCACCTCCAAGGCATAAAATGCTAACTCTGGCCACGTGGACAATTTGGAGACCCAGAAGTTGAATGGGGCCGAACCATCAGTCAGTACGTGGAGGGGTGTGCAGACGTACTGTTCAACCATGTTAGTGAAATGCTGCCTCCTGCTAACACGTTCCGTAAAAGGTGGTGGTGCAGTTGGCTGTGGCGTGGAGACAAAACTTTTCCACATTTCTGCAATGCTAACCCTGCCCTCAGAGGAGCTGGCCATGACACAGCTGCGTTGGCGACCTCTTGCTCCTCCTCTGCCTTCGCCTTGGGCTTCCACCTGTTCCCCTGTGACATTTGGGAATGCTCTCAGGAGCGCATCTACCAGCGTGCGCTTGTACACGCGCATCTTCCTATCACGCTCCATAGCAGGAAGTAAGGTGGGCACATTGTCTTTGTACCGGGGATCCAGCAGGGTAGCAACCCAGTAGTCCGCACACGTTAAAATGTGGGCAACTCTGCTGTCGTTGCGCAGGCACTGCAGCATGTAGTCGCTCATGTGTGCCAGGCTCCTCAGAGGTAAGGACAAGCTGTCCTATGTGGGAGGCGTATCGTCATCGTCCTCCGTATCCCCCCAGCCACGCACCAGTGATGGGCCTGAGCTGTGTCGGGTGCCACCCCGCTGTGAACCTGCTTCATCCTCATCCTCCTCCACCTCCTCCTCATCCTCCTCGTCCTCCAGTAGTGGGCCCTGGCTGGCCACATTTGTACCTGGCCTCTGCTGTTGCAAAAAACCTCCCTCTGAGCCACTTCTAACAGACTGGCCTGAAAGTGCTAAAAATGACCCCTCATCCTCCTCCTTCTCCTGGGCCACCTCCTCTTCCATCACCGCCCCAAGCGTTTTCTCAAGGAGACATAGAAGTGGTATTGTAACGCTGATAACGGTGTCATCGCCACTGGCCATGTTGGTGGAGTACTTGAAAACAGCTCAACAGGGCACACAGGTCTCGCATGGAGGCCCAATCATTGGTGGTGAAGTGGTGCTGCTCCGCAGTGCGACTGACGCGTGCGTGCTGCAGCTGAAACTCCACTATGGCCTGCTGATGCTCGCACAGTCTCTCCGGCATGTGCAAGGTGGAGTTCCACCTGGTGGGCACGTCGCATATGAGGCGGTGAGCGGGAAGGCCGAAGTTCCGCTGTAGCGCAGACAGGTGAGCAGCGGCAGGATGTGAACGCCGAAAGCGCGCACAGACGGCCCTCACTTTATGCAGCAGCTCTGACATGTCGGGGTAGTTGTGAATGAAATTCTGCACCACCAAATTCAGCGCCAGGCAAGGGATGTGCGTCAAACCGGCTAGTCCCAGAGCTGCAACGAGATTTCGCCCATTATCGCACACCACCTGGCCGGACTTGAGGCCCACCGGCAGAAACCACTCTTCGGTCTGTTGTTCAATACCCCGCCACAACTCCTGCGCGGTGTGGGGCCTGTCCCCCAAACATATGAGTTTCAGAATGGCCTGCTGACGTTTACCCCGGGCTGTGCTGAAGTTGGTGGTGAAGGTGTGTGGCTGACTGGATGAGCTGTTGGATGCAGAGGAGGAGGAAGCCGAGTAGGAGGAGGAGGCTACAGGAGGCAAAGAATTATGCCCTGCGATCCTCGGCGGCGGAAGGACCTGCGCCAAGGAACTCTCCGCCTGCGGCCCAGCCGCCACTACTTTTACCCAGTGTGCAGTTTGGGATACTTGGTTGTGCAGGGAAGGCACGGCTGTCTTGGAGAAGTAGTGGCGGCTGGGAACAACATACTGTGGGACAGCCATGGACATCAGATGTTTGAAGCTGTCTGTGTCCACCAGCCTGAATGACAGCATTTCAAAGGCCAGTAGTTTAGAAATGCTGGCATTCAGGCCCAGGGCTCAAGGGTGGCTAGGTGGGAATTTACGCTTTCTCTCCATGGTTTGAGAGATGGAGAGCTGAACGTTGCCGTGTGACATGGTGGAGATACTTGGTGACGCAGGTGGTGTTGTCGGTGGCACATCCTCTGTTTGGTGGGCGGCAGGTGCCAACATTCCTCCCGAGGCGGAGGAAGAGGCCGAGGCAGCAGAAGAAGAGGGAGCAGGGGGAGCCAGAGTGAGTTCCTTGCTTTTAAGGTTTTTACTCCACTGCAGTTCATGCTTTGCATGTAGATGCCTGGTCAAGCAGGTTGTGCTAAGGTTCAGAACGTTAATGCCTCGCTTCAGGCTCTGATGGCACAGCGTGCAAACCACTTGGGTCTTGTCGTCAGCACATTGTTTAAAGAAGTGCCATGCCAGGGAACTCCTTGAAGCTGCCTTTGGGGTGCTCGGTCCCTGGTGGCGGTAACCAGTAGCAGGCGAACTCTCTTGGAGGCGGCTGTTCTGCTTTTGCCCCCTGCTCTCTTTTGCTACGCTGTTTGCTCGGTCTTACAACTGCCTCTTCCTCTGAACTATGAAAGTCAGTGGCACGACCTTCATTCAATGTGGGGTCTAGGACCTCATCGTCCCCTGCATCGTCTTCCACACAGTCTTCCTCCCTGACCTCCTGTTCGGTCTGCACACTGCAGAAAGACGCAGCAGTTGGTACTTGTGTTTCGTCATCATCAGAGACGTGCGGACTCTGATGAGGTGGTATTCCCATGTCCTCATCATCAGGAAACATCAGTGGTTGTGCATCAGTGCATTCTATGTCTTCCACCACTGGGGAAGGGCTAGATGGATTCCCTTGGGAAACTCTGCCAGCAGAGTATTCAAACAGCATAAGAGACTGCTGCATAACTTGAGGCTCAGACAGTTTCCCTGATATGCATGGGGGTGACGTGACAGACTGATTGTCTTGGTTTTCAGTTGCCACCTGTGCGCTTTCTGCAGAAGACTGGGTGGGAGATAATGTTGTGAACATGCTGGATCCACTGTCGGCCACCCAATTGACTAGCGCCTGTACCTGCTCAGGCCTTACCATCTTTAGAACGGCATTGGGCCCCACCAAATATAGATGTAAATTCTGGCGGGTACTGGAACCTTAGGTAGTTGGTTCACTACGACGTGTGGCTGTGGCAGAATAGCCATGTCCTCTCTCAGCACAAGAGGGTACACTAACACCACCCCGACCGCGTCCCTTACTAGATGTTTTCCTCATTGTTACCGTTCACCAAGCACCACAATAAGAAAAAAAATATTCGGCCCAATGTATTGATTTCAAATTCAGGCCTTTTTTTACAGGCACCTACCACCATCTGCCTATTTATTTATGTAGCGCATTACACTAATCCAGGCACAGCAGTAACCACTGATTTATGGGAATATCTCTTTTAGGGCTAGTATTTAGGCCCTGGATGAAAGGTATCCTTTTATGGACAGATTTACACTTGGCCTGCAACAGCTCGAACACCAGATTCAGGGTATTGCTATTTTGGCAATTGAATTTCACCCCAGAACAAAATATATGTTTTGGCGGACAATATTATACTTTGCCAGCCACAGCTGTGACACCAGATTTATGGTATTGCTATTTTGGCAATTGAATTTCACCCCAGAACAAAATATATGTTTTGGCGGACACTATTATACTTTGCCAGCCACAGCTGAAACCACTGATTTATGGTATTGCTATTTTGGCAATTGAATTTCACCCCAGAAAATAATATATCCTTTGACGGAAACTATGAAACTTGTCCAGTCACAGCGGGAACACCAGATTTATGGTGTTGCTATTTTGGTAATTGAATTTCACCCCAGAACAAAAGCAATCCATTGACGGACACTATAAAACTTGTCCTGCCACAGCAGAAACCACTGATTTAGGGTATTGCTATTTTGGCAATTGAATTTCACCCCAGAAAATAATATATCCTTTGACGGACACTATGAAACTTGTCCAGTCACAGCTGGAATACCAGATTTATGGTATTTCTATTTTTGCAACTGAATTTTACCCCAGAAAAAAATATATCCTTTGCCGGACACTATTAAACTTGGCCAGCCACTGCTGGGACACCAGATTTAGGGGATTGCTATTTTGGCAACTGAATTTCACCCCAGAAAAAAATATATCCTTTGCCGGACACTATTAAACTTGGCCAGCCACAGCTGAAACCACTGATTTATGGTATTGCTATTTTAGCAATTGAATTTCACCCCAGAAAAAAATATATCCTTTGCCGGACACTATTAAACTTGGCCAGCCACTGCTGGGACACCAGATTTAGGTGATTGCTATTTTGGCAATTGAATTTCACCCCATAAAATTATCTATCCTTTGCGGACACTATTAACCACATTCCGACCGCCTAACACAGGGATGCATCCTGCGGGCGGCCGGAATGTTCCTCCTTGACGCGTTTATTTTATCTATGCCATTTATTTTTTTCTTTCAGCCCAGAGGCTGAATGGAAAAAAAAATCTCATTTCCCATATGCTCAATATAAGGAGAATAGCAGAAACTCCTCATGCTGGCCATACAGGTAATGATTGCAGAGACCCTCAAATGCCAGGGCAGTACAAACACCTCACATGTGACCCCATTTTAGTAAGTAGACACCCCAAGGTATTCCGTGAGGGGCATGGTGAGTTCATTGAAGATTTTTTTTTTTTTTGGCACAAGTTAGTGGAAATTGATTTTTTTTGTTGTTCTTACAAAGTCTCATATTCAACTAACCTGTGAAAAAAAATAACATTTTACATGAACTCACCATAACCCTCACGGAATACTGGCTGCTCCTGCTCCTCCTCTCCTGTCACCTGTTTATAAAAACCACCAATTTCGCTACACATTGTTTGTGCTCCAATGTTTTCCTCCTCTAGTGTTGAGCGCGAATATTCTAATCGCTAATTTTATTTGCGAAAATTGGCACTTTAAGAATTCGCAAATATTTAGCATATAGTATTCGCGAGTACTGTGGATCGTGAATATTCTAATTGCAAATTTAACGCAAATTTATCACGAATATCGGCACCTAGCAACCAATAGGAAAGTTGCCTACCTCTTCGTGTTGATCGCGAATATTCTAATTGCAAATTTTCCCAATCAAGTAAATAATGACTGGAGATCACGAATTATCGACTTTATGGTGAATATTTGGGCAAAACTTCACAAAATAACGCAAATTTGAATATTGCCTATGCCGATCATCACTATTCTCCTCCTTCTCCAGTTAAGCCCCCACAGGGCTCATATGGCAGTGAGATGTAGGAGCCATGTCTCCAGTCTCCTGACCAGCCAGATTTACCAGCATCTGTTCCAGGACATGAAGCAGTGGAATGACATTGTTCATCCCATAGTCCTGGCGACTGACAAATAACGTGGCCTCCTCAAAGGGCCTGAGCAAACAGCAGGTGTCACGCATGAGCTGCCACTGTCTGACATCAAAGTTACACAGGGGAGTACTTCTGTCCGCTTGGATCATTAAGAAATTGTTTATGGCCTTTCTCTGTTCGTATAGTCAGTCCAACATATGGAGGGTGGAATTCCAACCGGTGGAAATGTCACATATCAGCCTATGTTGTGGATGCCATTCTGCCTCTGCAGCTCTAGGAGGGTGTGCTTTGCGATGTATGAGTGGCTGAAGTGCATGCAAAAATTCCTGGCCATTTTTTGGAAGTCTTGCAGATGGGTGGAAGACTTCAGGAACCGCTTGACAACCAGATTGAACACTTGTGCCATGCAGGACGCATGGCTCAGCCTTCCTGGACGCAGCGCCGACACCATGTTCTTCCTGTTGTCAGTCACCATGGATCCGATTTTCAGTTTGCTCGGAGAAAGCCAGGATTCGATTTCTTGATGAACACGGAGCAGTTCCTTCCCTGTGGGACTCCATTCGCCCAGGAAAACGTGAAACCGCCATGCCCTGCACATGTGGTATGCTGGTGGTGCACTGTAAATTGTCCCTGCAGTATAGGCTGAGGACGCGGTGGAGGATGAGGAGGCAGAAGCGGACATTGTCGCAGGACCAATGGCATGAGAACATGGAGGTGGAAGCAGCATCACCTGCCCAAGTTGCTGGTGTGGCTGTGCAGGAACCACATTCACCCAGTGAGCCTTAAGGACTTGTATTCTCATTGACCGTAGCTACCGCTCAACAGGTCGGCGCTGCCATGCACTTTGGCAGACACCGACAGTCTCAAGGACTGGCCCACCTTCTGTTCTACATGTGTGTGCAGGGGTTGTACTGCCTTTTCGGCAAAGAAATGACGGCTTGGGACCTTCCACCTCAGCTTGGTACAAGCCAACATTTCTCTGAAAGGTGCAGAGTACACCACTTGAAAAGGGAGGGACTGCAGCACCAGCAACTTGGACAGTAGCACGTTCAGCTTCTGTGCCGTTGGATGAGTGTACGCATACTGTTGTCTCTTGGCAATCGCTTTGGTGATCGATTGCTGACGGAATGATTGATGAGGAATAGAAGGTCAAGTAGCAGAAGCATCAGGACCAGCAGATAATGGGAAGGACAGACAGCTCCTTTCGGCTGAGGTGGTGGAGCCTTGACTGCCTAAAATTGGCTGCGTGCCACTGGGTGATGCAGCGCTTGCTGCGGCAGGCTGGACCACCACATCGGAGACACAGTTCTCCCAGGCCACTTTATGGGGACGCTGCAAATGTTGACGCAGAGCTGTGGTGACAAGATTGGCACCCTGGCCATGCTTCACTGTCTGCCCAAAGATTCTACATATGGCCCTGTTCACTTCCTCCTGCGGCTTAACAAAAAACTGCCACACCGCCGAGTAGGTGATTTTACCCCCAACACTATGCACTGACTGACTGCTACCATCGCTACCCCGGTCATGTTTGGTTCCCGACCTCCCACTGCTGCCACCCTGCTGACTTCCTGCCACGCTAGCAACTTGCTTGCTCTGCTGCTGTCTCACGGGCAGCCCCTTCGTCACCCGGCTCACAAGTGCGATCAGCTACATCATCATTATCAAGTACTGTCTGCACGTCACTGATGTCCTCCTCAACCCATCTCTTGGTCAGGAGCCTGACTGCTCGCAACACCAGCTCCCACGCCACTCTCCTCATCACTACTTGCCCACCTACTGGAATAAGCAGACGGTGTCTCCTCCACATCTTGGCTTGCCAGTAGCTGCTGACTGTCTTCTAGTAGCTCGTCTACACTGTATAGTAGAGCTGAGCCCACAGCATACAATACTTCTCTGGCTGAGGGAAGAGAAAATGACAGAGGCAGGTTGAGGACAGGTGTGGGCACAGGGCCTGCTGCCGGGCCATGCCAATAAAGGGTTGTGTCTGATGAACCCCCTGACTCTTGGCTGGGGGTGTCTGATGTCACTTGCGACGAAGTCGAAGATTGAGTCAACCATTCAAGAACTGCTGGGTTGATGATCAGGACATGACCGTTAGCTGACACTGGGAGCTCAGGCCTCTCGAAGTGACCCCTGCTGCCACGGCCCCTTACTCTGCTGCTACCTCTGCCTGCGCCAGAAAGATTTAGGCCTATGCCACTCCCCTGTGCAGGGCCTGACACTTCTCATTCTGACATACTGTTAGATCAAATAAATATAAAAGGAACACTCAAAAAAAAGTCTGCAATTTTCTAACTTCACCACACAACGGCTAATAAGCCCTTTTCCCCCCCATTAATACTCACAAAAAAGGGCTTTATAACATATAACTGCACCGCTGAATGGCAAATATATTTTTCTTTTGCCACTAATACACAACAAAAAGGGCTTTAGAACATATAACTGCACTGCTGAACGACAAATATATTTTACTTTTGCCACTAATACAGGACAAAAAGGGCTGTCATTTCGCACTTCACCACACAACGGCTAATAAGCCCTTTTTTTCTCACTAACACAAGCCAAAAAATGCTTTAGACACATATAACTGCACCAAACAAGGGCAAATAAGACATTGAAATATTTCCTGGTAATAAAGCTGATTAATGGCTGTATCAAACAGCACTTGATCCACAATAACAAGAACGGTTTGCTGGAATTACAGAGCTGTATATTGGCAATTTGGGTGCCTAGTCAGTGCAGCAAGGTGTAATAGGATTGCTTCAATTACCCAGGCTGTAACCTCCCCTACTTAACCCTGTTCAAAATAAATGCTGCAAAATAATTCCTTCCTATCCTTTCCCTACACCTTGATTAATCTTTCCCTGCACTTGTAAATCGTTTTTTTAGCACAATGAAGTTTTTTCTAGCACTGTCCCTAACGCCTACTGACATCTCTCTGCATTGAGTACACTGGAAATTGGCAGAATCCAAGATGGCTGAGGGTATTTATAGGGCTGTATTGCATGCATGGCATTATGGGTGATACCACCTTTACAGAGTTCCTTGCTCCATGTCCTCACACTTGCAGCAGCCATTTTAGGAAAAAATGTGATTCGTTACCACGAAGCGTGAGGAAATTCGGATTCGGATCCAATTCCACTTCGTCAGCTTTGATTCACTCATATCTATGCAGCACCTTACAACTGAGCAATGAGGATTTCCATTGTTGTTCTGCTGACGGGGTACAATTTAAATACAGCCAAAATTTATTTTTATTTTTTTAGTTCTCTTCCCCAGCATATCGTTAGAACCAGGGTGTTCCTAGAAAATAAGGCATTGTTAAAGGCATCATGCTTGGTGCTGCAGCGGCTGGTGATGAGCCGGGACTAGCTGCAGCTGTTGCAGGGGACCCGCTAAGATCAGGCTGCTCACTATCTCCTTGTTCAGACATGACAATGACAGTGTTTGAATACAATGCAAATCTACACACTTTCTGCCTTGTGTTGTTATGGGCAACAGTCACTTTATAGGCATCTAGCCCTTTAAGAAAGTTCTCTGCAGTGCTCCGGTCCCACTCTGCAGCTCACGGTAATGCTTTCCGTTATATACCATATTTTTCACCCTATAAGACACATCTGCCCATAAGACGTACCTAGGTTTTAGAGGAGGAGAATAAGAAAAATATATTTTTCATTAGACCTCAGATCAGACCCCCAATGTTAATCAGACCTCAACTCACAGTATCAATTAGACCCCCAATGTTAATAAGACCCTCAAACAGACCACAGATCAGACCCCAATGTAAATGAGCCCCAATCAGAACCTCAATGTTAACCCCTTAAGGACACGGCCATATTTCACCTTAAGGACCTGGCCATTTTTTGCAAATCTGACCAGTGTCACTTTGTGTGAATAACTTTAAAATGCTTTTACTTATCCAGGCTATTCTGAGAATGTTTTTTGTCACATATTTCACTTCATGACACTGGAAAATGGAGTTAAAAAATTCATTTTTATTTATAAAAAAATACCAAATTTACCAAAATTTGTGTCAATTTCTCTACTTCTATAATACATAGTAATACCGCCAAAAAAAGTTAGTAATTTACATTCCCCATATGTCTACTTCATGTTTGGATCATTTTAGGAATGTCATTTTATTTTTTGTGAACGTTACAAGGCTTAGAAGTTTTAAAAGCAAATCTTGAAATTTTTCTGAAATTTAAAAAAAACATGTTTTAGGGACCAGTTCAGGTCTGAAGTCACTTTGTGAGGCTTACATAATAGAAACTGTAGCGAAGAGGCAGTGTAGTCCACCATGCCTCCGCTGGTAGACAGGAACAGCATACAATAATCCAGGTAGCGTTACAATAATCCCTTTTTCCCAAGAACTAGAGGACACACAGCTTGGGAGTCAACTAACTCTATTTTGGCATAGCACATCTAGTTAAACCCCCAACAGCCTCATTTACATACGATAGGGTACATAGATGACTGTAGTACAAGGAAGGGTGGGGTCAGACAATAGCAAGGGATGATGGGAGATTGAGGAGGGAGAGAGCAGTTAGTTTTAACTAGTCTCCCAGTGTCCCTGAGACAACACCCTGCTGGGGAAACAATGGGATAGGAAAGGAGGGGAAGAGGCACTGAAAAGCAATGCATTTAACATAGTAAACAGACCAAACAGGCAATAACATGATAGTAAGAGCAGAATATATACAAAGACATTCTCTAAGTGGCTAGGTTTGTCACAGAAACCAACCAAAAATGACCCCATTCTAGAAACTACACCCCTCAAGGTATTCAAAAAAGATTTTACAAACGTCGTTAACCTTTTAGGTCAGGCATGTCCAAACTCTGGCCCTCCAGGTGTTGCAGAACTACAACTCCCAGCATGCCCTTCTGTAGGTTGATAGCTGTAGGTTGTCCAGGAATGATGGGAGTTGTAGTTTTGCAACATCTGGAGGGCCGGAGTTTGGACATGCCTGCTTTAGGTGTTTCACAATAGTTATTGGCAAATGGAGATGAAATTTAAGAATTGCAATTTTTTGGCAAATTTTCCATTTTAATCCATTTTTTCCAGTAACAAAGCAAGGGTTAATAGCCAAACAAAACTCTATATTTATTGCCCTGATTCTGTAGTTTGCAAAAACACCCCATATCTGGTCGTAAACTACTGTACGGCTACACGGCAGGGTGTAGAGGGAAAGTAGCGCCGTGTGGTTTTTAGAAGGCAGATTTTGCTGGACTGGTTTATCTACACCATGTCCCATTTGAAGCCCTCCAGAAACCATATGGCATTCCTTTCCTTCTGTGCCCTGTCGTTTGGTCATACAGCAGTTTACAACCACATATGGGGTGTTTCTGTAAACTGCTAAATCAGGGCAATAAATATTAAGAATTGTGTGGCTATTAAACCTTGCTTTGTTACTGAAAAAAATGGATTAAAATGGAAAATTAGCCCAAAAATACCTGTTTTTAAAACATTTTTTTGACTGTGTTAATCTGAGGTGTTAGGTCATGGGGTATTTTTAAAAATCAGATTGTTATGGATGTGGCGATATCTAATATGTCAACTTTTTTTTAATTTATTTAGGTTTTACACTATATATTATTCTTTTTTTAAACAACAAAAAAAAAAATTGTTAGTATCTCCAGAGTCTGAGTCAGTTTTTTTTTTTTTTGTTTTTTTAGCTGAATGCTTTAGGTAGGTGCTCATTTTTTTGCAGGAAGGGGAGGTATTTTTATAGAGCAGATTATTATGGATGAGGCAATACCTAATTTGTCTACTTTTTGAAATTATTTTAGTTTTACAAAATATCATTTTTGAAAAAAAAAAATTCTTTTGGTGTCTCAAGGCTGAGAACCGTAGTTTTTTTTTTCGATTGTCAGTGGCTAAATGGAATTAAAATTGGGGAAGGGGATTATAAATTTAGTACTCCATGGAAGTGTGGTACTCCCTGAAGCAACCAATAACGCAGAGGCCCAGATGATCGGGTCACGTGTCACACTGAGTGGTGGTCTCTTTCCGTTTCCCCCTCCTGGGACACACTCTGCACTTTTTTTTTTGGTCCGTTCCCTCCTTTCCAGTATGGGGGACTGGACCTGGAAAGTGTTGGCCAGGGACGATCTGGGCACCTCCAGTTCCCGAGGTACTCCAGCCTGCTCTTTCCCAGTCAGAAAAGATCAGGTCCTTGAGGACTGCCTCATAGAACTGAAGGAATTTCCCTGTGTTGCTAGCTCTCTGGGATGGCACAAAAGAGTTGTACATGGCAACCTGTACCAAGTAGACCGCAACTTTTTTGTACCATGCCCGGGTTTTGCGCATGGCGTTATATGGCTTGAGGACTTGATCAGAGAGATCAACTCCTCCCATATACCGATTGTAGTCGACGATACAATCGGGCTTTAGGACTGTTGCCACGGTACCTCTCACAGGGACAGGGATAATGCTGTTACTGTGAATTGCAGACAGTACAAGTACATCCCTCTTGTCCTTATATCTGACCAGCAACAGGTTTCCACTGGTAAGGGCATGGGTCTCATCCGTGGGGATAAGTACCTAGAGGTGGAGGGTAGGGAGGCCGCGTTGATTTTTCCGCATGGTCCCACAAGCGAATGTGGATCTGGCGGCGAGGGATTGGAACAAGGAGATGCTAGTATAAAAGTTATCCACGTACTGGTGGTAACCCTTATCTAGCAGTGGGTGCATAAGGTCCCACACAAGTTTCCCGTTAACACATTGAGTGGGGTGACATTCTGGGGGTTGAATATGGGAATCTTGCCCCTCGTACACACGAAACTTCCAGGTACATAGGCCTCCAAAAATGTGGCCCCAAAGTGATCGATGACCAGCCTGATTTTGTACAGACGGTCATAGGCAGGGTCACAATGGGGGGGACATGCTGAATTATCTGCATAATGCAGGCATTTACGAATGGCCTCAAACAGGGAGCGTGTCATGGCCGTACTGTAAAGTGCGGTCTGGTAGAGGACGTCTCACTCCAGTACAGCCTGACACTGTTTTTTTTTACTAGGCCCATGTGCAGCACGAGGCCCCAAAACGTACTCATCTCGGCTTTACTGACCGGAGTCCAGCCACAGGTCCTAGCCAAAAAGGAGCCCAAATGTTGCACAATGAACTGTTGGGCGTACAGGTTCGTTTGCTCCACCATCAGATTCACAAAGTGGTCACTAAAAAAAAGACTAAGATAGTCGTATTCAGTGAAGCCCACTGTGGGAATCTGGATTCCTGGTTGGCCAACAAAATCAGGAATCACGGGCTCAAAATCCTCTGGGGTACACCATGCAAGTTCACCGCTAGGGGGCTCAGGTGAACTTATCTGGTGGGCTGGAAAACTAGTACGAGCCCCAGAGCTGCTCTTACTAGTGTGGGCCACAGGGTCCCTGGCATGGAGGCCCCCTTGCTCCGCCTGGCAGCAACCGCCGCCTTGGGGGCTCATCATCATCGCTAGATGATGAGGAGGACCCGGTTGACAAGAGTAAAGTGGTCTCATCCTCACTGGGGCTCTCAGAGTCGGAGGCAAGCTGGGCTTATGCCTCCTCGGCTGAGAACGTCCGGCGGGCTATAGGGGAGTGTGTGTGTGCGTGTGAGGATGCGTGGAAAACTTTATTTAGTGTGCATGTGTGTGGGGGCACAGGTGTTCACGGAATTTTCACTAAAACAAACTAACTGATCTAACTAGCTGATCAGCGGTGTGGTGGGCGATGCACTAACAGTGGCCGGACACTAATAGTTCCGGCCACAGTCAGCATACGCAAAAAAATAAAATAAAAACGCTTGTGCCCCAAAAAATGCATGTGGGGGTGCAAGAGGGCAAGCTGCAGCACCCCTGGGGGGGGGGGGGGGGCTAGGGTCACACAGCTGTGCTAACAGGTGGCCTTTCTGTCACATCAATGACGGCATGATGTAGCACATCTGAGAGGCGTGGTCCTGCCCTCTCCCCCGCCTTATCCTCTCCCCTGCCTTTTTGGGATAGCTCCTCTGAAGGACTCGGGGCGCGCATGGTGTACATGACGGTTTAAGGCACCGTGGTCTGGGCTACTTCCTTTCCATATCCCTGAGTCTGCCGAGTCTGCTGAGCTGTGACGTAAACTGCTGGCGGGAAGTATGGGAAGTACCTGGAGAGAGTATCGGGTCCCGAATTGAGATACCTTCATCCCGGATCTGACGCGGTGGCATGGCACGTGGAGAAGGCTTGGTGTTAAAGGCGGGAAGACACGGCGGCTCTCCGCGGAAATGACACGGCTCAACTGGCTTTACCTACTCCGACACACACCCAGACGCTTATGTGAGGAGTGGCGCAGTAATCCTGGCGTGGAAAAGTACCGCAAAGATAACAGCATTGATGGGACACCCTAGATAGTAACTGTTTGAGGAGGTCTGTTATGCGGGTACTGTGAGTACTTTACATTAAGAGATTTACTGCTACAGTATTTTCCAATAATGGCAAAAAACGTTCTCAGTAAAAGACTACCGGGCGGAATTTTGACTGCTACAGATAAGGGGTTTTTATCTCTCGCTTGGAACAGGGCCTTGGAGAGCAGAATCATTAGGGAGGTGATTCAGATAAGACATCACCTCCTGGGACCGATTCTACATGTGTACACCGCTTCTGGATCTGGTCAATTCACTCCCTAAGGCTGATGGGGGACAGTTTGTACTGTGATTCTGTAAGAGTGAATACGGGGCCATTATTGATTAGCTGTTTGATGAACTAGAAATCACATTTCCTCTCGGATTGGAACTACTTGGGTGCCTGGCACCTGTTCGTAAAATAGTTATGTACTCTGATCTCTAAAACTCGGCCTCTATAGATAGGTGTGACTGGAGCAATTTATTATTGCTGTTACTGGACTTTGAACTCACTATAAGAGGGGTTTCTGAACATTTGCCAGTGTCACAAGTTCCTTACAATATGTCATACTTTGTGTGTTCTATTCACCATTTACCTGTCGTAATTTAACCGGCTCCTCCTAGTTATGTTCTGAAGATATCTGATAGAAATTGCAAGATTTTCCAATCAGAATTAAAGAGGGAGTCATGGAGGAAGCACATTAACTCTGTAGCAGGAAATCTGGGCATGAGGATTGTCTTTGCTCAGACTGTTAAAAGGGGTTAGCTGTCTGGGTGTTACTAGATGTTTCTGGAATTAATGTTCTCTTCTACACCTCCGTAGATTGTTTAATTCCTGGACGCTAGTCCGTTGTCTGTTTGGTCTCGGAGAGATAGAAAAGTGGTTTGCTCACAAGAAACTGTAAGATAGACTATAATGGCACCCAAGATACAAAACAGGAAATCTCACCCAAACAAAGCGGTAACGATGGCTACACTACTAAGATGGACAGATTTTTAAAATCTCCACAAGCCAAGACCAGAGTGGGTCATAAAACACACTTGGGTGATGTAAATGATCCCCTTGAACCCCCTATGGACCTGAGATCTACCCCTGAACAGCACCCGGGTTGAGCGAGTTACCATAATTGATAAAAAACTAGAGGATATTTTAAAAGCAGTTAACCAGTTTAATCAAGCTATTGGAGATGTATCAATTAAACTAGCCTCTGTTCAAATGGATATTATGCTAATTAAAGATGATATGAATGGAATACGAGATAAGATCAAGTCACTGCAGAGTACATCTCAAGAAACAAAAAAAGAGCTAGACAAGACAGCCTCCAAGGCCTTCGACAGGGTGGAGTGGGACTTCCTATTGCTGATACTGGAAAAGATGGGCCTGGGTGTAGACTTTATCATTTGGGTAAAGTTACTATATAGACATCCCCTAGCCAGTATTAATATAAATGGGATAAGAACTGACCCAGTTATTTTACAGCGTGGTACTAGAAAAGGTTGCCATCTATCGCCTCTCCTGTTTGCCATGTTTATGGAGCCTCTTTCCTGCAGGATTAAAGCGAATGATAATATAAGAGGGTTTGGCAAAAACGGAATAAGAGATAAAATAAGCTAATATGAGGACAATGTCCTGCTTTTTCTCAATGATTGAGCTCGTATAGTCCCTTATGTGATGAATGTGATTAAGGAATTTGGCAGGGTTTCCGGTTTTGAGGTAAACTGGTGTAAATTGGTGCTTCTCCCGTTAAGTAGAGCCCCTCAGAAAAAAATTGAATATATAAGGGTCCTCTCAACTACAGATTCAATAGAATACCTGAGAATCAGGATTAGTGCTGAAATCCGTGACTACTGCAAACTGAATATTTTGCCCACTATTGATAAAATTTGGTGCAAAATTCAAGTTTGTCAGCAACTAAATCTAGCAAAAGCAGATAGAATAGCTCTGATAAAGATGATTTTACTCCCGCAAATATTATATAAAATTACCCCCTGCCTGATATGGATCGAAGATGCTATGTTCAACTTGATTGAATGTCTCTTCAACGACCTAATTTGGGGCCGCTCTAGAGTTCGCATTAAACAGAAATATCTTGTTGTCCAGATGATGCGGGGGGTTTATCTTTGCCCTCCCTGCAGGGTTATTATTTAGCAGCTCAGATCCAATAGATTATGACTGTAACATGTAATAAACAACACTTCTTGATCAAGGAATATCTAGGTCAAGAGCAAAATATATTCAGCATATTGGAGGCGGGTAATTTTGAATAAAAGGGAAAGGACTTCCCAATTAGTCGCTCGATTCACATGGTGTGGATAAAGGTAAAAAAAACTTTTAGGGATTTCTCATGCTACGAATTTCACACCACTATGGCACAATATTTATATTAATGAATTTAATTTGATTCAAGATTTTAGGTTTTGGGAAAGACAGGGGATAACCCTATTAGACCCTATTCAGATTACCACAAATGGGGTGATTAAAAATGTGGAAGTTTTGCTGGGTGAGCATGTAAGTAGCCCGTTAGTTAGGTATAGATAATATTAATTAAGGCACGCTTTTGCACACATTAAAAATGTAGATTATTTATGTGTAGAATCGCATGATTTTATGGATTTTTGTTTTTTACTTGTGGGGAAAAAAGTATCTATTTCACAAATTTATAGGAAAATAATCTACAATATTGCTACAGTAACAAAATTTAAAAGTGAAGCACGATGGGCAGAAGAAATAGGTTCTAACGCGACCCTTAATTGGAAACAAATCTATAAAAATATTAAAAAGTCATCCCTATCGAGCAATCATAGAATGATTCAATTTAACATACTGCACAGATTATATTACCACCCAGGTATGAGTCGCAGAATTTACGATAACCCAAATTATGTATGCCGAAAATGTGGAAGTGAATCGGCAGACTTCTTACACTTAATATGGTCAGGCCCGGTCGTCTGGACTTTCTGGAGCGGGGTATACGAGCTGCTAGAACGTAGAACTTCATATAAAATTTCATTTAATATTGAAACTGCAATACTTGGTCAAGTTCAATCGTCTAAGATGATGAGTGGGCGTGAAGATCTGCTCTGGCTGAAATCTTTATTGTTGGCAAGGGTTATGATTGTTAGGAAATGGGATCCTAGAATGGTCTTCTCTGGTTGAAAGGATTAAAGAATTTGAGAGGTTTGCCTCATGGGACCAACATCAAATACATAAGTGGGGAAAAATATGGTCCTCTTGGAACAGAGAGATTTAAAGGAAATATATACATACACTTTAAAAGGAAGGGAGGAGGAGAGGAAGAAAAAAGAAAAATATTTATTTTTATTTTCTCCTACTAGCGTGTTCGTCGACACCGGTGTCACTGGGGTGGGTGTGTGTGGGGGGATACTTACTATGTATCTGTATTTATATTAGAGTATATATATTGTTTGTGGCATGCTGCTCAATTGCAGTTTAGATGTAACTGTTTCACTTATGAAATTCAATTGTCTCACTTATAAACTTTGTTTATTGATATGTGAAAATTAATAAAAATTGAATTAGAAAAAAAAACAAAACAGGTGGCCTTTCTGTCTTTCGTTATGGTGGTCAGCTAGTAGCTTGGAATCTCCCCACCAAAATGGAGAGGAGGCTAAAGCCTGATAAACAACACTTATCTTCCTTTGCCAGTATTCTCACTCCCTCTCTGGGTTGCTTGGATCTTCTGTAATCTTTCACAACAAAAAAGTTGCATAAGGCCCGAATTTTTAATTTTCACAACATGTAACAATGCACTCCATTTGTTATCCATTTTCTCCTAAATACAGCAATACCCCATATGTAGTTGTAAATTGCAGCTTGAGCACCATGTGCATTTGAGGCTTAGTTTGGTGATTTATACAGCACTGGCCGACAACTGTAGATGCTCTCGTATGAAATAAAAAAAAGTGTCCTCATTTTAGAAACCACACCCTTTGCAATATTTACTAATTTTGACCCCACAGGTGTTTTGCAAAAATTAACTTACAGCAAATGGTGCAAAGTGAAAATCGCTAGTTTTACAGAGATGCCATTTCAGTGCCCAATATGTTGTGCCCAGCATATGCTCATGTGAAAAGCAAGCCCATTTATTATGCCATGCTTCCTGTTTTTTTTTTATAAACACCCCTACATGTGGTCCTAATCTTTTGTCTAACCAGGGCTCAGGAGTAAAAGAGCACCATGTATTTTTGAAGCCCAATGTGGTGATTTACACATTTTCTGCTCACAACTGTGGAGGCTCTGGGGTGAAATAATAAATCGAACCCCCAAGAAGTTACCCCATTTTGGCAAATACACCCCTCAAGATATTTATTAAGGCATGTCGTGAGCATTTTGTCCTTAATGGTATTTTGCATGAATTAATGCGCAATGGACTATGGAAATTGCAAGATTTCCACAGATATGGTATTTCAGTACCCAGTTGATGGCATCTGATACACACCACACCCTTTAAATTATTAGGCGGGTTTTAATGGATACTAAAATACCATAAATGTGGATGTAAACTGCCGTTTGGGTACGACAGGTTCAAGAAAGACCACCATTTGGCTTTTGCAGTGCAGATTTTGATAGATTGGTTTATAGGCACAATATTGCTTTCACACAGCCTATGTACAGCTGTTTTATGAGGTCCATACATTTTTTTTTCTTGATGGAGCTGTAAGAGGACTTATTTTTTTGCAATACAAGTTACAATTGTCATTGGTACTATTTTGGGGTATATACAACTTTTGAAGGACTTTTTATTTTGCTTGTTGGGAAGCAGAATAAAAAACATGCAGTCATTGCTCTTTGGCCCCTTTCACACGGGCGAGTTTTCCGCGCGGGTGCAATGCGTGAGGAGGACGCATTGCACCCGCACTGAATCCGGACCCATTCATTTCTATGGGGCTGTGCACATGAGCGGTGATTTTCACGCATCACTTCTGCATTGCGTGAAAATTGCAGCATGTTCTATATTCTGCGTTTTTCACGCAACGCAGGCCCCATAGAAGTGAATGGGGCTGCGGGAAAATCGCAAGCATCCGCAAGCAAGTGCAGATGCGTTGCGATTTTCCCGCATTGTTGCTTAGCAACGGGACCCAATCTCTATTATTTCCCCTTATAACATGGTTATAAGGGAAATAATAGCATTCTTAATAAAGAATGCATTGTTAAATGAAGAGGAAGGGTTAAAAATAATAAAGTTAACTTACCTTAGCCACTTGATCGCGTAGTCGCGATCTGTCCTCTCTTTCCTGCAGCATCTATGATCTAAAGGACCTGTGATGACGTCACATCACATGGTTCAATCACATGGTCCATCTTACCATGGTGATGGACCATGTGATTGGATCATGTGATGTGACGTCATCACAGGTCCTTTAGATCATAGATGCTGCAGGGAAAGAGAGGACAGATCGCGACTACGCGATCAAGTGGCTAAGGTAAGTTAACTTTTATTATTTTTAACCCCTTCCTCTTCATTTAACAATGCATTCTTTATTAAGAATGCTATTATTTCCCCTTATAACCATGTTATAAGGGGAAATAATCAATTCTCCAGTAGACCCGAAACCGGACTTCAGTGATGAAGTCCGGCTTCGGGTTGGGTACCAAACATGGCGTTTTTTCTCGCGAGCGTGCAAAACGTGTTGCAAACGTTTGCACCCGCGCGGGAAAAACGCACATATTCCCGCAACGCACCCGCCTCTTACCCGCCTGTGAAAGAGGCCTTTGGGTTTTGTTATTGTGGCAGACACTGGAAAAATGACATGTTATCTTTATTCTGGTAGTCAGTACAATTACAGCGATACCAATTTGATATATTTTACGTTTTTACCACTATTACACAAAGTTAAAAAAAATCATGTTTTGCGTTGCTATTTTCTCAAAGCCATATTTTTTTTTTTTTTTTTATAGATGGTCCTGTTTGTGGCCTCATTTGATTTTTTTGATCACTCAATATGTTAGGCGACATGACAAAAAATGTCTGTTTTGGCGCTGTTGTTTTTATTTATTTTTTAACGGTGTTCACCTGCCTGGGTAGATCATGTGATATTTTTATTGAGCCAGTCGTTACAGACAAGGAAATATCTATGTCTATTTTGTTTATTATTATTTTTTATTGTGCTTGACTTGTGGGGAAAGGGCACTATTTAATTTTTTTCCTTTAAATTTTTATATTTCATTTTTATAAAACACTTATTTTTTTTTATTCTTACTTTTTCTCTTTGTCCCACTTTAACATTTCACGGTCTGATCCCTGTTTCAACTGTATTGAAACTGTCAGTATTATACTGATAGTTGACCTATGAGATCAAGTCTGGGTCTATGCCTCACTGTACATGTAAGGCCTTTTTCAATTGAACATATGGCTGTTTCAGTAATTTGCAGTCCGCAAAAAACGGATTTGCAAAAAAATGGATGACATCCTTGTGCATTCCGTTTTTTTGCGGAACTGAACATCTGGCTTCTAATAGAACAGTACTTTCCTTGTCCGTGTTCCGGACAAGAATAGGACAAGTTCTATCTTTTAATGGAACAGAAAAACGTAAATACGGAAACGGAATGCACACGGAAACACTTCAGTTTTTTTAGGGACCCATTGAAATGAATGGTTCCATATACGAACTGTATGCGGAACGCAAAAAACGGCCTGTACACTCGCAAAAATAAAACGTTTGTGTGAAAGAGGCCTATGGCGTTGGTACAGGTTAGAAAGGCATCTGTCAGAAGGATTAACCAGCTTGATTACAAAATATCTATCTTCTCCCATTTTGTTGCTGCATTTAGGAGAAATATGTTATTCTTTAAATATGCCAATTAGGACTTGAGTGTACAGAGGTTGAGCCCTAGCCAGTCCTTGACATCCCCCCACAACTTCACTGATAGGGCCATACATTTAGATGGAGGGGAGAGTGTCCACCCTTCGTGCTCTTAAGCCATTATTTGCATATTTTTTTAAACTTTCTCCTAAATTCAGATTTTTAAAACTTTTTCCTATATGCAGCAACAGATCAGGGGAAGAAAGGTATGTTTCTAGTTAGCAAGATCAGCCGTACTAGGTATTATGGCTCATTTTATAGTGCTGATCTTGCCCTCAATATAGGATACAGTATGCACTTATCTTATATTTTTTTTATTTTACATTTTCATACATAGATTCATTCTGATTCTTTTCTTGGAAAGCAAAAGTTGAAATTTTAATTTTTGCATCCAGCATTTATTTTTTATTTTACTCAATTATACTTTCATTTTTTTTTCAGCACTTTATGTTCTGAGGGATCTGTGATTTTGATAGGTGACTGTAGTTATGCATATCTATTGACAGTACAGTGTATAATATATAGTTTGCGTTACTGTTCAAAATGATAATCATATATTTTTTTTTAATATTTTATCTTAGAAACTTCAGCAGCCCTCTGATTTGGGAAGTAGTTAGTGAGCCCAAAGTTGATGTTCATGAGCTTGAAGGTCTATTTTCCAAAACTGCAGTGAAAGAGAAAAAGAAACCTATTTCTGAAACTATAACCAAGACAAAGTCCAAACAAGTAAGTCTTTATATCCTTTATGATTTTATTGAAAAAGAGATTGATTGTATTCTATTTTGTGACGCTGGTCTGAAAATTGAACATGCATCACATGTATGACAAATTTACTCAATTAGAAATATGTATATAGTGACATTTTGTGATTGTTTCTATGCCATATATAACATTCCTCCTCATTGCTTTTGCAATTTTGGATACCTTTTGGTAAAGCCTAGTGCTAATTTTTATAAATTTTGGATTCCATGTATAATATTTTTGCTTACACTGTAAGACTTGAATAATTACCTGGAAAACAGACAAGATGAGTCAGACCAGGTGAGACAGAACCAAGCCAAATCTAAAGACAATAATCAAGAATGTTACCCAGCCAAAATCATTATCAAGAGAATCCAAACAGAACCAAATCAGAAAAAGAGATTGTACCAAGACAGAGGTGCATACCAGGGATGTCAAGTTAAATCCAAAGAGTCAGGCAGAATGGTCGAGGTTAATACTAGAGATGAGCGAATCGAAGTTGGCGAAGTGGAATTCTATCCGAATTTCAGAAAACATTCGATTTGCACCAAATCCGAATTTCCTCAAGTTTCGTGGTAACGAATCACATTTTTTCCTAAAATGTCTGCTGCACTTATTAGGACATGGAGCAAGGAACTCTGGGAATGAGGGATTAATGCCATGCATTTAGCCAATCAGCAGCCAGCCTGCCCTGTGATGTCACAGCCCTATAAATAGCCTCAGCCATCTTGGATTCAGCTATTTTCCAGTGTACTTCGTGCAGGGAGAGACGTGAGCAGGCCCTAGGAACAGGGGTAGAAAAGACTTTTAAAACTTTTATTTTGTTGTATAAAAGTTTAGGGAAAGGATAGGGAGGAATCATTCCACAGTAATGAAGCAGAACAGGGTTCAGTAGGGGAGTGTACTGACTGGGGATCCAAACTGCCAGTATACAGCTCTGTAATTGTAAGTGCTATTGATACAGCCATTAACAGGGTTTATTACCTGGAAATATTTATACGTCTTATTTTCCCTTGTGCTGTGCAGTTACATGTTCTAAAGCATTTTTTGGCTTGTATTAGTGGCAAAAAAGGGCTTATTAGCTGCTAATTAGCTGTGAAGTGAGAAAATTACAGCCCTTTTTGGCGTGTATTAGTGGCAAACAAATATATATTATTTGTCGTTCAGCTGTGCAGCTATATGTTCTAAAGCAGGCATGCTCAACTTGCGGCCCTCCAGCTGTTGCAAAACTACAACTCCCATCATGCCTTGCTGTAGGCTGATAGCTGTAGTCTGTCCGGGCATGCTGGGAGTTGTAGTTTTCCAACAGCTGGAGGGCCACAGGTTGGGCATCCCTGTTCTAAAGCCTTTTATGGTATGTATAAGTGGAAAAAAATAAGTGCCTATATGCCATTCAGTGGCGCAGTTATATGTTCTAACGCCCTTTTTGGAGTGTTTTAGTGGCACACAAAAAAAGTATTTGCCGTTGTGTGGTGAAGTGAGAAAATGACAGCCCTTTTTAGTGTGTGTTAGTGGCAAAAAAATATATATTTGCCGTTCAGTGGTGCAGTTATATGTTCCAAAGCCCTTTTTGGCGTGTATTAGTATAAAAAAATATATAATATTTGCCATTCAGCGGTGCAGTTATATCTTCTAAAGCCTTCTTTGGCGTGTATTAGTGGGGTGTTTCAATTTCCTTTTTATTTATTATTTATTTGATCTAACAGTATGTCAGAAAGAAAAGTGCCAGGCCCTGCACAGGGGAGTGGCAGAAGCCTAAATGTTTCTGGAGCAGGCACAGGTCACAGCAGAGTAAGGGGGCGTAGCAGCAGGAGTCTCTGCGATAGGCCTGAGCTCACGGTGTCATCTAGCGGTCGTGTCTTGACCAGCAACCCAGCGGTTCTTGAATGGTTGACTCGGTTATCCACTTCATCCCAAGTGATATCAGACACCCCCAGCCAAGAGATGGTGGGTTCGTCAGACACAACCTTTAGTTGGTATGGCCCGGTAACAGGCCCTGTGCCCTCACCTATCCTGAACCCGCCTCTGTCCTTTTCTGTTCCCTCAGCCACACAAGTATTATATGCTGTGGGCTCAGCTCCACTATACAGTGAGGACGAGCTACTAAAGGACATTCAGCAGCCAAGATGTGGAGGAGTACATCAGTGACGTGCAGACAGTACTCGATGATGTACCTGATCGCACTTGAGAGCCGGGTGACAAAGAGGCTTCATCATCGGGAGAAGAGGGTGGAAGCTTGCCCCTGAGGCAGCGATGGAGTCAGCAAGTTGCTAGTGTGGCCGGGAGTCAGCAGGGTGGTAGCAGTGGGAGGTACGTAGCCAAACGTGCCCAGGGTAGACCACCCACTTCGCAGGAGCCTATCTGCCTGGAAAGTAGTGGTTCGCGGAAGCACCAGCGGTAGCAGTCAGTCAGTTCAGAGTGTTGGGGGTAAAATCACCTACTCGGCGGTGTGGCAATTTTTTGTTAAGCCACTGGAGGAGGTGAACATGGCCATTTGGTGAAGCGTGGTCTGTCGGTGTCTGCCAAAGTGCACGGCAGTGCCGACGTATGGAGCTTTAACTACGGTCAGGGACAATACATGTCCTTTCTGGCCCACTGGGTGAATGTGGTTCCTGCACAGCCACACCAGCCACTTGGCCCATGATGCCGCTTCAGCCTCCATGCTCTTATGCCTTGGTTCTGTGTCAATGTCTGCCTCTGCCTCGTCATCCTCCACCATGTCCTCAGCCTTCACTGCAGGGACAATTCACAGTGCCCCTCCAGCATACCATATGTGCAGGGCACCAGGGTAGCGTGTTCTGCACCTCGTTTGCCTGGGCAAATCGAGTCACACAGGGGAGGAACTGCTCCATGTCCATCATCAAAATATCGAATCCTGGCTTTCTCCACGACAACTCAAAATCGGAACCATGGTGACCGACAGTGGGAAGAACATGGTTTCAGCGCTGTGTTAAAAAGGGCTGAGCCATGTTCTCTGCATGACACAATTGTTCAATCTGGTTGTCAAGTTGTTCCTGAAGTCTTCCACCCATCTGCAAGACATCCAAAAAATGTCCAGAAAACTTTGCACCTCATCCACTTGTACACTACAAAGCACACCCTCCTTGAGCTGCAGCGGCAGAACGGCATCCCAAACATAGGCTGATATGTGACGTTTCCACCAGTTGGAATTCCACCCTTCATATGTTGGACCCACTATATGAACAGAGAAAGGCCATAAATGATTTCTAAATGATCCAAGTGGACAGGAGTACTCCCCTGTGTAACTTTGATGTCAGCCAGTGGCAGCTCATGAGGGATACCTGCCGTTTGCGCAGGCCCTTTGAGGAGGCCACGTTATTTGTCAGTCGCTAGGACTAAGGGATGATCAATGTCATTCCACTGATTCATGTCCTAGAACAGATGCTGGTAAATCTGGCTGGTCAGGGGACTGGAGACGTGGCGCCTACATCTCATGGCCACATGAGCCCTGTGGGGGCTAAACTGGAGGGGGAGGAGGAGGACATTGGAGCACAAGAAATGTGTAGTGAAATGGGTGGTTTTTATACACGGGTGACAGGAGAGGAGGAGCAGGAGCAGCCATAGGAGTTACAGGGCGATTAGAAAGATGAAGCAGATGACTCAGACACATCGTGGCAGTATGCAGTGGAGATGGAGGCAAGGAGTCCCTACGAGTCACTTTCGCAAATGGCCCGGTGAATGATCACTTGTTTGCGTAGTGACAGCCAAATTGTTACCATTTGGCAGAGGGATAACTTCTGGCTCTCCATCTTGTTGGACCCTCTCTCCCGGTCCCAAATGGGGGACTTTTTTACCGCTGAGAGGGAGGACAAACTGAACTACTATAGAGACATCCCATGTAGTCAGTTGGCCACGGTCTATCTGCGCCATCGTCCATACTCTTGCAGGTCTGACCGGGGGGGCCCTCTGCGTTCATGTCCCTCATCCATGGCTGCTGTGGCAGGGTGCCGGGGTAGGAGCAGTTCCAGATCCATCAGCAGCAACTTGAGTCTAGAGTCGCTGATGAGCAACTTTCTTCAACCACCTAGTGAAGAAACTACTCACCATCACTAGCAGCAGCTAGACCTGGAGCAGGACCTGAACCATCAGGTGGTGGCATATTTGGACAGCACCCTGCAACCCCACATTGAAGATGCGCCGGACTACTGGGCAGCAAAACTGGATTTGTGGCCGCAACTGGCAGAGTTTGCCCTGGAAAAGCTGTCCTGCCTGGCCAGTAGTGTGGCATCAGAGTCGGTGTTTAGTGCGGTGGGGGCCATACGTACCCCAAGAAGAACTCTCCTGTCCACCCAAAATATGAAGAGACTGAGCTTTGTCAAGATGAATCAGGCATTCATCAGCCAGGATTTCCACCCACCAATGCCTGATGCATCAGACTAGATTCATAGTACCACACCAACACTTTGACAAAAGAGACCGGTTTCTTCTTGGTACCTGCCTCAGCTACTATTCTGATGCTGCCACACCTTATGCCACACATCTGATGGTACAGCTGGTACTGGTATTGCCACCCACCTTCCCACTCTGTCAAGGGGTCACTTTGTGGTCTCTTGATGCTGCTGCCACCTGTCAATCTTCAGTGTGGGAGGGAAACACCACACCGAGCATAGGAGGGAAGGGGGAACAGGGAATCAGCCCTGAGAACTAGGGAAGGAAGATGGACACATCCTAGTGAAAACCCTAACCAAAATCCTGACTGACTACAAGTATGAACAGACCCCAAAAGGTAGGTGAGTTCATCCACAGAAATACCTAGAGTCCTGTCTTGCTCTATCGGACCCTGGTACTAATGGCAGGGAAGAGACAATCTGTTCCTCCAAAAGGAAGGACAAACAGGAGTCTCCTCCAGGCCTCATACAAACAATAAGGAAATGCAACACACAGAACCCAAACAAAATACAAAGGGAAAGGAAAGACTTAATTTCAAAGGGGCTATGCAAGCAACAGAAACTCAGCCGAGATCCAACCACAAACTATTCAAAGGTCCAGGTACCAAAACCAACAAATATAAATAAGGAAGGTTAAAGGGAACCTGTCATCAACTTTATGCTGCCCATACTAAAGGCAGCATAAACTAGAGACAGTTGAGTTGATTTTAGCAGTCTTTTATTTTAAAGGTAAAAGTAAGTGGTTGCTAAGAACCAACATCACAATTGGAGATGAGCGAATTTCTCCAAAATTCGATTTGGCTGGTGCACCGAATTTTCCGAAAAGATTTGCTTCTATACGAATTTATTTGAGGTGAATCACGTTAAAAACTGCTATTTCCAGGCTTCAGAGAGCCTTTATAGGGGTGTAGAACATTGTGCCTTGCAGTAACACGCAAAGGGAATGTGCTCTGGTAGTGAAATAATACTGTAAGTCGGTATGACATGCGTTGCTATTAGAATCACTGCACACGGGGGGCGGAGCTAGCGCCTGGAGCGGATAGCCGCATGAACTAGCTGCTCCGGCTTGTGATCACCCTTAAAGCCTGGTTTTAAAGCCTATCTCGTCCGCAATGGTGAAGATCGGAGGGTCCAAACCAAGTGACGCCTCGGGACCACCTAAGGGAGCCTCCGGAGGTGGCGACATGGATAAATTTATAAAAAAGTCGGCCTCTCTGTATGTCGCGCGGGAGACCAAGATGGCGCCGACACCTCCACTGGCCGCCCTCAGCATGCACCACCGCCTGCTTCTAACACCGACGACGGCGCGGCTGATGATCTCCCGATCTCCCGCACCTACCTCCGGGACACGCTGACATCGTCCTAATCCTCCGCCTTGGAACCGCTGAGTTCGGACCTAGCCACCATCAAACAGTAGAGATGGCCCGAACTATTCGCCGGCGAACATAGCTTGTTCGCGTTCGCCTCGGCAGGCGAACACATGCGATGTTCGGTCCGCCCCCTATACATCATCATTGAGCAAACTTTGACCCTGTACCTCACAGTCAGCAGACACATTCCAGCCAATCAGCAGCATACCCTCCCTCCCAGACCCTCCCATCTCCTTAACAGCATCCATTTTAGATTCATTCTGAAGCTGCAGTCTTAGTGAGAGGAGGGAGAGTGTAGTTGCTGCTGATTTAATAGGGAAATTGATAGCTAGGCTAGTGTATTCAGTGTCCACTCCAGTCCTGAAAGACTCATCTGATCTCTGCTGTAAGAACAGCGTCCTGACAGCACCCCAAAAAGCCCTTTTTAGGGCTGCTACATTAGTCTTTTTTTTTTTTTCTCCATATACATATTGCAGTTGCCTGGCCTGCCTGTGTGTGAGGAGCTGCAGGCCCACAGACTGTAGTGTGATCACTGCCAGTGCCCACCCCTGTCATCCCATGTGGCACAGGACTTTGCATCAAAAAAAGCATTTAATTTTTACCCTTTAATCTAAGGTTAGTTGCCTGCCAGTGTGTGCCAGGCTGACTTCTACAGACTGTAGTGTGCCCACTGCCAGTGCCCACCACTCATACCGGCTGGCACAGGCATTTAATTTTTACACTTTAGTTTAATTTCAGTTGCTTGCCGGCTGCCAGTGTGTGTCAGGCCGACTTCCACAGACTGTAGTGTGCCCACTGCCAGTGCCCACCACCACTCATACCGGGTGGCGCAGGCATTTCATTTTTCACACTTTAGTTTAATTTCAGTTGCTTGCCGGCTGCCAGTGTGTGTCAGGCCGACTTCCACAGACTGTAGTGTGCCCACTGCCAGTGCCCACCACCACTCATACCGGGTGGCACAGTAGCTTGCCAATAAATAAGGCATTTCATTTTTACACTTTAGTCCAGATAGGGTACGTAACAGGGATTAAACTGATAGGAATAAAACTAGTTAAGACACCACTTATATAGCGTGTCACTGCACATTGCTCTGTGCATGCGCAGTGCCCCAATTTGGGAGTAAGAGGACCGACCAAGCTGCTTTTTCCATCTCCCGGTTCCTAAAATCAATTCAGTTTGGTGTATGAGAGTTTGGTCTGTCACTGTGAAGGCAGTCGAAGGTACCCGGCCTACATTTTTTTTCACAAAAGGCAATCCCTGATATAGGACTTAACAGGGATTAAACTGATAGGAATAGTACTAGTTAAGACACCACTCATATCGGGTGTGACAGTAACTTGCACGGTGCAGACACAGTGACCGTGGATTAAAACAAAAGGGAGGGAGCCAGCGTTTTTTTAACCATCTCCCTGTTCGAAAAATCAATTCAATTCACCTTTCGGGGACCCTTGTTGTTGTACGTGGCTGGGTGGAGGAAGAAACCTTCAATGACATCACCGGGACATGGCTAGCTTGGTATCCAACCTTGTGCAAATGGGGAGTTTGCGGTTGTGCAAATGGACTGTTTGCGGTTGGTTGCGGTGCATTAAAAGGGGAGTTTGGTCTGTCAATGTCTGTGAAGCGGGCGTAACCCTTATACTACCTGATCGATACAACCTCATACCTGATCGTATACACACACTGGATGTTTTAAAGCATGTTATTCCAAACAATTTAGGAATGTTAGTTGATTTATGCCCTTTATGGATTAAAACCCGACTCTGCGTCCACTATGTAATTTTCCATGGGAGTTTTGCCATAGATCCCCCTCCGGCATGCCACAGTCCAGGTGTTAGTCCCCTTGAAACAACTTTTTCATCACTATTGTGGCCAGAAAGAGTCCCTTTGGATTTTAAAATTCGCCTGTCTATTGAAGTCTATTGCGGTTCGCCCGTTCGCGAACATTTGCAGAAGTTCGCGTTCGCCGTTCGCCAACTGAAAATTTTATGTTCGCGACATCACTATCAAACAGTAGGTACGGCAGATAGGTGGGCGGGAAGAGTCCCTGGAAACAGCCAACGCCGCCATTATTACTCACCAGACAGCGGCTGCGACCCACTTCTCCTCCATACAATCTTCACTGAACACCCTCTTCAGCGCTATAGAGGATCAGGAAAACCGGGGGAGGGGAAACAACTTATGCTTTCGGGGCATACCTGAATCTATTCCCCCCCGGTGACATACCTCATACTATCACCCAAATCTGCCTCCATATCTTAGGCCCGGACTCGGCCCATGAAGTAATTCTAGAGAGAGCCCATAGAGCCCTTGGGCCGAAGCCATCCACTGATGCTCCTCCAAGGGACGTGATATGCAAGTTCCTAAGCTTCCCAGTGAAGGAAGCGATCCTCTTTAAAGCACGTCAAGCTGATATTATCTCCTGGGACGGCCATGAGATTCTAGTATTCCAAGATCTCGCACAGTCCACTCTGCGCAAAAGAAGAGCCCTCAAACCACTGACGGACTGACTTCGGTCACACAACGTTCCCTACCGCTGTTCCTTCCCATTCGGACTATCTTTTGTGCACAACGGCCGCAGGATGACAGTATCGTCCTTTCCAGATTTAGTTCCAGTTTATGAACACTTGAAGATCTCTCCTCTAGATGTCCATAACTGGGATCCGGTGCAAGATCTAACCTCTCTCCCGGACCTCCCAACCGTGGAACCTTGGGAACGACAACGCACCCCTCTGTCCCATAAATACAGGAGGACCACGACGCAATCCACCCCGAGGAGGCTTCATATGGATGAGTGAGATATATGGGTGTCCCTGGGACGTTAGATTATAGCCTCTTTATGCTGCAATTCTATGTTGCGTTATCTAGCCAATTTATATGTCGCATACCAACATGGCCCCTTTCTATGGTTTCTACTGTTATATGCTAACTCCATTATCGGGACTTATAGCTTGGCTAGGGTGATATTTCCTACCAAAATGGTAACACTTCCCCCTAGTAGTGACGCCACACCTCGCTATGGTGATTTGGCTCTGTTTGGTTCTCTACATTATTGTTTCTATTTTTTCTATTGTTACTGTTTTCACACTCTCTCAGTTGCAGGTAGACACTTTTTACATGCACCAGATGCTCTTTACCGTATATTAGACACTGTATTGGTGACTGTATACCAGTTGCCCTCGAGCAGGAACCCGAGCCACCAGGAACGCCCTTGGTCCCATGTCTCATTGCCATGGCTGCATTTCCCCTCTATCATTGCCAGCAATGATGGCTGAATACACGTTAGCTTCCTATAATGTCAAGGGGTTCAACGCCCCATCTAAGAGATGTCAAATATTTTCTCTCTTAAAAAAGAAAAAATGCTCAATTCTCTTCCTGCAAGAGACTCACTTCAAATTTAATAAATATCCCAATCTTTCACATTCTTATTTTCCCACTTGGTTCCACAATGGCTCGGATTCCTCTGCTTCCAGAGGGGTAAGTGTGAGATTTAGCAAAAAGGTTCCTTTTCAATATATCTCCCATGCACAGGATACCGAGGGTAGATACATCATGGTTAAAGGCTCTATTGCAGGCCACATCTATACGTTGTCCAAATGTACATCAAACTCAATGGTTCAAAACTGTTTTTGCAGAAATTCAAAGAAGGCATGGTTCTCATGGGAGGAGATTTCAATGTTGCGATTCACCCCCAAATTGACTCCTCCTCCCAGAAAACTACCCTTTCACAGAAAAATCTGACTACTCTCAGAAAATTGCTCCACACGTCGTCATAAGTAGATGTTTGGAGAACCTTGAACCCGACAATAAAAGATTATACCTTCTATTCCCAGGTGCATGGAACTTACCATAGACTGGACTATATTTTCGTTTCCAAAGAGCATCTTCAGTCTTGCTCTGGAGCGCTAATTGACTCCATCACTTTGTCTGACCACTCTCCGGTCATGGTAAGCTTCATCCCTCCCAACATACCCCATAGAACATTCCACTGGCGTCTCAACGAACAATTGATTTCCTCGCCTGAACTCCAATCCAAAACTCAAAAAGTTCTAGAAGACTTTTTTTGCCTTGAACTCCTTGCCTGATACGTCTCCTCTTATATTATGGGATACCCATAAAGCATATATAAGGGGACACTTTTTCAGTCTGGGGGCGCACATAAAAAAAACGAGGAACAATCACATTACACTCCTTCTCGCCAAAATTCAGTCCCTAGAAACCCTTCATAAAGCAGCCCGAGCAGACTCTCATCTATCTGAACTTACCAGACTGAGAGTAGAACTGAAAAACCTTCTTAATTACAACTCGGACAAATATTACCTACATTCACAGTATAAATTTTTTGCCCATGGAGACAAAGCATCCAAATTCATGATGAATAGAATCAAAAAACGAAAATCCCAGAACCATATCTGTAAAATAGAAAAATTACTTAAACAGAAAAAAGGGGATATGGCACTCAAACTCTGAAGTATCAAAGTCACAAACTAGTTTAATACCGATAAAAATAAAACCTTATACAATAACTTAAAAAATAGCAATATAAAACCAAATAACCACATTCAGAAAGCAATCTTCTAATTCTTCCCAACTTGTCTATCTATAACTTCGTTGCAAAATATATCGCATTCGATTTTCTGTATGCGATTTTATCGTGTGCGATTTTTTCGCATGTGATATTTTCGCATGCGATTTTTCGGTATGCGATTTTTTTCTGTATGCGATTTTTTTGTATGCGATTTTTTCGCATGCGATTTTTGCATGCGATTTTTTCGCATGCACAAAAAAAAAAATTTTAAAAAATTTTTTAAAAAATTTTTTAAAATTTTTTTTTCGCAACTGCTGCCCTCGTTTTTTATTATTATATTCAGCTGGTATCGCTGGAAGTATTCTTTGGATATTTTAAACACATGCGTTTTTTGAAAAAAGCTCGCAGAGAGGAATTTCCAACGTATCCAAAAAATGTAAACTGAATCACAAAATGTCCCGTCCAAGTCTATAAATCTTTATATGTTCACGGTGCTGTCTAATTATTTATATCCAATTTATAGTCTATTCGTTTGTATTTGGTTTGTATTTGGTTTACCAGAAGCAATGTTCAAAACAGCAGTTAACGGTAGTACGGGTATCCTTTTCAGACCTGTATGTCCTTATAAATACACAGTGATATGCAATCACTCGTACTCGATTTCCCAGCTACGGTATTCAACGTAATCATAAGCAGAGATACAGGTAGGGAATTGAATAAACAATTGGTGGCGTCCCACCACTAAATAGGAAAAGTTCTTCCTCCTACCTTCTCTTGCGATTCCTTATGTGTGATCGCTTACCGACCTTGCCGGGCTGACTGCAACTGGTTCAGATTTTCGTGGCTTGAGTACTCAGATTTTTCAGCTGGGTCTACTACCTTCTGGAGTCTCCTCGTGTAGTTTCCTATGCAGCCAGGTGTCTCCTCAGGTAACCAGCTTCTCTTTCTGTTTAGATCGAGTATCTGCCAGACTTTACCTCTTTAGTGCGCACTAAGTGAACTTGATGTCACGGAGATTACAGTTTTTCCCATACGCGTTTCGAGGTACAGCATTTAACTGACCTCTTCCTCAGTGGTAATCTAACCTCCATTGTGACATCCTTTAAATACACTCCTTCTAATTGCAGGATGATTGTCCACAAAATCCGGACTGGACTCCTCAAAAAGACACAACAAAACTCTGATCTGGATTTCACAAATATTTATCCACTTCAAGACTGTTTTTATTTTTATTTCGAATCATCTCCTTCTTCCTAATTCATTTTATCCGCTTGACCTTTTTTCAAACTCTATTGCGTTTTTGTTGCGATTCTTCTGCGTTTTTTTTTTTTTGGGCACATGTGATTTATTCAGAGAAGATTGCTAATAGAAATTTTTTTTAACATTTTCAATAAAAATATAAACTAATTCATTCCCCAACCTCCATTACTTCACATTTTAATTTCATAACATTCAATTATGCCTCTTAATAACTTCTTTTTAATTATAATATTCTTCAATCCCCTTTTTCTATGAGGTGACAAGGCCAAGCCAATGGGATTAGGCTGGAGACTAAAGAATGGAGGCCATCCCCAAAGGAGCAGTCGGATGTACGTAAGACTATACCAGCCGACTACCCGTCGGGGGGTGGCGCCCATCCTATAAAAAGCCAAAGATTTCCAGTTCAGTATTAAGACCATGGGGTGTTAGCGTGTTCAAGTTGAAGATCCATTTGGACTCCACCCTTGACATTTTGTGTATATGGTCTCCACCTCTCCAGTCTTTGTCTACTGTTTGAATTGCTGTAAAACTAAGTCCACTGATTTGTTGTCCGTGGCATTCTTTAAAGTGTCTGGAGAGTGGATGATCCATATATCCCTTTTGATCTTGTTAAGATGTTCTGCTATTCTTTTCTTCAACACTCTCTTTGTGCGACCGACATATAACTTGTTACAAGGGCACCTAATTGCATAGATCACGCTTTCCGTATTACATGTGAGAAATTCCTTTATTTTATATGTATATGAATTAGTTGGAGATACTATTTCTATAGTTTTTCTCGGAAAGTGTGTTGAACGACAGTTTATACACGAACCACATTTGATAAAGCCTTTCAAGCCTAACACGCTAGGCATGTTTCTTTTCTTTATATTTTTTATTTTGACTGTCGGGGCCACTTTAAGACCCAGATTTGGCGCCTTAGTATATATTATTTGAGGCATCAGGGGTACAAATGTACCTAACACTTTATCGTCCCTTAAAAAATGCCAATGTTTCTTAATAATATATTGCAGTTTACGGTATTGTGCATTAAAGGGTAGTATGATTCTCACTGGTTCTTCCATACATTCTGCCTTTTGTTTTATTTTTTCCTCAAAAACATTTTTCTATCCAGGGCCCGGACTTTATCTAATGCGGTTTCAACCAATGCTTTTGGGTAATCCTTTTTATAAAATTTTCTTTCATTTTTGCGCCTCCTCCTCAAATTCATTGTCTCTCGTGCAATTACGTTTTACACGCCTAAATTGTCCATAAGGTACGTTAAGAAGCCATCTAGGGAGATGGCCACTGTTGTGGGGGATAAGACTATTTTTGGCTACTTCTTTTTGAAATGTACTGCAAATAATATTTCTCCCTTCTATAGATAGTTTAAGATCCAAAAATTCCAAACTATCTGAGTATTTATTGATGGAGAGAACTATATTTCTGTCATTCCCGTTGAGCTTCTGAATGAATGTATCCAATGACTCTTCGCAACCATTCCACACCAGTATAATATCATCTATGTAGCGGAGCCATAGTACCAGGTCCGTCCCAAGGTACGGGGTTACGGTTGACTCCTCCCAACCAGCCATAAATAGATTGGCGTAACTTGGGGCGAACCTGGTACCCATGGCCGTACCGCACTCCTGTACATAGAATCCTGACCCAAAATGGAAGTAGTTGTGTGATAAGATGAACCTCACACATTCCTCCACAAAATCAATTTGATCAGGAACCAATCTACCTTCCTTCAACAATTGTTCCCTCATTGCCTCGATTCCCTGTCGATGATCTATTATCGTATACAATGACTTCACGTCTAATGTGCATATCCTCCATCCTGGGTCAAAATTTAACTGCTCCAAAGTCCTTATTACCTGAGTGGTATCCTTAATGTAGGACCGCATTTTTTCACTGCCGGTTGTAGTAGTCTATCAATGTACATAGATAAATTGCTTGTAATTGACCCAATCCCAGATATAATTGGGCGGCCCGGTGGGCGGACCGGGTCCTTATGTAGCTTGGGCAAACAATAAAATATGGGTACCCTCGCCTGTGTATCATTGATAAACTCACATTCTTGTCTGTTCAGGATCCCTTTCACTAATCCTACTTCACATAATTGTTTCAATTCTTCCTTATATTTCACCGTTGGGTCGGACAGTAATTTTTTATATGTAGTCTCGTCTCCTAATTGTTTCAAACACTCTTCGTTATATTTGTCTTCCCCCCACACCACTATTGCCCCCCCCCTTTATCCGCTGGTCTAATTATTAGCCTCTCTTTCTTTTGTAGCTCCTTAATAGCCATAATTTCCTGATTTGTGATATTGTATCGTATCCCAGTATTCTTAATTTTTCTTATATCATATTCAACTGCTCGCGGAATGCTATTATTTCTTCACTTAATTCCTGAACTGGATATTTCCTTGACTTTTCTTTAACTCTGTGTGTGAGTATCTGTCTGGCACCAAAGGTGTATTTTCAACAGGTTTTTTAGAAAATATTTTTTTAAACATAATTTTCTAACAAATTTTTCAATTCCGATATATGCATCAAAATGATTCATTTTATTTGTTGGTGCAAATTTCAACCCCTTATTTAACAATTTCTTTTGTGCATCTGTGAGAACTGTATCACTCAAATTCACTATAACATCTTGTGTAACCTCTTCTATCTGTGTCTTCTTGAGTATCTTTCTCCTTCCTCTCCGTGTTCTCCTCTTTCCCCCCTCCATTCTTCTCTCCTCTGTGACGTATTCTCCTTGATTGGTGTCTGATAATTGTTCCTGTTCCTTCCCTCTTCCCCATATTTGTGTGTCCGATCTCCTTGTTTGTATCTGAGATTGTAAGTGTGTGTTCCCCCCCGGTTCTGCTGGTAATCGTACGGTGGAGCCTGTGCCCTTCCCCATCCACGTGTTTTGTAATGTGGCTGTGTTCTGTCTAAAAAATGTTGTTCCTCTCTTAGTGTCTCATACCTGTTGCTCACAGGAATTGTATACCCATTATCTCTCTCTTTCCCTTTCCCTTTCCCTCCCCAAACTACGCCCTGAACATTATGACATTCTTGAACCTCCATTTACCCCCGAAGAATTGTCCAATACCATCAAACAACTGCCAAACGGCAAAGCCCCAGGCCCTGATGGTCTGTCCACCTATTATTACCGCACATTCAAGCATTCCCTCCTCCCCTACCTTCTTAATGTCTGTAACCAAATGCTACTGGGGACATCTTTAACTTCAGAAATGACTAAGGCCCACATAACCATAATCCCTAAAGAAGGGAAGGATCTGTCCCAATGCTCTAGCTATCGACCCATATCTCTACTAAATCTTGACTTAAAAATAATAGCAAAAATGTTAGCCAACCGTCTTTCCCCCATACTTCCACATTTAGTACATAGCGATCAGGCCGGCTTTGTGATGGGGAGGGAGTGCAGAGACAACTCGGTCAGAGTTATCAATGCCCTTCTATATGCCAAAAAAAAGAACCAACCATTGGTTTTACTCAGCACCGACGCCGAGAAGGCGTTTGATAGAGTTAGTTGGGCTTTTATGTGACTTTCCCTTATTAAAATGGGCTTTCCAAACACCTTCATAAATGCGGTGTTCTCCATGTATCATAATGCCTCGGCGTCGGTGCTGGTGAACAACATAACCTCCCCCTCCTTTCCCATCACGAACGGTACACGGCAGGGATGCCCACTCTCGCCTCTTTTGTTTGTTTTAGTGATGGTGTCTTTACTCCAAACTTTACGCCATGACAACGGAATAAAGGGTGTTCGTCTGGGTACTCAAGAACATAAAGTGGCGGCCTTTGCCGACGATCTTCTTCTCATGACCACCAACCCTAGGATATCCCTGCCGCGTATCTATGAAACTCTAGATAAATTCAGCCCTCTTTCCAACTTTAAAATCAATTTGTCGAAGTCGCTCATTATTTCATTAGGCCTATTCCCTGCCCTCAGACTCCAACTTTCCTCGAACTCTCCCTTCAATTGGAGCTCCCCTCATTTGACGTATCTGGGCATTAAAATCAGCTCTGACCCTTCCACTCTTTTTCATCTGAACTACACCCCCTTACTCCATTCTATAAAAACACAACTAGACTCCATTCACTCCCCAACTCTTTCCTGGTTTGGCCGCAAAAACTGCCTAAGTTAACTTATCTAATGCAAGTCCTCCCAATTTCTGTCCCGTCCCCCTATTTTGATTCCCTAACTAAATGTTTCCGGGACTTTGTCTGGAATAATTCCAAAGCAAGAATAGCGACAGCCACCCTACAGAAACCCAAAATTTCGGGAGGTATAGGATTTCCCAATTCTTCCCTCTACAATAAGGCCATCCTACTATCCAGGATTGTGCATTGGTTTAGACGACCACACTCAATCTTGGGTAGAGATGGAGTCTTCATTGATTAAGTTTTCCTTCGGCTCCTTATTGATCGGCCCTCACATATATCCTCAATCCCTGCAGGCCTCAGACATGATTATCGTGCCACCATGAAAGCTTGGCTTTCCTTAGAGACTTCAAACAGAGGCATCCCTCTTCCATCTCCTCTGATTCAGGTCAGAGACCTGATTTCTTTAGCTCCATCAGCACTCATCTATAGTCTACCAAAAACTGTTCAAAATTCCCAAATACCAATCATTGCTCTCTATGATGATTCTGGGCAGATAAGGAAAGATGACTCCATCCAACTCCTCCTTTCCCACCCCACTCCTCTCCCTTCCCTTTCCTCATTCCTACGCTCCTATATTTCCAAACACATCCCATACCAAGCCCTTCTTAGACCATTGACGTGGTTTGAGAGCCTTCTCATCACGCCTCAACCCCCTAAAAAACTGGTCTCCCAACTGTACAGAGGGCTAACTTTTCCTATACTGCCCCCGAAACCTGCTTTTGTGGGCCATTGGGAGAGAGACCTTAAAACCTGCTTCTCTCAGAATGATCTACAAAAACTGTTCTTGGAACCTCACACCTCTTCTAAGTGTGTCCGTATACAAGAAAACGGATACAAAATCCTAACAAGATGGTACAAGACTCCCGATGTGACTAAACATTACTCTGCCGCGAACTCAGATACCTGTTGGAGGTGTCAGTCTGACCAGGGCTCCTTCTACCATATTTGGTGGTCCTGCCCCCCACTACTTACCTGGTGGTCACAAGTGTTCCAGATCTGCAATCGGATATGCCATACTTCTCTTCCCCTTTCCCCTTCTTTGGCCTTGCTGAGTTTTGCTCCCTCAGACACTGTCACCAAGATTCCCTACCTCTAAGAAATTATTAAGTGCAGCACGATTGCTAATCCCACGCTACTGGCTCTCCTCTGACCTACCCTCAGTTGATCCTTGGTACAATAAAATAGATTTTATCTATAGAATGGAGGAACTTGCGGCTTGGGAAAACCGATCTCATCCCAAATTCCTTAAACTTTGGTAAGACTGGTCCTCTTATAGACTCCCAACTGCTAACGTGATCAGAATATAATCACTGATACTTCCTCTGAATCACTGAATATTTCTTACTTGATATGTAACTGTTTACTACCTGTACCGTTTCTATTGGTTTTACCCAATTGTTAACCTTACAACATCTGTAACTGTATCTGTCTATGGCACTGTACTGATGCTTGTATGCAAATAAAAGTAAAAAAAAAATTACTGCACACTTCACTTATTTGGGCAGTCACGGGGCCAAAACTGTTCAAATAACTCAAGTATGAACTCAGCATTACAGGTCGATATTAGCATCAAAAAGAAGTGCACTCCTTTTACACCGTTGTCAGCTGATTCCACATAAATGTCTACAGAACCTGTTCTATTAAATGCTCATACAAGTAGAGTCGTCCCCCCCCCAATTAACAATGCAGACCACCTAAACAATGTTGTCTTTATTAGTTTAAGTAGAGTCCTCTATGGCCCAGACAGCCATGTGGTAATTGAACACAGCACGGCCACGTCAAAAGAGCCACACAAGCATGTTGTTTTGTTGTGCCCTGCAGTCACAGGGAGCCTACAGTACACAAGGAGCTCACACAGAGGCACAGGGAAAACACAGAGCTGACAGTGGGAACTCACAGGTCAGTGACCATCAGTACTTGAGGACAGTGCAGGGCTACTACATTGAAAGTGCGACCCCAGCAGCCCTGCACCCCCTCCTTCACAGACACTGCTGCATGCTTCTTACTAGATGGACTTACCAGGTGCTTTAATAGGAAGGTCCTAGGAGCTCCAGCAGTCCAGCAGCTGAGGTCAGAGCTTGTGGGTCAGATGCAGCAGAAGTCCCAGTCTCCCAGTCTGATGTTTGGGCATTGCAGCCTAGAGAAAGTGCAGGCAAAGGCTGGGGGGCGTGGCTATGTTTCCTCCGTCCACACAGAACATCCTGATGCTGGCCTATCACTGAGCTCTGGTGAGACTGGGGGGGCAAAATACTTAGATATCTAACAGCAGGGGGACCCTGCATGGCATTATGGGTGATCCCGCTTTCCCAGAGTTCCTTTCTCCATGTTCTCACACGTGCATCAGCAATTTTAGTATACAATGCGATTTGTTACCATGAATCGCAAGGAAATTCGGATTCGGTGTGAATCGAATAATACTTGAAATTCGGATTGAATTCCACTTCTTCAGCTTCGATTCGCTCATCTCTAATCACAATCATTGCAGACTGGGCCTGGAAAAGAGTCACGGCCACCTGAGAAGAGTCATGGTTATTCATGAGTTCCTGCTCTCCCTGCCCACCTGCTGATGATTGACAGTCTTCTACCTAGTTTTCTCCCTTTCTCTCTAGGAGAGGACTGCCAATCATCAGCAGATGGGCGGGGAGTGCAGGAGATTATGAATAACCATGACTCTTCTCAAATAGATTTGACTCTTTTGAAGGCCTGGGCTGTAATGATTTATAAAGCTGGTTCTCAGCAACCACTTACTATTAGCTCACGAGTGACACACCGATAAAATCAGCATTTCTGTCACTACTTTATGCTGTCCTCAGTGAGGTCAACATAAAGTTGATGGCAGGTTCCCTTTAAATGACCACATTAGAAACATCTGAAGGCAACGGGTGTGGCCATTATCAGAAACAACACAGACGCATATTGACGCACAGGGAAAACCTGTCAGATCAAACCACTGTTGCTAGTCTCACAGATCTCCTGCCACTCACTGTCGCTGGGACGTTCGTGTGTCTCGGGGCGTCTGAGACACCACCTCACCACTCAGGTCTCCTGATGCTGCTGCCACCTCCACAGTCATTATACCACCCTGTGGTCTCCTCATGCTGCTTCCACCTCACCACTGTAAGGCCTGCATGACACGGTCCGAATTTTGCATCAGAATTGGCTTATGATTTGGTAGCCAAAAGCAGGAGTGGGTACAAAACACAGAAGACATGCAAAAATTCCATTCACGTGTCATCTGTTTTAGATCCACTCCGTTATTTTTGGATTTAGCAATACTGATGCATTACTAACCAAATGCTGACCGAGTGAAGGCAGATGCTTCACAGACAGGATCCGTTTTTTGGGGGTTATTGTTCCGATGGATCAGTGGAAGGGAAAAATACTCAGTGACGTCTACACAAACCTACTGCTGACACCCACTTCACTCTGTCAGGTGGGCTCTACTTGTAGAAGCATTTAAAAGAACAGGTTAGCCTTCTACAAGATCATTAATAAATATATTGAAAAGAATAGGGCCCAGTACTGACCCCTGAGGTACCACAGTAGTGACAGTGACCCAATCTGAGTGTGTACCGTTAATAACCACCCTCTGTTTTCTGTCACTCAGCCAGTTACTTACCCACTTACAGACATTTTCTCCCTGTCCGAGCATTCTCATTTTATATACTAACCTTTTATGTGGTACAGTGTCAAATGCTTTGGAGAAGTACAGATATATGACATCCATTGATGTCAAGCCTAGAACTTACCTCCTCATAGAAACTGATTAAATTTGATTGGCATGACCGATCCCTCATGAAGCCATGCTGATATGGCGTTATTTGCTTATTTCCATTGAGATCCTCTAAGATAGCATCTCTCAGAAAACCTTCAAACAGTTTCCCCACACAGATGTTAAACTTACCGGCCTATAGTTTCCGGGCTCTGTTTTTGGACCCTTTTTGAATATTGGCACCACATTCGCTATGCTCCAATCCTGTGGAACATTCCCTGTCAGTATAGAGTCCGCAAATATCAGAAATAAGGGTCTGGCTATGACATTACTTAATTCCCTTAGTATTTATTTTTTGCGGTGTTTACCTGATGGGGTAGATGATGTAATATTTTCATAGAGCTTGTTGTTATGGACAAATATGCCACTTTAAAAAAAAAAATAATTCTCTGAGGCTACTTTCACAGTAGCGTTTTAGTTTTCCGGTATTGAGTTCCTTCATAGGGGCTCAATACCAGAAAAAAATGCTTTAGTTTTGTTCCTATTCATTGTCAATGGGGACAAAACTGAACAGAAAGGAATTCTCCAAAATGCATTCCGTTCCAACACCGGAGAGCAAACCTCAACATGTTTTAGTTTGCTTTCCGTCCTGGGATGCAAAACAAGATGGATCTGTTTTCTTCTGCCACAATAGAAATCGGATCCATCCTCCATTAACTTTCAATGGAGTTCATGATAGATCCGTCTTGGCAATGTTAAAGATAATACAACCGGATCCGTTCATAACGGATGCAGATGGTTGTATTATCAGTAATGGAAGCTTTTTTGCTGAACCCTGCCGGATCCAGTTAAAATGCTAGTGTGAAATACCCCTAAGGATACCTAAGGGGAATGGCTTTTTTTTACACTCGCGCTTTGTTGTGAAGAATCTTATTTTCTCTAAAATGGCAGCTGCACATGTTAGAAAGAGGAAATAAGAAGCCCGGGAATGAGGGAGCACCCATAATGCCATGCAGATAGCCAATCAGCAGATAGCCAGCCCCTGTGATGTCACAGACCTATAAAAATTCTCCTGCTGCCTGGTCTCTGCCATTATTACAGTGAATTTCGTGCAGGGAGAGATGTTATAGGCACTAGGGACAGTGTTTTGGAAAGACTTTATTCACCAAATATTACTATTGAGCAGTTCAGGGACAAATTATTCATAGTGTAGGGATTAATAAGGAGGCATTATCCACACTATAGAGAGGAGAGCAGGGACAAGTGTAAAGGCTGGCTAATAGGGACTATTCTATTACACTTTGCTCCACTAACTGGGGATAAAAAGTGATCTTATACTCCAGACTTTTGGTTGTTTGCATCTATTGATACATCAGTAATTCCAGTAATCCTTGATTCTGTTATTGGGGTGAAACTGTGGTCTGAAACTACAGAATTTGGGGGATTCACGTTCTTATATATCATTCAATCAGTTAATCCGTAATTCTCTAATTGGGGTGAAATTGTGGCTGGATACTACAGATTTTAGGGTCTTCACGTTCTTTCATATACAATTCAATCTGTTAATCCTTGATTTTCTAATTGGGGGTGAAATTGCAGCTTGACACTACAGATTTTAGGGTACTCACATTTTATTATACATGAGTATATCCATTAATCCCTAATTGTGGAATTGGTGTGAAATTGCAGCCTGATACTACATGTTTTGAGGTGGTTACATTTTTTTTCTATATAAGTACATACATTTATCCTTGATTCAGGGGTGAAATTGCGGCCTGATACTGCACATTTTAGGGTGCTTACATTCTCATGTATAAGTACTTATATTTATCCTTGTTTCATGGATGATATATCCAGCGGTCGTGTTTTGACCAGCAACCCAGCTGTCCTTGAATGGTTGACTCTGTCTTCTACCTCAAGTGACATCAGACACCCCCAGCCGGGAGTCGGTGGGTTCCTCTGATACCATGTTTAGTTGGAATGGCCCAGCAGCAAGCTCTGTGTCCCCCACCTGACCTGAACCTGCCTCATTTATTCTGTTCCATCTGCTCGGGAAGTATTGTATGCCGTCAGCTCGGCTCTGCTTTTAAGTGAGGATGAGCATCTAGAGGACAGTCAGCAGCTACAGCCCAGCCAAAATGTGAAGGAGAGATCTGCTGCTTCCTCCAGTAGGCAGGTAAGTAGCAACGATGAGTCGCGTGGAAGCTGGTGTTGGAAGCAGTCAAGCATGTGGCCCTGAGACTGATGAGGGTGACATCAGTGACGTGCAGACAGTAGTGGATGATAATGTAGCTGATCGCACGTAAGAGCCAGGTGAAGAGGGGGCTTCATCATCATCAGGAGAAGAGGGTGGCAGCTTGCATGTGAGGCAGCAGGGTGGTAGTGTGGCAGGAAGGCAGCAGTCTGAGGTTTGAATTTAAACGTGTGCGGGGAAGACCGTCTGCTACACAGGTGCCAAGATTTCCGGAAAGAACTAGTGGTGCACAGGTTCACGGAGGCAGCGGCAGCAGGCAGTCGGCATGGAGTCCTGGGGGGAAAATGCACTATTTGGCGGTGTGGGAATTTTTCATCAAGCCCCCAATGTTGGCACCACGGCCCTGCATCAACACATGCAGCGACACCATAAGGTGCCCTGGAAAAACCATGGTGCTCCTAATTTAGTGGTACAGCCTAATGCAGCAACCGCTGCATCACGCAGTGGCCTGCACCCCTTCTCCGGCAGTAAAGGCTCCACCACCTCAGCAGAAGGGAGCTGTGTTTTCTTCCCATCATCTACTGGTCCTAATTCTCCTGCTTCTCCTCCTCGTCACTCATTTCCTCAGCAATCGATACCAAGGCGATTGCAAAAAGACAACGATATGCGTACACTCATCCAATAGCCCTTGGCTGAACTTGCTCCTGGCCAAGTTGCTGATACTACAGTCCTTCCCTTTCCATATAGTGTACTCTGCATCTACCTCTGCTCCTACCTGGATACTGGCGATCCCCAGGGTTAGGCTTCTAAGCAATAAAGGGGAGAGTAATGGTGAAGGTGGAGAAATAGTCGAGTCCAGACTTTTATAAAGTTCAACAGCTCCACTTGAATCAACTTCCATCTATACAAGAAGTGGTGCTTTTCTTGGTGTGGTTTGAACTGGCAGGCAAACTTAAATAATCTGCTTTATCTCACTGCTGTGCTTAACTTGGCTTTAGTCTAGTTGCTAGACCTTAGGACTGCTCTGATACCTTTGGAGTGGGATGCCCCTGGCTGCCAGCCCCCTTGCAACACTCTGTCGGTTAATCTTCAAGAAGTTAGGGGGATTCTCCTCTCCCTCCAACCCACTTATGCGTTTGCCACCCTCACCACTCCGTGACTGATGACTACGTTGACTCCTCATGCGTTTGCTACTCTTACCACTCTGTGACTGACCACTATGTTGGCTATTTATGCATTTGGCACTCTTTCCACTCTGTGACTGGGCCACTATGTTGACTCCTCATGCGTTTGCCAATCTCACCACTCTGTGACTGACCACTATGTTGACTTTTAATGTGTTTGCCACACTCCCCACTCTGTGACTGACCACTATGTTGACTTCTCGTGCGCTTTCCACCCTCCCCATAATGTAACTAGGCCGCTGTGTTGACTCCACATGCAGTTGCCACCCTAACCATTATATGATGGGGCCACTTTTGTCCCTGTTTGGCATTGTTGACATCAATATTTATTTTTCCTCTCTTCTGATCTCTCAGAAGGATGGAAAAATGAGAAACACAATGGATCCTGTCTTTGGAGCATCTGTAAGGCCTGTATCACACGGTCCCTATTTTGCATTAGGATATGCTCATGATCTGGAAGTCAAAAGCAGAAGTGGGTACAAAACACAGAAGACATGCAAACTTTCCAGTCAGGTGTCATCTCTATTTTGGACCCTCTCCAGTTTTTTTGGCCTTAGCAATACTGATGGATTACTGGGCAAATGCTGACCGTCTGATGGCGGATGCTCAAAAGACAGGATGAGTTTTTTGGGGGTTGTTCTTATGATGGATGGGCAAGAAGGGCAAAATAAACAGTGACATCAGCACAAACTTACTGCTGACTCCCTGTCCACTCGGTCATGAGGCCACTACTTGTTTCAGCGTGTAACACAATAGGCTCTGTAGAAATCTATCAGGAATCAGATGACAACGATGTAAAAGGAGTATGTTCTTTCACTCTATAGTACAATCTTGGGACACTTCACAGTTCTTTATACCTGATGCTAACATTGACCTGTAAAGCTTTCACACTTAAGTTATTTGGACAGTTTTGGCCCCGTAACTGACTAATTAAGTGAAGTATGAATTGATTCTAAGAGTGAAACCTTTCAACTGCCAGCCATACAGATGCAAAGTAACTATTTCACTACCACAGCTGACTACCTATGCATGTTTCTGCAATGCACAGTGTTGTACACCAATATGCAGGCTCTCTGCAGCTATGAAATAGCTGTTTTTTAACATAATTTGTCACAAATTCGGATTGAATAGAATATTTTTGGAAAATTCGGCAACCAGTCCAAATCAAATTTTTTCATCTCTAAATTTGAGTCAATATTTTACCTTTATTTATATAAAAAAAAATCCCAAAGTTACTAAAATTTCGAAAAATTTGCTATTTTCTCTGCTTTTAAGACAGTTAGTAATATCTCAAAGTACTTATTAATTAACATTCACCACATGTCTACTTTTTTTTTTGCATCATTTCGTGAATGTCATTTTATTTGTTTAGTACATTAGAAGGCTAAGAGCTTTAGAAGCAATTTGTCAAAAGGTAACCTGTCATGAACTTTATGCTGCCCATACTAAAGTTAAAAGTAAGTGGTTGCCGAGAACCAACATCACAATCATTGCAGACTGGGCCTGGAAAAGAGTCACGGCCACCTGAGAAGAGTCATTTTTATTCATAATTTCCTGCTCTCCCTGCCCACCTGCTGATAATTGACAGTCTTCTGCCCAGTTTTCTCCCTTTCTCTCTAGGAGAGAACTGCCAATCATCAGCAGATGGACAGGGAGAGCAGGAGATTTTTAATAACCATGACTCAAGTAGATTTGACTCTTTTCAAGGCCAGTACTGCAATGATTATGATGCTGGTTCTCAGCAACCACTTACTTTTAGCTCATGAGTGACACATCGCTGAAATCAGCATTTCTGTCACTATTTTATGCTGCCCTCAGTGAGGTCAGAATAAAGTTAATGACAGGTTCCCTTTAAGGACATTTCCAAAATCCACATTTTGAAGTACCAATTGAGTTTTGAAGTCAGTTTGTGGGGCTTAGGTAGTAGAAACCACCCATAAATGACCCCGTTTTAGAAACTACACCCCTCAATTTATTCAAAACTGATTTTACAAACTTTAATTCTTTACATGTTTCACAAGAATTAAACGAAAATAGAGGCAAAATTTTAGAATGTCACTTTTTTAGCAGAATTTACATTTTAGTCTATTTTTCTTGCAAGGCAGAATGGTTTAACAGCCAAACGGCAATATTTATTACCCTGATTCAGTTTACAGAAGGAAAGGAGAGCTCAATGATTTTTTGAGGGAAGATTTTGCTGGAATGGTTTTTGGGTGACGTGTTATATTTGACGATAAACTAGGGTAGCCCTACAGTAGAATCCCCCTAAAAGGGTAATCCATTTTGGAAACTATGCCCCTCAAGGAATTTATTGAGTGATGTACTGACCACTTTGACCCAACAGACTTTTAATAGATTTTAGAACTACTTGGATGTGAAAATCAAAATTTTCAATTCTTCCAATTAAATGTTACATAAGCTCCCTATTTTAAATTTTCACAAAGGGTGACAGGATAAAAAGCACCACAAATTTTGTTAAGCATTTCCCCCTGAACATAGCAACACCCCATATGTAGTTGTAAATTGCTGTTTGGGCACAGAGCTGTTTGGTGAGAAGGAGGACCTTATAGTTTTTGGAGGGCAGATTTTGGTAGATAGGTTTATAGGTGCCATGTAGCTATTAATCAGCCTCTGGACACCAGTACAACTATTTTCTGACAACCATACATTTTATTTTTCTCTCAATTGGTTCTATTTTGGGGTACATACTACTTTTTGATTGCTTTTTATTTAGCTTCTTGGTAAGCAGGATAAAGAAAAGGCGGCAACTTTGCCATTGCTTTTTGGGATTTGTTATTGCTGCGAACACAGTGCGAAAAAATCGACACATTATATTTATTCTACTGGTCAGTATGATGAGAGATACCAATTTTTTATAGTTGTTTTTTTTTACATTTTACCACTTTTGCACATTTTTAAATCATGTTTGTGTCACCATTTTTTGAGAGACATATATTTTTTTAAATTTTTCTGCCAATCGCAATTTTTTTGCGGGATGAGTTGACGTTTTCATTGGTAACATTTTGGGGAAGTCACTTCCTGCTGCACCTAACATGTACAGCGGATGTCAGAAAAGGGGTAAAGAACAACAGCGATATGATGCACTGAAAAAAATAGAAATTGCTCAACAGCAGCAGACAGTGTTATTACCATAAAATTCTTCTGCTACTATGCAACGCATTTAGCACATGTGGATATGATGCACTAAATTAAAAATATACACAAAGGGACTTCTGGTTATGAGATGTAAGGAGGCTCGAGCATAAGCTCCGCTCCCACACCATAGCCTGGGTATGCTCCGTTCTGCACACTCGCAAGTTTTTGACCTCCACAATAACAGAATACTTTACTGCCCTTGACCATCTGGTTCATGGACCAGTACTTATTGTGGACCAGTACTTAAAGAATACCTTGACTACAACTGTATTGTCTTGGCTTCAGCAGCTACAGGAGGAGATTTCACAAAATTACAGGTGGGGGGTCTACTTCATGGAAGATGATTCTTCACATGTGAACTCTCCATTCCAAAGCCTGCTTAAGGATAATGCAGCCTTGCAAGATAGGCCGGAGAATCTCGAAAATCGACCCTGTCGCAATATTTTATGCATGGTGGTTCTGTTGGAACAAGTAACATCACAAGTCTTTTACTGTGTGAATCTGATTTACCTCTAGCCTTAGGTTCATCAGCAAGTCATGGAGTCGAACGGGCCCCTCTTGTGAACTCTCCCACTTTTGAGACTCCTGCCAAAAACTGCCTGGGAAAAATGGCAGCCATCCACACCAGATGATCATGCACTTCCTGGATTATAATGATAGGGAGACCATTCTAAATGCCTTCAGGGTGCGTAAGTCCCCCTTGTGTTTAGGGGATCCCAAGTATTGCTTTTTGCTGACTATTCAGAAGCTCTTACTAAGAAAAGGAGAGCATTTGGGAACCTTTGTGCCCAGCTTCATAATAAGACAATTCACATTCAGTTTCAGTATCCAGCCATACTTCAGACTATCTCTGCAAAGGGAAAATTCTTCTCTTTTCAGGATCCAGAAGAAGCAGAAGCTTTCCTCACTAATCTAAAAGCAAATCTCTGAGAGCCCATGTACATAAACAGGAGGTTCAAGAACCCTCTCTGGCAGGAGACCTTATTTTGACAATTTGCATGTACTGTGTCACATTTCACTTCAGATTCTGAAGGGCATTGGCTACATGTTATTGTAGATATTCAAGGCTCCCACTATAGCATTCATAATGAATATGATCCTAATACTCAAACTGCCACTTTTTTCACTAATCTAGAGCATGCTTTTGTCTGACGCAATATCCAAGATCATAGGGGGTGACTTTAATACAGTGATTTAACCACTTCAGCCCCCCTAGCTTAAACACCCTTAATGACCAGGCCACTTTTTACAATTCTGCACTACGCTACTCTTACCGTTTATTGCTCGGCCATACAACTTACCACCCAAATGAATTTTACCTCCTTTTCTTCTTACTAATAGAGCTTTCATTTGGTGCTATTTCATTGCTGCTGACATTTTTACTTTTTTTGCTATTAATCAAAAATTACAGAAATTTTTGCAAAACATTTTTCAATTTCTGTTTGAAAATTTGTCAAATAAAACTACATTTCTCTACAAATTTTTCTCAAAATTTATTGTTCTACATGTCTTTGATAAAAAAAAATGCAATAAGTGTATATTTATTGGTTTGGGTAAAAGTTATAGCTTTTACAAACTATGGTGCAAAAAAGTGAATTTCCGCACTTTGACTTTCTGAGCACCTGTCCTGTTTCCTGACGTACTACAATGCCCAGACAGTAGAAACACCCCATAAATGACCCCATTTCGGAAAGTAGACACCCTAAGGTATTCACTGAGGGGCATAGTAAGTTCATGGAAGTTTTTATTTTTAGTCACAAGTTAGCGGAAATGTGTTTTTTTTTTTTTTTTCTTTCAAAAAATTTCATTTTCCGCAAACTTGTGACAAAAAATAAAAATTTCCATGAACTCACTATGCCCATCAGCGAATACCTTAGGGTGTCTACTTTCCGAAATGGGGTCACTTGTGGGGTATTTTTACTGCCCTGGCATTTTAGGGGCCCCTAAAGCGTGAGAATCCAAATGCGTAAAAATGCCCTGTGAAATCCTAAAGGTACTCATTGGAATTAGGGCCCCTTTGCACATCTTGGCTGCAAAAAAGTGGCACACATGTGGCATCGCCGTACTCAGGAGAAGTAGGGCAATGTGTTTTGGGGTGAATTTTTACATATACCCATGCTGGGTGAGAGAAATATCACTGTAAATTGACAACTTTGTATAATTGTTTTTAAAAAGTTGTCGTTTACAGCGGTATTTATCACACAAAGTATGGGTATATATAAAAATACACCCCAAATGTCATTGCCCTACTTCTCCTGAGTATGGCGATACCACATGTGTGGCACTTTTTTTGCAGCCAAGACGTGCAAAGGGGCCCTAAATCCAATGAGTACCTTTAGGATTTCACAGGGCATTTTTACGCATTTGGATTCCAAACTCCTTCTCACGCTTTAGGGGCGCCTAAAATGCCGGGACAGTAAAAATACCCCACAAGTGACCCCATTCCAGAAAGTAGACACCCTAAGGTATTCGCTGATGGGCATAGTGAGTTTATGGAAGTTTTTATTTTTTGTCACAAGTTAGCGGAAATTTTTTTTTTTTTTTTTTTCTTTCTTACAAAGTCTCATATTCCACTAACTTGTGACAAAAAATAAAATTTTACATGAACTCACTATGCCCCTCACAGAACACCTTGGGGTGTCTACTTTCTAAAATGGGGTCACTTGTGGGGTATTTTTACTGCCCTGGCATTTTAGGGGCCCCTAAAGCGTGAGAAGCGGTTTGGAATCCAAATGAGTAGAAATGTCCTGTGAAATCCTAAAGGTACTCATTGGATTTAGGGCCCCTTTGCGCATCTTGGCTGCAAAAAGTGCCACACATGTGGTATCGCCGTACTCGGCAGAAGTAGGGCAATGTGTTTTGGGGTGTATTTTTACATATACCCATACTGGGTGTGAAAAATATCTCTGTAAATGACAACTTTTTCCATTTTTTTATACAAAGCTGTCAATTTACAGAGATATTTCTCTCACCCAGCATGGGTATATGTAAAAATACACCCCAAGCACATTGCCCTACTTCTCCTGAGTATGGCGATACCACATGTGTGGCACTTTGCAGCCAAATGCACAAAGGCCCCAATTCCAATGAGTACCTTTTAGGATGGCATTTTTACGCATTTTTCTTCTCACGCTTTAGGGCCCCTAAAATGCCAGGGCAGTATAAATACCCCACATGTGACCCCATTTTAGAAAGAAGACACCCCAAGGTATTCTGTGAGGGGAATGGTGAGTTCATACAAGATTTTTTTTTTTGGCACAAGTTGGCGGAATTTGATTTTTTTTGTTTTTTCACACAGTCTCCCTTTCCGCTAACTTGTGACAAAAAATTCAATCTTTCATGGACTCAATATGCCCCTCAGCGAATACCTTGGGGTGTCTTCTTTCCAAAATGGGGTCACATGTGAGGTTTTTGTACTGCTCTGGCATTTGAGGGTCTCCGCAATCATTACATGTATGGGCAGCATTAGGAGTTTCTGCTATTCCTCTTATATTGAGCATACGGGTAATGAGATTTTTTTTCCGTTCAGCTTCTGGGCTGGAAGAAAAAATGAACGGCACAGATTTCCTCATTCGCATCGATCGATGTGGATGAAAAAATCTCTGCCAAAAAATAGAGGGGCCTGGCGATTGCCAGGACATAGGGGCTCCGCCCAAACATCCATACCCACTTCAGCTCCTATGTCCTAGCAAACGTGATTTCTACGTTCACATCGATCAAACGATCGGTGTGGAGGAAGACATCTTTGCCAGATTTTTGATACAAAGTGTTTGCCAAAGCATATGAACTCCGACACCTCTCCTCAGCTCATATGCCTGGGCAAACGTACCTGTCCTGCAGAGGAGAAATCTCGTCTTGCAGCGCCGCATACACCGACTTCACGTGTCTTCTGACAGCAGCGCAATGCTTCTCTCAGAATTCACATCAGTGCTGCAGTGTTTTCATCCGTTGGTCCGTTGATCTACCTGGAAAATAAAGGGTGGTTAGGGGGAAAAAAAAAAAAAGAAGAAAAAAACAGGCAGCAGGCACATAACTTGAACGTTACAAACTTTATAAAACATGAATAAAACCTGTACATGAAAAAAAAACTGAACTTTTAAAACCTGAACTAACTCAAGATTTTTTTTTTCTTGCTACCTGTTTAATTTTTTTTTCTTTTTTTAACCATATCACTCTTTATTTTCCTAGCAGAAACCTCTCCTTTCCCATGGGACAATGTGTAAAGTGTAAATCACACAGAGATGGTGAGAAGTACACTATACACGTTATCCTAAGTGAAAGGAGAGGTTTCTACCGTTTCACACTTATGCAGTAGCACAGCAGCACCGTCCCCTATGTGTTAGGGTCTCTCAAAACCTAGTATCCTGAGACCCTTGAGCCTGATTGTAAAAACTACCTGTGATATGCTGTCCCTAGGTCCCTAAGTGTACCTGAGTGTGGTACTTCCGGAAACACTCCCCTAGGCATAGGGCAGGGTAGTCAGGACAGAAATAATGGGTGTCACGCCTTATTCCACTCCTGCTACAGACATGACATCTTTTTCGGGGTGGCGGTTGGGTTGAGGTACCAGGCACAACGCTGGGGAAGTGCCACTCGTGTAGACGGCTAACTACACTGGTGAATGGGGCCACGGAACCTCCTGGATACTGGAGTTCCGAAATGATCTCTTCCTGAAATTTGAGGAAGGGTCCTGTTCTCCCAGCCTTACTGTAGAGAACATAACTATTATAGGCAGCCAATTGAAATAAATATACAGACACCTTTTTATACCAGCGTCTGGTGCGTCGGGAAATCAAATACGGGGCCAACATCTGGTCGTTGAAGTCCACCCCTCCCATGTGGAGGTTATAGTCGTGGACTGAGAGGGGCTTTTCAACGACACTGGTTGCCCGTTCAATTTGGACTGTCGTGTCTGCGTGAATGGAGGAGAGCATGTAAACGTCACGCTTGTCTCTCCATTTCGCGCGGTGCCACAGCAGCCAATCTGTTCTAGGAACAAATGCTTGAAGAGGGCCACACTTGTGTAAAAGTTGTCCACATAAAGATGGTACCCCTTGCCGAATAAGGGTGACACCAAGTCCCAGACTATCTTCCCACTGCTCCCCAGGTAGTTAGGGCAACCGACCGGCTCCAGGGTCTGATCTTTTCCCTCATAGATCCGAAATTTGTGAGTATAGCCAGTGGCCCTTTCACAGAGCTTATACAATTTGACCCCATACCGGGCGCGCTTGCTTGGGATGTACTGCTTGAAGCCAAGGCGCCCGGTAAAATGTATTAGGGACTCGTCTACGCAGATGTTTTGTGCAGGGGTATACAAATCTGCAAATTTCAGGTTGAAATGGTCTATGAGGGGTCGAATTTTGAGGAGCCGGTCAAAAGCTGGGTGGCCTCTGGGACGGGAGGTGGTGTTGTCACTAAAGTGCAGGAAACGCAGGATGGTCTTAAAACGTGTCCTGGACATGGCAGCAGAGTACATGGGCATGTGATGAATTGGTTTGTGGACAAATATGACCGCAATTCATGTTTTTTTGTAATGCCCATGTTGAGGAGAAGGCCCAGAAAAGTTCTAAGTTCGGAAACTTGGACTGGTTTCAACCGGAAAGGCTGGGCATAGAAGCTTCCCGGGTTGGCGTTTATAAATTGAGTGGCATACCGATTTGTTTCTGCCACGACTAAGTCATAGACCTCCGCAGTGAAGAACAGCTCAAAAAACCCCAGCGCCGATCCTATCTGAGCTGTCTCCACCCGAACTCCTGACTGGGCGGTGAAAGGGGGAACTACTGGTGCGGCTGAAGTTGGGGGCTGCCAATCAGGATTTGCCAGCACCTCAGGGACTCTAGGGGCTCTACGGGCCTGTCTTTGCGGTGGCTGCAACGGGGAAACTACTGCACGTGCCACCGTACCAGCTTCTACTGCCCTTCTGGTGCTCGCCACTTCACCATGTTGTACTGCAGTGCTGGTACTAGGTCCAGGACGGGCTGCGCTACTGGTGTATGCCTCACCACGTAATCCGGCAGCGCCAGCCCCACTCTGCTGCCCTTGAAGCGGATCCTGCGCAACCTGCGGTCTAGCAACACGGGGCCGGGTACGCCTGGTGGTATCAGGGACCTCAACCTCCTCGTCCGAACTTTGGGTCAGACTGCCACTGCTCTCTACAGGTTCGTATTCTGACCCGCTAGATTCGTCAGATGAGGGTTCCCATTCCTCATCCGACTGGGTCAGAATCCTGTAGGCCTCTTCAGAGGAATACCCCTTGTTTGACATTTGGGCGTCTAAATTTAGGGGGTATTCCCTGAGACTACCCAAGAAAAAAAGCAAGCCTGTCTTACAAATGGGAGTGTAGCGAAGTAGAGAAGCCGCTGCGATTGATAAAAAAGATCAAAACTGATTTTTTTTATCGCCGCAGCGCTTGTGAAGTGATTGTGCAGTGATACAAAAAAAAAATAATTTTGTCACTGCGGCGGGGCGGGTGTGGGTGAATGCAGGTGTGGGCGACTGATCAGGTCTGATCGGGCAAACACTGCGTTTGGGGTGGAGGGCGAACTAAAGTGACACTAGTACTATTATATATCTGACCGTGATCAGTTCTGATCACTTACAGATACTATAAAAGTACAAACGCTGATTAGCGCTACGCTAATCAGCGAATCAGTGACTGCGGTGCGGTGGGCTGGGCGCTAACGCTTACTACCTACCAAAGGGACCTAAACCAACCTAAACCTAGCATTCAATACTGGTGAAAAAAAAAAGTGACAGTTCACAAAAGTGACACTAATCACTTTTTTCCCTTTCACTATGTATTGACAGGTGATCAAGGGGTTAATTAGGGTGATGGGGGGTGATCAGGGCCTGATGTGTAGTGATTGGTGCACTTACTTGGGATCTGTGCTCTGTGCTGGGTCCAACCGATGAAAAGGACCCAGCACATGGCACAGATCCCTTATAAAACCCATATATTTGTAAATAAAACTTATATCACCTATTTCCATAGGTGATTTTGAAAATCACCAGCCTGCCAGCGCTGATCATTGGCTGGCAGGCTGGTGACTCACTTCTCCTGAGCCCGGCGGTGCGTTCCATTTGCGTTCCACCGGGCTCAGGAGCGCGTCAAGGAGGAATGAACCGACCGCCCGCAGGACGCAATCCTGCATGAGGCGGTCGGAAAGAAGTTAAAGAGAGACAGAAAACAGACAACTGCCCATAATCTAAGGGAGACTGGTACACAGGACAAGATCCTGTCATCATTTGCTGCTTACACTGGAATGATAGACACTTGGCATCTTTTTAATCCAGATACCAGAAGCTTTGCATCTTATTCCCATGTGCGGGACTCGTGATCTTGTATTGATTACCCTTTTTACAACACATAACAACCACAGCTAGAAACAGTGGGAATAGGCAATCTGGTTATTTCTGATCATGCCTCAGTTTCCATCGTTCTTTGAGATTTTTACCACAGGGGTCCAGATTTTCTCTGGCATTTTTTTTATTGCATCTTACCTCAGGTGACACCTTTGTAGCGAAACCTCAGGAATGGTAGTCAGACAACATGAATAATAATGGGGCCTATCGGAACTCTGCAGGGTTTTATTGAGAAGTGAGAAAATCAGTGGTACAAGGCCGAATCTTTTCTTACACTCATAAGCATGACATCCTCATGAAGTTAGAAATGCAAAGTGTGCAAGTCAGAACAGCCTCCACCACTTATATCCACCTTCTAATAACAAACACCACTGAGAGTCCAGCTTAAGAACAAATAGAAGAAGTAACAACATTACCCATTTTGCGGCTAGTGTAACACCCGATAACGTGACACCTCGACGTGCGTTTCGCCGTTAAGGCTTCGTCATGTAATTCGTAATGTCGCTATTTGTTCTTCACCTGGACTCTCAGTGGTGTTTATCACTTTTGGATTATAGGTCTATTGTCTAACAGGACATTTGTGCGTTTTCTTGATATCATATCTCACATTTACCTTATTTAGGTTTTGTTGATGATTCGTTTTACATGCTCTATTTTCACCAACTCAAGTCAGGTTTTTCTTTTCTCATAAAATTTTACATACATGAGATTTTTGCCGACTTTTTGTATTCACCTGATATAAGTCTCTGGGTGTTACCCGGAGATTTATAAGGCTTTTCACTGGTAACTTTATCTCCGGTGTATTCGTATTTTTTGTGTATATTTAATAAAATTTATAGTGGTATTTTACATACTATTGCAGTATTTTTTTGATTAGCACTGGTTGAATTTCTGTTTTGGCGTTCATTTTCCACAGCTGCCTTAGAGTTTAAAGGGCTTCTGTCACCCCCCAAAAGCCTTTTTTTTTTTTTGCCTCACTAAAAAGCTTATAGGGCGATTATTCTAAACATATTCTTGTTAACCGTTTTTGTAGGTTAATTTTGCTATAAAATTACCTTGCTACCAGCAAGTAGGGCGTTTACTTGCTGGTAGCCGCTGCATCCCGCTTGTAAAAAAACGCCCCTCCTGTGGTTGATTGACAGGGCCAGCGAGCGCTCTCCTCCTCCAGCTGGCCCTGTCTCCGTTTAAAATCTCGCGCCTGCGCCATACCGTTCTTCAGTCGGCGCAGGCGCACTGAGAGGAGTACTCTCGCTCGGCCGCTCCTTCCTCAGTGCGCCTGCGTCTTCTCTTCCGGGTGCAGCTGTGACGTCATTGGCGCACTGAGGAAGGAGCGGCCAAGCGGGAGTACATCGCATATGTTCGCCCGCCGCGACGAATGCGCACAAGCTATGTTCGTCGGGAACTATTCGCCAGTGAATAGTTTGGGACATCTTATTTGCGAATTCAACTTAGAGATGGGTTCCTAATGGTTGTATTGCTAGAATATAACGAAGATTGAGAATTTAACACTATATTCTCAATCTTCATTATATTCTAGCAATGCAACAACCATTAGGAACTCAGATCTAAGTTGAATTCTCAATGCGATTAATATAACCTGCATTAATCGCATTGTGAATTCAACTTAGAGCTGAGTTCCTAATGGTTGTTGTATTGCTAGAATATACGTTATATTTTAGCAATACAACCATTAGGAACTCAGCTCTAAGTTGTAATCGCAATGCGAATAATACTTACAATTATTAATCGCTTTGCGAATCCATTTGATGCCTCTATTTGATTGTATATGACGGTTGACTATGACTACGACCAACGTGCTGCTGCCTCCAAAGCAAGATATCTGAACCCCAGGGGCCATTTGGGCGTTTTGATAAAACGCATCAAAAACGCATCTGCGTTTTTATAATTTTTCATTTTCTAGTTTATTTTTTGTGTATTTTGCCACATTTGGTTGCATATTTACATTTGGTATAGGCAAATATGGTAGTCTAGATCATGTGTCTATACCAAAACCTAGGAATATTGTTTGACAGCATATTTTCTAAGCCATGTAGCTGAATATAGATTTGGGCAGAGTAATGATCTAGACTACCATATTTGCCTATACCAAATGTAAATATGCAACCAAATGTGGCAAAATACACAAAAAAATAAACTAGAAAATAAAAAAAATTATAAAAACGCAGATGCGTTTTTGATGCGTTTTCTATCAAAAATGCCCAAATGGCCCCTGGGGGGTTCAGATATCTTGCTTTGAAGGCAGCAGAACGTTGGTGGTATTAATAGTCAACCGTCATATACAATCAAATAGAGGCATTAAATGTGGGGCTACTATTTTACCATACCTTGCAGAGGTTTTTGACCAGGCAGTGCAGGGAGGTGCTCTTCCTAACTCAATGATGGAAGCACTGATTAATTCCAAAAAAAGACAAAGATCGACGGGAACTGGACTCCTATAGACCAATTTCTTTATTAAACACTGATGTTAAATTACTCTCCAAGGTCCTTGCCAATAGACTTTCTAAAGTAATTACGTCTGTTATCCATCCAGATCAAAATGGATTTATGCCTGGGAGGGGCACTCATTACAATTTACATCGTCTTTTTGCTAATATTCAGTCTCCGGCGGACGGATCCCGCTCCATCCTGTCCTTGGATGCCACTAAGGCCTTTGACAGGGTGGAGTGGGGGTTCCTCTGGAGAGTGATGGCAAGAATGGGATTTGGTCCAAAATTTATTAAAATGATACAGTTGCTATACAAATCCCCTGTGGCTAGGTTGAGGATCAATGATGTGCTGACAGGGAGTTTTCCATTGGAGAGAGGAACCCGTCAGGGGTGTCCTCTTTCCCGCTTCTCTTCAACATATACATTGAACCCCTGGCGGCCAAGGTTAGACAGGACCCCAGGATGTTGGGGTTTGGAGTTATGGGAACAGTGGACCGAATTTCATTATATGCCGATGATGTTTTGTTTTTTATACAACAGACAGAAAATACACTACCTCGAGTGATGGAGATGGTTAATGCTTATAGTGGGGTTTCAGGCTCTGAGGTTAATTGGGCGAAAACCGGCCTTTTACCGCTGGATGATTTACCTACCGAAACGAGAGTACACGGTTTGAATCTCTCTGAGTCATTGAAGTATTTGGGGATTACGGTGACTGCAAAAGTTCAAGACTATATACAGCTTAATTTGATACCACTACTAGCGAAAATTTGATTAAAAATCAAGGTATGGCAGAAGGTTCCGCTTACTAGAGCAGACAGGGTTTCCTTAATTAAAATGGTGGTACTTCCCCAAGTGCTTTATGTTCTCCGAAGTTTCCCCATTTGGATTGAGGATACATTTTTCAAACTGATAGAAAAAATGATTAATGATTTATTATGGGGGAGAAAACGTGTGAGATTGAAGGTGGATTATTTTTCCATGTTGTATGAGCAGGGAGGCCTAAATCTTCCGTATTTTAAGGGATATTTTGTTGCCTCACAGCTATGTTTTTTTAATGACTGGAAAAATAGTCCGCTATGTGTTAAACTAGTAACAGAAGCAGGCTTCTCAGATTATTATACTCTATTGGAGTCTAGTTTTTTATCTAAAGATTCACGAGACTATACCTCTTTCTCCAGTTTGAGTATAAGAGCTTGGAGGTTGATTAGGGAATGGTGTAAAGTTACTGCATCATTGATTTGCACTCCAATATGGCATAATAAAAGGTTTTATTCTCTTTTGAACTTGGAAGCCAGCCATTACTGGAGGTCTAGAAATATTCATTATCTCAGTCAAGTGGTAAGAAATGGGCAAATTTTGTCCCTTCCGGAACTTACTCAAAAGGAAAACATGGGCGAGATAGCATGGTACCCATATTTTCAGTTATGCTTTGCACTCTCATCTATTTCAGATAAGCACTTTTTTAACATAGAAGCTCCACTTTTTCTTCACAAATTATTATTAGAAAGAGGAACACATATGAAAGTAAAAATTTCACACTGTTATAAACACTTAAAGGGGTTGTCCAAGTTATATTTATTGATGACCTATCCTCAGGATAGGTCATCAATATCAGATCGGCGGGGGTCCGACACCGGGCACCCCCGCCGATCAGCTGTTTGAAGAGAAGGCGAGCACAGTGCCATCGCTGCCTCCTCGTCATTGTTTACATGCTGGCCGTTGCATCTGCAGCGGTGAGCAGGTGTAATTACACCCAAGCCGTTCCATTAATTTCAATGGGACGGCTCGTTTCTATACAAGTGTATACTACAGAGCCGTCCCATTGAAATGAATGGAACGGCTTGGGTGTAATTACACCTGCTCACCGCTGCAGATGCAACGTCCAGCATGTAAACAATGACGAGGAGGCAGTGCTGGCACGGCGCTCGCCTTCTCTTCAAACAGCTGATCGGCGGGGGTCCGATCTGATATTGATGACCTATCCTGAGTATAGGTCATCAATAAATATAACTTGGACAACCATTTTAATTAAGCTTTATGTTTCAGAACGTTACTCTCCAGGACAAAAAGCCTGGACTACTTCACTTGAAAACTATGCTTTACCGGCATGGGACAATATTTTGAAGAATATGATTTATCTTTCACATAATTTTAATCACACTGTAGTACAGTTTAACATTATCCATAAGATTTATATAACACCATTGTGGTTACAAAAGAGAGGTTTTAGGAACTCTTCTAATTGTCCGCGTTGTGATTGCCCTGGCGCTGATCACTTACACATGTTCTGGGACTGTCCTCCAGTGAAGGAGTACTGGCACTCGGTTCAAACCACTTTGATACAAAAACTCCAAATTCAGATTCCATTTGTGCCTGGAGTATGGATCTTGGGTGATTTTTCTGAGATAGTCTGTCAGTCTTCCAAACTCCCCCTTTTGGTTAAAGTGTCTTTTCTAGCTAGGCTGATTATTTCTAGACTGTGGTTTGCTTCGTTCCCCCCAGAGCATCGAACGTGGCTAAATTTAGTCAACAAAGTTAAAAAGTATGAATGTATGTTGTACAAACAAAGAGGGTCTAATGAAAAATGTACTAAGTTATGGAACTGGTGGAATGAATGAAGAGTGAGTATTTTTTTTATTTATTTTTTTCTCTTTTTGTGCATGATTGAGGGGGTGGGGGTGGGGGTGGGTGGAAATATTAGTAGATTTATTTTGTTAGCATGATATTGTGTTTTGATATTGAGAAAAGTCAATAAAGTTTGAAAGATAAAAAAAAAGAAATCCACAGGTCGGCTCCCTAACGGCAGGCAGAAAGGGGAAGGGGAAAAAGAGAAAAAAAAAAAAAAGGGGGTTATCCAGTCCTAAAAAGTCTCCCCATGTGCCGGGCCCCCCACCCTGAATGTGCTAACCCGGGTCCCCCGCACCGCCGCTGCTGCTTCTCCCTGCACCCGGATGAAAACATCCGGTGTCGGGGGGAAGCAGCCAATGGTAGGTGGGGATGGGGACGAGCCTCCCTAGAGTCACCCGCCATCTGGGCATGGGGAGAATCAGCTGCGGCGGTGCGGGACCCAGGGGCGGTGCAGGAAACGGGGACCCGGGTCAGCGTGGGGGGGCCTAGCATATGGGGTGGGGCTTTTTTCAGGATTGGACAACCACTTTAATAAAGAAAAAAAAAATAGAGGCATTAAATGGATTCGCAAAGCGATTAATAATTGTAAGTATTATTCGCATTGCGATTACAACTTGGAGCTGAGTTCCTAATGGTTGTATTGCTAGAAAATAACGTATATTCTAGCAATACAACAACCATTAGGAACTCAGCTCTAAGTTGAATTCGCAATGCGATTAATGCAGGTTATATTAATCGCATTGAGAATTCAACTTAGATCTGAGTTCCTAATGGTTGTTGTATTGCTAGAATATAACGAAGATTGAGAATATAGCGCTAAATTCGTTATCTTCGTTATATTCTAGCAATACAACTATTAGGAACTCAGATCTAAGTTGTAATCGCAATGCGAATAATACAGGTTATATTAATCGCATTGCGATTTACAATTACTATTACTGCAGCTTCAGAATGAATGTAAGATGGATCCTATCCTTGTGTTTAGATAGGAGGTGGGAGGGTCTGGGAGGGAGGGTATGCTGATTGGCTGGAATGTGTCTGCTGACTGTGAGGTACAGGGTCTAAGTTTGCTCAATAATAAAGTATAGGGGCGAATGCGAACATCGAATATGTTCGCCCGCCACGGCGGACGCGAACAAGCTATGTTCGCCGGGAACTGTTCGCTTACCATTACCATGGTAATCCAACCTTGGACAAAAGAAGTGTGAGCAGCATTTTTTATAGTAATGTTTACTGAGCTGTATAGGGGCTCATTTTTGAGGTACAATCTGCACTTTTTATCGATACCATTTGTGAGTGTGTGTATTGGAAAAATATTTTTATATTTGAATAGTACGGGCATTTTCGGTTGCAGTGATACCCATGATGTTTATATTTTTTGCTATTTGGGTATTAATTATACGGAAAGGGGGGTGATTTAAATTTTTATATTTAAAAAAAAATTAATTTCTTTTTTAACATTTTTAAGAAAAAAATTGTAATGATTTTGAAGCTCATATATGAGCCTATAAAATCAGTTTTTTTATTTTTCATTTTCTTTAACTTTCTTTTTATTGAAAGAAACCAGGAAAAAAATTACAAATCTGCATGTAAAAACATTTTGTGTCAGTTACAATAAAAAAAAATATCTCTTGAACTCAATTCCAGTTTCATTCTGCCTTCCATATTTTATTTTATTTTATTCCCCCCTCGCCCCCCAATATAGAGGATCCCGTCACAGTAATTTATTTTCTTTGGTCCATATCTATGATTCACGGTGAAGACCTGCTAGCGGCTATCATCAAGGAATCTCCTGGTGCTCTATACCTCTAATTTCCCTAACTTTCCTGCCAATTGTGCCTCTAAGTACCACTTAGTCTGTATGAAAGGGGACATCAGTTCCTTGATCTCCCCTTGTGTCAAATTGGATTCTATAAATTTTCTCCACTTTTTGACGAAAGTGAAAATTGATTTGTTCTTGTGCCTCTCCATTTCTATTCTTTCCATATGGAGTACTTGTTTCATGGTTCCTAGCACCTCGTCCCACACAGGACGTACACTTTGTAACCAATGTTTTAGAATAGACTTTTTGACTGATATGAGTAGAATGTGTACTCCCTTTTCAGAAATCCCCACTCCATCTGAGTCAGATTCAGACTGGTCCCTTGGTATGTATTGAAAGATGCATTGAAGAGGTTCGAGGAGTAATTTGAATCCCCATACTGCCTCAACGTACCGCAATGCTTGATTCCAAAGAGGTCTTACGTGTGGGCAGTCCCATAGACTATGTAGGAGACCTGCTTTAGATAGGCAACATTTGGGGCAATGTCTTAGATAATGAGCAGGCGCATCCTTATAAGGTAGATCAAGGGCATAGATTGCTTTGTGCATTATTTGGAAATGGGTTTCACGCCAAGACTCATTGTATATGGCGCCTCTTATGTATTCGTATCCCATTCTCATTTTTTTGGCCAGATTTTGGACATCTAGTGTCCCCTTCCAAGCAGAGAAGACCCTCGATGTCAGGGGGATGTTTTTTGTGTTTTGGATCTTGCGGTACATGCCCGACAGTGGGATTATATCATTGTTTTCCCCCAAAAGTGCCCCAAACCCTGCCAGTCTGTCAGCCTCTCCCAGTCTTTCCGATTGTGCTCTACAATAGGATCTTAATTGCTGGTATGGGAGGAAGTGGGAGGGCTCAATGTCATATTTATTGCGAAAGTCACCCCACGTGAGCAATGCCTGTTTTGTATCATTTAAGATATCTCGTAATGTGTGTGTATACCCTTCTGTCTCCATGTTCTATATATTTAGTTTTCTCTCCCCTGGGGTAAGGCGGGTAGTTTCCACAACGGCATTTGTGGGGACAGGTAAAATGGGGAGCTGATATATTTTCCGCACTGCTTTCCAGGCCATAATAGTATCTCTCAACAAGATTGATTGTTTAATCTGATTTGGGGTGTCCTTAAGACTTGTGTGCAGTAATGCCGAGAGATCCCACGGAGCCGCTAATTCCTGTTATATCTTACCTGCCGAGAAGTATGAGGTATCCCATAACCAGTCTTTGGCATGACGGAAGAGGGAAGCTGAGTTGTAATGACGGATATTCGGTCGTTGGAGACCCCCTTCTGATTTCAACATGGTCGTTTTGTCATATGCTATACGTGGCTTTTTCTTCCTAGAAAACGTATAAAAGCTGACTGCAGCTTCCGAATGTCTGAGTATTTTAATAGTAATGGGATAGTTTGAAGGGGATACCGTAGTTTTGAAAAGCTGGACATTTTTATGAGTTGGGCTCTCCCAATGAGGGACAGAGGCAGGTCTATCTATTTCTCCAGTTCCCTTATGATATTTTGAATTAACGGAGAGAAATTGAGTGAGTAAAGGGCAGCCGATGAACTCCCTCTTCTAACCCCAAGGTACGTTATGTAGTCCATTCTTAGCTCTATCCCTAGGTTTCGACAGGTATCCGATTTCGTGGGTTTAAGGAGCAGCATCTGGCTTTTTGACACATTTATTTTGTACCCTTTGACTCCACCATAGTACAAAAGAGCCTCTAGCACTGGCTTGAGATGCTCCTCTGGTGTTTGTAGGAATATTAATAAAGATATCAGCAAAACCTGCCAGCTTGATCTCCTTGGTAACCACCCTGATGCCAGTATATAAGTTTGTCTGTATTAGTATTTGGGCTAGGGGTTCCAGGGCTATATTAAATAGGAGGGGGGACATAGAGCAGCCTTGCCTAGTACCCTTTTTAAGGTCTATGTTAGGGGACAAAGTCCGGGATAGATACTTGCGCTTTGGGTGTAGCATAAATTGCCGAAAGGTAGTTCCGAAAATCCCCTCTAATGCCCATGGCATCTAGGAGCTCCCCCTGCCATACCCAACTCACGTTATCGAAGGCCTTTTCGGCATCTAGTGAGTGCCGAGTTTCCTTTTTCGTTACTATGCCTTTGTCCACCCTAGGCAACTAGGACCCTTCTAATGTTTGTGACCGCTGAGCGGCCTTTCATGAAGCCTACCTGATGATCTGCAACCAGGCCTGGCAATACCTCCGCCAATCTATTCGCTAGAATTTTTGAGAATATTTTTATATCCTGATTTATAAGAGATATAGGTCTGCAAGACCCTGGTTGAGACAGGTCCTTGTCCTGTTTGGGAAGTACTCTGATTTATCCCATATTACCGGAGGGGGGTTATCTGTCCCCCTTTAAAATGGAGGTAAATAGTTTTGTTAACGTTGGGGTTAGTTCGACTATCCAAGTTTTGTAAAATTCGGCCGGGAACCCATCCGGACCCGGGGACCTTACCATTTGAGAGACTTTTAAATGTGGATTTGATTTAGTCTTCTGTGACCTCCCTATTTATTAAGTCTAGGGACTCTTCTGAAATTGATGGGAGATTGACTTTGTTTAAAAGGTCCCTGGCTTTTTCCTTATCATACTGTTCTTGAGTATATAGGGATTGAAAGTATTTCCCCAAGATTTCCACCACTGCATAGGGTTGGTTATGGAGGATTCCTCTGTCATCTCTCAGGGGATGTAAAGGGGCTTGTGTCATAATGAGTCTCGGTTTGATAGCAGTTTGCCCTCTTTATTCCCGAAGCCGAAGAGGTCCGCCTTTTTTCCGTTCACCAAGCCATTTGGCCCTATGCTCCATATAGTAATCAAAGTTATGTTAGGCCGTAACTAGAGTTGAGCGGAATTTTGGGGTGTTTGGGATCCGAACCCAGACCCGAACATTTTCAAAAAAGTTCGGGTTCGGGTCCGTTGTTCGGCGATTTCTTCCTGCTTTCTGAAGGGCTGCACAGCAGCCAATCAGCTAACGTTTTACATCTTGCCCTAAGAAGCCATCACAACCGTGCCTACTAATGGCATGGCTGTGATTGGCCAAGTGCAGCATGTGACCCTTCCTCTATTTAAGCTGGAGTCACGTAGCGCCGCCCGTCACTCTCTCTGCTCTGATCAGTGTAGGGATAGGATGCAGCTGCTGTGAGGGCGATATTAGGCAGGAAAGACTCAGCAAAACCACTTAATGAAGTGATCGATCTACATTTGTGAATCATTCAACTTCTGTTAGTTCATTGCTCACTGGTTTTTAGACTGCCCAGAGCGTTTTTCTGTCACTTTTTTCTGGGGTGATCGGTGGCCATTTTGCACTTTTGGTGCACCAGCACATGTTTTGAGCTGCCACCAAGTTCAAGATACGTTTTTGGGTTCAATATTAGGCTGTTTTTTTTTTTTTTGCAATATCCTACATCAGGGGTTGTGCTTATTGTCACAGCTTGAAACACAGGATAGAAATTGCTATATTTTATTGAGGGGTCAAATTCAATTGCCAAAATACCAATCCTCTAAATCTGGTGTTCAAGCTGTGGCTGGCAGAGTTTAATACTGTCCGTCAAAGGTAAGATTTTTTTCTGGGGTGAAATTCAATTGCCAAAATAACAATCCCTTAAATCAGTGGTTTTAGCTGTTGCTGGCCAAGTGTAATACTGTCCGTAAAAGAATCGATTTTATTTCTGGGGTGAAATTCAATTGCCAAAATACCAGTCCCCTGAATCTGGGGTTCCAGCTGTGGCTGTCCAAGTGTAACACTGTCTGTAAAAGGATAGATTTTTTTCTGAAATTCTATTGCCAAAATAACAATCTAGCAATAACAAATGACAAAACAGGTGCACACTGCGGTCTTACTAAACCCTCAAACTGATGTTAAAATTAAGAGGTTAGTCAACAATGGAGGACATAACTTAAGCCCGAGCACCACGCCAAGGTCTATCAAGTAGCTCGGGACCTAACATTAACCTACCTGTGCCATATGGGGCCAGTGGGCAAAATTTCAGGAATGTATTAGGCCGACTCCTCAGTTACCTCCAGCATGTAACCATGCCTGCAATGGGAGGAGGGAGAAGGCTGTGAGCCCCACCCAAGACTGGCTAATATGGCCCAGGCCTCACAGGTGCACCTAAATATAGCCTGTGGATAGAAAACAGGCTACATTTACATGGGAGTTTATACACCTCCAAACAATTATATATACACAAACCAACTGAAAGGTGACATGAAGCAGGATGTGCTCAACCCAAAAATGCAGTTGTGCATATATATACAGGGGAGCAGATCCTGCACTTGTGGCCCGTTGCTAATGGCGATCCCCAGCAAAAATGCATACGGTGGAGGATGCCCGCAGCAGACCAAAAGTACCACAATAGACATCCTACACAAAATGGCAATAGTGTGGATGTGATAAATAATATAACAATATAGCAATGACAAATGACAAAACACTGCAGTGAAATTTAATTGGCAAAATACCAATCCTCTAAATCTGGTGTTCCAGCTGTGGCTGGCTAAGTTTAATACTGTGCGTCAAAGGATGGATTTTTTTCTGGGGTGAAATTCAATTGCCAAAATACCAATCCCCTAAATCTGGTGTTCCAGCTCTGGCTGTCCAAGTGTAATACTGTCCGTCAAAGGATAGATTTTTTTGTGGGGTGAAATTCAATTGCCAGAATACCAATCCCCTGAATCTGGGGTTCCAGCTATTTCTGGCTAAGTTTAACTGTCCGTCAAAGGATAGATTTTTTTGTGGGGTGAAATTCAATTGCCAAAATACCAGTCCCCTAAATCTGGGGTTCCAGCTGTGGCTGTCCAAGTGTAATACTGTCCGTCAAAGGATAGATTTTTTTCTGTGGTTAAATAAAATCCCTGAAATAGAAATCCTAAACATCTGTGCTTTCCGCTGTTCCTCTCCAAGTGTACTTCTGTCCGCAATAGGTTATATTACATTCGGGATGTCAGCGTCTAAATACAAGGCCTGAAAAATAAATCCTCTATATTTGCACACGCTACTGTGCATCTCCAAGTGTATTTCTGTCCGTAAAAGGGTATATTACACTAAGTGTCTAAATACAAGGGCTGAAAGCGTAATCCTTTATATTTGCACACGCTATTGTGCATCTCCAAGTGTAATTCTGTCGGTAAAAGGATACATTTCAGCCAGGGCCTAAATACTAGGCCTAAAATTGATATTCCCCTAAATCTGTGGTTTCTGCTGTGCCTGTATTAGTGTAATAGGGTACATAAATAGATGGCTAGATAGTGTTAGGTGCCTGTAAATAAAGGCCTTAATTTGAACTCTATACATTGGGCCAAATAAGTTTTTACTTATTGTGGTGAACGGTAACAATGAGGAAAACATCTAATAATGGACGCGGACATGGTTGTAGTGGTGTTAGTGGACCCTCCGGTGATGGTCCCAGTAGCCGCCAGAATCTACAGCGATATTTGGTTGGGCTTAATGCCGTTCTAAGGATGGTAAGGCCTGAGCAAGTACAGGCGCTAGTCGATTGTGTGGCCGACAGTGGATCCAGCAGGTTCACATTATCTCCCACCTAGTCTTCTGCAGAAAGCGCACAGGTGGCGCTTGAAAACCAAGCCCATCAGTCTGTCACATCACCCCCATACATATCAGGGAACCTGTCTGAGCCTCAAGTTATGCAGCAGTCTCTTATGCTGTTTGAAGACTCTGCTGGCAGGGTTTCCCAAGGGCATCCACCTAGCCCTTCCCCAGTGGTGGAAGACATAGAATGCACTGACGCACAACCACTCATTTTTACTGATGAGGACATGGGAATACCACCTCAGCAGAGTCAGCACTTATCTGATGATGATGAAACACGGGTGCCAACTGCTGCGTATTTCTGCAGTGTGCAGACCGAACAGGAGGACAGGGAGGAAGACTGTGTGGAAGACGATGCAGGGGACGATGAGGTCCTAGAACCAACATGTAATGAAGATCGTGCCACTGACTTTCAGAGTTCAGAGGAAGAGGCAGTGGTGAGACTGAACCAACAGCGTAGCAAAAGAGGGAGCCGGGTGCAAAAGCAGAACAGTCGTCGCCAAGATAGTTCGCCTGCTACTGGCCACCGTCACCAGGGACCGAGCACACCAAAGGCAGCTTCAAGGAGTTCCCTGGCATGGCACTGCTTCACACAATGTGCTGACAACAAGACCCGAGTGGTTTGCACGCTGTGCCATCAGAGCCTGAAGCGCGGCATTAATGTTTTGAACCTTAGCACGACCTGCATGACCAGGCATCTACATGCGAGACATGGGTTGCAGTAGAGTAAGCACCTTCAAAACCAAGAAAGGGCTCATGCTCCCTCCTGCTCCCTCTTCTGCTGCTGCCTCGGCCTCGTCCTCCACCTCTGGAGGAACGTTGGCACCCGCCGCCCAGCAAACAGAGGATGTGCCACCAACACCACGACCTCCGTCACCAAGCATCTCCACCATGTCACACGGCAGCGTTCAGCTCTCCATCTCACAAACCTTGGAGAGAAAGCGTAAATTCCCACCTAGCCACCCTCGATCCCTGGCCCTGAATACCAGCATTTCTAAACTACTGGCTTTTGAAATTCTGTAATTCAGGCTGGTGAACACGGAAAGCTTTAAAAAGCTGATGGCGGTGGCTGTCCCACAGTACGTCTTTCCCAGCTGCCACTACTTCTCCAAGAGAGCCGTGCCTTCCCTGCACAACCAAGTATCCGATAAAATCAAGGGTGCACTGTGCAACACCATCTGTGGCAAGGTCCACCTAACCACAGATACGTGAACCAGTAAGCATGGCAAGGGACACTATATCTCCCTAACTGCACACTGGGTAAATATAGTGGTGGCTGGGCCCCAGGCGGAGAGCTGTTTCGAGCATGTCCTTCTGCCGCCAAGGATCGCAGGGCATCATTCTTTGCCTCCTGTTGCCTCCTCCTCTTACTCGGCTTCCTCCTCCTCCTCTTCCACCTGCTCATCGGGTCAGCCACAGACCTTCACCACCAACTTCAGCAAAGCCCAGGGTAAATGTCAGGCGGCCTTTATGAAACTCATGTGTTTAGGGGACAGGCCCCACACCGCGCAGGAGTTGTGGCGGGGTATAGAACAACAGACCGACGAGTGGTTGCTGCCGGTGAGCCTCAAGCCCGGCCTGGTGGTGTGCGATAATGGGCGAAATCTCGCTGCAGCTCTGGGACTAGCCGGTTTGACGCACATCCCTTGCCTGGCGCATGTGCTGAATTTGGTGGTGCAGAAATTCATTCAAGACTACCCCGACATGTCAGAGCTGCTGCATAAAGTGAGGGCCATCTGTGCACGCCTCCGGCATTCTCATCGTAACGCTGCTCGCCTGTCTGCGCTACAGCGTAACTTCAGCCTTCCCGCTCACCGCCTCATAGGCGACGTGCCCACCAGGTGGAACTCCACCTTGCACATGCTGGATAGACTGTGCGTGCAGCAGCAGGCCATAGTGGAGTTTCAGCTGCAGCACGCACAGGTGAGTCGCACTGCGGAACAGCACCACTTCACCACCAATGACTGGGCCACCATGTGAGACCTGTGTGCCCTGTTGCGCTGTTTCGCGTACTCCACCAACATGGCCAGTGGCGATGACGCCGTTATCAGCGTTATAATACCACTTCTATGTCTCCTTTAGAAAACACTTAGAACGATGATGGAAGAGGATGTGGCCCAGGAGGAGGAGGGGTCATTTCTAACACTTTCAGGCCAGTCTTTTAGCCTTGGAGGTGCTGGCCTGCCCTGCGGGCAGTGTATTGTCTGAACGTGTATTTAGCACTGCAGAGGGTGTCATTACAGACAAATGCAGCCGCCTGTCCACAGCCAACGTGGACAAGCTGACGTTCATAAACTGAACCAGGCATGGATCCCACAGGACCTGTCCATCCCTTGTGCAGAATAGACATTTATAACTGCCTCAACCTCAACCATACATTCTTGTACTCCAGGCACTTTATTATTGAATCTTCTTTTTTTAATTGTACCATAATTTTGGGGACAACACCAAGTTGAATGAACCTCTCCTCTGTCTGGGTGCTGGGGTCTAAATAACTGAAAGTGGCCTGTTCCATTGGTGGGTAATATGATGCCTGTTTTGCTGCTATGGGACCTTTCTCCTCTGTCTGGATGCCAGGGGTCTACATTTCAGATAATCGCCTGTTGCTTTTGGTGGGTGACATTATCCTCTTTTTGATGTCAAATGACCTCTACTCTGGGTGTCAGGGGCCTATATGTCGTTTAATCATTTATTGTCTTGGTGGGAGATATTAAACTCTTTTTACTGTCAAATGACCGCCCCATTGTTTGGGTGTCAGGGGCCTATATGTCGTTGAATCATTTGTTGCTTTGGGAGGTGACATTATTCTCTTTATACTGTCAAATGACCTCTACATTGTCTGGTTGTCAGGGGTCTATATTTCGTTTATTCGCTTGCTGCATTAGTGAGAGATATTAAACTCTTTATACTGTCAAATGACCTCTACATTGTCTGGTTGTCAGGGGCCTATATTTTGTTTCATCGCTTGCTGCATTGGTGGGAAATATTAAACTCTTTATACTGTCAAAAGACCTCTACATTTTCTGGTTGTTAGGGGCCTATATTTCGTTTAATCGCTTGCTGCATTGGTGGGAGACAATAAACTATTTTTACTGTCAAATGACCGCCCCATTGTGTGGGTGTCAGGGGCCAATATTTCGTTCAATTGCTTGCTGTCTTGGTGGGAGACATTAAACTTTTTTTTTACTGTCAAATGACCTCTCCTCTGTCTGGGTGTCAGGGGCCTACATAAATGATAATGGCCTGTTCCATTGCAGATTGACCTAAGGTCTGTGTTGCTGTTACAGGACCGATCTCCTCTTTAAGGGTGCCATGGTCCTCCTGAATTAGTTAATGATGCCTGTGGCACTGCTGGGTGAAATCAATGCTGATTTGGTATGATTGTGACTCTCCTCTTTGAGTGCCATGGGTCTGAATCTGTGAATTAGGCCTGTGGCATTGCTGGGTGAAATCAATACTGTCTTGGCGTAATTTTAACTCTCCTCTTTGTGGGTCCCTTTGGCCTGAATGTTTGAATGAGGCCTGTGGCCCTGCAGGCAGACATGAATCCTTTTTGGCTGTGATGGGATCTACAGTACCCTGAAAGGTTATCAAAATTAGAGTTATTCACTTTAGAAAAAAGACGACTGAGGGGAGATCTAATAACTAGGTATAAATATATCAGGGGTCAGTACAGAGATCTGTCCCATCATCTATTTATCCCCAGGACTGTGACTGTGACAAGGGGACATCCTCTGCGTCTGGAGGAAAGAAGGTTTGTACACAAACATAGAAAAGGATTCTTCACTGTAAGAGCAGTGAGACTATGGAACTCTCTGCCTGAGGAGGTGGTGATGGTAAGTACAATAAAGGAATTCAAGAGGGGACTGGATTTATTTCTGGAGTGTAATAATATTACAGGCTACAGCTACTAGAGAGGGGTCGTTGATCCAGGGAGTTATTCTGATTGCTTGATTGGAGTCGGGAAGGAATTTTTTTCCCCATAAGTGAGGAAAATTGGCTTCGGCCTCACAGGGGTTTTTTGCCTTCCTCTGGATCAACTTGTAGGAAACAGGCCGAACTGGATGGACAAATGTCTTTTTTCGGTCTTATATACTATGTTACTATGTTACTATGGGAACTTCAACTCCCATAGCATTCCCACCTGACGCCACCCCAACCTCCTATTCCACCTCCTCCTCCAAGTTGCCAATTGATATTGGTTAATTTTTTTTATTTTTTATTTTTTATTTTAAGTCCTTTCCCTATCCACATTTGTTTGCAGGGGATTTACCTACATTTTGATGCCTTTTGCAGCCCACTAGCCCTTTTCAAGGCAATTTTACAGCCTTTTTAGTGCCCAAAAGTTCAGGTCCCCATTGACTTCTCGAACCGGAACATCCAGGTGTTCGCTCAACTCTAGCCGTAACCCACAATAGTTTGTTTGGCCCCGTCTGATCCTGGACAAACCTCGTATATGATTCCCTCAGGGATTGAATGGCTTCCTTATATCTCCTCTGTATTTCAATTTTTTCCCTAGCTGAATGGGCTATTATCTGTCCCCTCAACACCGCTTTAGCTGTATCCCAGAACAGTTGGGGGTTTTCTTTGTGGGGTTCATTATGTTGGGAAAATGCCCACAACCATCCCCGAAGTCTGTCCTGAAAATCCTCATCTGATGTCAAGTGATGAGGTAGCCAGATATAGTCAGTGCAATTCTGCATATCGTCCCTCGCATCCATTAACATCGGAGCATGGTCAGAGATGACCAGGTCGGTGATATCTATGCGCTCAACCGGTGGCAGAACATCAGGGGTCGACAGAAAGTAGTTGATCCTTGACCAGAAGGACTGCGCATGGGAAAAATGTGAGTATTTCCTCCCTATTGGATGGAGGTGTTGCCATACCTCTATCAATTCTGTTGATTGCAAGAATGGGTAGAGTGTTGGGCACTAGAGATGAGCGAACACCTGGATGTTCGGGTTCGAGAAGTTCGGCCGAACTTCCCGAAAATGTTCGGGTTCGAGATTCGAACTCAAGCCGAACTTTATCCCGAACCCGAACCCCATTGAAGTCAATGGGGACCCGAACTTTTAGGCACTAAAAAGGCTGTAAAATAGTCCAGGAAAGGGCTAGAGGGCTGCCAAAGGCAGCAAAATGTAGGTAAATCCCCTGCAAACAAATGTGGATAGGGAAATGAATTAAAATAAAATAAAATAAATAAAAATTAACCAATATCAATTGGAGAGAGGTCCCACAGCAAGGAATCATGCGTCATATCACCCACCACTGGAGAAGGCCACTCTCATTTAGTTCGGACCAGCACCCAGACAGAGGAGAGAGGTCCCACATCAAGGAATCATGCGTCATATCAACCACCACTGGAGAAGGCCACTCTCAGTTATTTAGGCCCAGCACCCAGACAGAGGAGAGAGGTCCCACAGCAAGGAATAAGGCGTCATATCACCCACCACTGGAGAAGGCCACTTTCAGTTATTTTGGCCCAGCATCCAGACAGAGGATACAGGTTCCACAGCAAGGAATCATGCGTCATATCACCCACCACTGGAGAAGGCCACTTTCAGTTATTTTGGCCCAGCATCCAGACAGAGGATACAGGTTCCACAGCAAGGAATCATGAGTCATATCACCCACCAATGGAGAAGGACATTTTCAGTTTTTTAGGCCCCAGCACCCAGTCAGAGGAGAGAGGTCCCACAGCAAGGAATCATGCGTCATATCAACCACCACCGGAGTAGGCCACTCTCAGTTATTTCGGCCCAGCACCCAGACAGAGGAGAGAGGTCCCACAGCAAGGAATCAGGCGTCATATCACCCACCACTGGAGAAGGCCACTTTCAGTTATTTAGGCCCAGCACCCAGACAGAGGAGAGAGGTGCCACAGCAAGGAATAAGGCGTCATATCACCCACCACTGGAGAAGGCCACTTTCAGTTATTTCGGCCAGCACCCAGACCGAGGACAGAGGTCCCACAGCAAGGAATAAGGCGTCATATCACCCACCACTGGAGAAGGCCACTTTCAGTTATTTCGGCCCAGCACCCAGACCGAGGATACAGGTTCCACAGCAAGGAATCATGCGTCATATCACTCACCACTGGAGAAGGCCACTTTCAATTATTTCGGCCAGCACCCAGACCGAGGAGAGAGGTCCCACAGCAAGGAATTATGCATCATATACACCAGCACCGGAGAAGGCCACTCTCATTTATTTCGGCCCAGCACCCAGACCGAGGAGAGAGGTCCCACAGCAAGGAATCATGCATCATATCAACCACCACCAGAGAAGGCCACTCTCATTTATTTCGACCCAGACAGAAGAGAGAGGTCCCACAGCAAGGAATCATGCGTCATATCAACCACCACCGGAGAAGGCCACTTTCAGTTATTTTGGCCCCACCACCTAGACAGAGTAGAGGTTCATTCAACTTTGGGTTGCACCGCAAGATCATGGTAAAGTTAAAAAAATGAGTATTCAATAAAGAAGTGCCCCGGAGTACAAGAATACATGGTTGAGGGGGAGGCAGTTATAAATGTCTATTCTGCACAAGGGAGGGACAGGTCCTGTGGGATCCATGCCTGGTTCATTTTTATGAACGTCAGCTTGTCCACGTTGGCTGTGGACAGGCGGCTGCTTTTGTCAGTAATGACGCCCCCTGCCGTGCTGAATACACGTTCAGACAAAACGCTGGCCGCCGTGCAGGCTAGCACCTCCAAGGCATGAAATGCTAACTCTGGCCACGTGGACAATTTGGAGACCCATAAGTTGAATGGGGCCGAACCATCAGTCAGTACGTGGAGGGGTGTGCAGACGTACTGTTCAACCATGTTAGTGAAATGCTGCCTCCTGCTAACATGTTCCGTATCAGGTGGTGGTGCAGTTAGCTGTGGTGTGGAGACAAAACTTTTCCACATTTCTGCCATGATAACCCTGCCCTCAGAGGAGCTGGCCGTGACACAGCTGCGTTGGCGACCTCTTGCTCCTCCTCTGCCTTCGCCTTGGGCTTCCACCTGTTCCTCTGTGACATTTGGGAATGCTGTCAGGAGCGCCTCTACCAGCGTGCGCTTGTACTCGCGCATCTTCCTATCACGCTCCAGTGCAGGAAGTAAGGTGGGCACATTGTCTTTGTACCGGGGATCCAGCAGGGTGGCAACCCAGTAGTCCGCACACGTTAAAATGTGGGCAACTCTGCTGTCGTTGCGCAGGCACTGCAGCATGTAGTCGCTCATGTGTGCCAGACTCCCCAGAGGTAAGGACAAGCTGTCCTCTGTGGGAGGCGTATCGTCATCGTCCTCCATATCCCCCCAGCCACGCACCAGTGATGGGCCTTGGCTGTGTCGAGTGCCACCCCACTGTGAACCTGCTTTATCCTCATCCTCCTCTACCTCCTTCTCATCCTCCTCATCCTCCAGTAGTGGGCCCTGGCTGGCCACTTTTGTACCTGGCCTCTGCTGTTGCAAAAAACCTCCCTCTGAGCCACTTCTAACAGACTGGCCTGAAAGTGCTAAAAATGACCCCTCATCCTCCTCCTCCTCCTGGGCCACCTCCTTTTCCATCATCGCCCTTTTCATCGCCACTGTCCATGTTTGTGGAGTACTCAAAACAGCGCAACAGGGCACACAGGTCTCGCATGGAGGCCCAATCGTTGGTGGTGAAGTGGTGCTGTTCCGCAGTGTGACTGACGCGTGCGTGCTGCAGCTGAAACTCCACTATGGCCTGCTGCTGCTCGCACAGTCTCTCCAGCATGCGCAAGGTGGAGTTCCACCTGGTGAGCACGTCGCATATGAGGCGGTGAGCGGGAAGGCCGAGGTTACGCTGTAGCGCAGATAGGCGAGCAGCGGCAGGATGTGAAAGCCAGAAGCGCGCACAGACGGCCCGCACTTTATGCAGCAGCTCTGACATGTAGGGGCAGTTGTGAATGAACTTCTGCACCACCAAATTCAGCACATGCGCCAGGCAAGGGATGTGCATCAAACCGGCTAGTCCCAGAGCTGCGACGAGATTTTGCCCATAATCGCACACCACCAGGCGGGGCTTGAGGCCCACCGGCAGAAACCACTCGTCGGTCTGTTGTTCAATACCCCGCCACAACTCCTGCGCGGTGTGGGGCCTGTCCCCCAAACATATGAGTTTCAAAATGGCCTGCTGATGTTTACCCTGGGCTGTACTGAAGTTGGTGGTGAAGGTGTGTGGCTGACTGGATGAGCTGGTGGAAGCAGAGGAGGAGGAAGCCGAGTAGGAGGAGGAGGCTACAGGAGGCAAAGAATGATGCCCTGCGATCCTTGGTGGCGGAAGGACGTATGCCAAGGAACTCTCCGCCTGGGGCCCAGCCGCCACTATATTTACCCAGTGTGCAGTTAGGGAGATATAGCGTCCCTGGCCGTACTTACTGGTCCACGGTTAGATGGACCTTGCCACAGATTGCGTTGAGCGGTGCACACTTGATTTTATCGGATACTTGGTTGTGCAGGGAAGGCACGGCTGTCTTGGAGAAGTAGTGGCAGCTGGGAACAACATACTGTGGGAAAGCCATGGACATCAGCTGTCCCACAGCTGAAGCTGTCTGTGTCCACCAGCCTGAATGACAGCATTTCAAAGGCCAGTAGTTTAGAAATGCTGGCATTCAGGCCCAGGGCTCGAGGGTGGCTAGGTGGGAATTTACGCTTTCTCTCCAAGGTTTGTGGGATGGAGAGCTGAACGCTTCCGTGTGACATGGTGGAGATGCTTGGTGATGCAGGTGGTGGTGTCGGTGGCACATATATATAATTATTATTATTCACAAACACACACACACACATCTACAACCAGACTACCAGAATGACCCCGCTTTGTATGAGTATATTTCAACTATTTAAATGTTTGTGTGGTTAAGAGATCCACAGTTTCCCCCCTAACTATGAGCTACACAGCACCTCACCCCATAACAGTGACCTGCACTTTACACCCCCTCTTAACAATGCCCTCAACAGTGGTCCACTCCTTTAAAGAATAACTTCCACAGTGGTCCGCCACCATAAGAGTGACCTCTCCAGTACCCTGCCCCCTTAACATTGACTTCAACAGTGGCCTGCTCCCTTACCAGTGACTCCCCACAGCAGTCTACCCCTCCACAGGGACCCGCTTCATTGTGACTCTCCCACAGTGCCCAGACCTCTTAAAATATGACCTCCACAGCACCACACCCCCTTAACAGTGACCTCCACAGCGTCCCGCCTCCTTACTATTGACCTCCTCAAAGGCCCACCCCTTAACAGTGACCTCCACAGTGCCCCGCCCCCTTAAGGACCTGCGAGCTTGTATTGTTTAATTAAGGGTCATGTGACTGTGTGTATGGCAGTTAGGATATAATAGAAGCTGCAAGCTTGCAAGCTCCTATTGGCTAATACATTTTTGGGAATATCTCAGAAATAATACATCCTAGAGAACTGAGACCTTTACATAAACCATCCAGGACACCCGCTGTACGTATGTAGCAATTTTGCAGATTGGTCCCATCGTTTGGTCATAAGAACAGACAGACAGAAATTAATTTTTATACATAGGAGAGAATTTCTTTTTTTATATTTATTCTTATATTTGAAATTTTATAGTGCACTATTACACAGTAGACTGACTGATAGTGCATAGTATTGTGAGGGCCCCGCAAATTACTATAGTGACTTGGGCAACATTAATTATTTTATTATTTATTAATTAGAGAACAGATTAGCATTACACATTGCTAATTTTTATTTAATTGTTTATTATAATTTTTATATTGTCTTCTGGTTTATTAAAATATTTGTAGCAATTGCTGATAATCTATAATAAATAGCTCATATATATCAATATAATCCATGGTATTGCTGATGTATAAGTGTACCGACTACATAGTATAAAGAAAAATCTGATTTAGTTCTAGGTCAAGTTTATGCACAAATATAAAAAATTCTGAAGAGTTCACAAATTTTTTAACACCACTGTATGTGTGTGCCTATTAAGCATATTGTATTTTACTATGTTTGTTTATCCCTTACAGGTTGTCAAGCTTTTGAGCAACAAAAGATCACAAGCAGTAGGAATATTAATGTCAAGCCTTCATTTAGATATGAAAGATATCCAACATGGTAAGCAAATGTGTATTATTAATTTTAATTGTTTTGGAATGTTTAACTCATAGGAGAAACCTCAGCAGGCATTCACATGATCGTAGGTATTTTGCAGCCTGCAAATCGCCCATCAGCAAAACATGGATACCAGCCATGTGCTTGCACATCATGGTGCAGAGTAGACCCATTGACCTCAGCTAGCAGGCACTGACTGGCATCCCCAGCCTCAGCTCCTCACTCTTAACTCCCTAGCTGAAAGCTTTTCCTACCCTTCACCATTTTGCTTAATTATTATTCTTTCTAGCCTTTATCTAAACTGACACTAGAATAGAAGCTTGATTGTAACTGTCCACTGTCTCTAAGATCTGCTCCTGGTCTGAGGGAAAAGACAGAAAATCCAAAGGGTGTTTCTAGAGCATGTCCAGAAAAAAGGATTCCATATTTTTAATAAAGATCAATTTAAAAAATATTTTTAAGCTCAAAATGAGTACAATGCAATAATAATAATAAAAAAATTGCCCCCAAAGGTATACATAGCCTTTAAAGACACATTTGGATAGACATTGCATGCTGTGCTGCTAAACATGCAGGAGAATGTAGTATTTATAAAGCCACAATGCAGTTCCCACTATAATAACTCACTGTAGTGTACCCTGTATTATAATGCCCCCTGTAGTGCAAGTAGGTATAATGAACCCCCCTGTATTGCTCCGACCTCTATTATAATGCCTCCCTGTAGTGTCGCCTGTATTATAATGCCCCTGTAGTTGTCTGGCCTTTATTATAATGCCCCGTCATAAAGTCCTCTGCAGTATAATACCCCTCTGTAATGCTAGTATTCATAATGCTCTCACCCCTGTTCCCCCCTGTAGTATAATGCCCCCTGCATTAGAATGACCCCCTGCAGTGCTGGCATGTATAATGCTCTTCTCATCCCCCCTCCCTGAAGTATAAGAACCTCTTGTAGTGGTAGAATATATAATGCTCTCCGCACAACAGTGCTCCAATAGTATAATGCCCCCTTGCAGCGATAGTATATATACACTGACGAGCAAAAGGGTAACAATGTTTTGAATTTTTGACTTTCAAGCTCCATATTTCACATCCACTATAGCTTTGAAGTTGAGACTGCCATGATTTTATAGACACTCATCTTGGATATCTCATACATAAATTGGACTTGCAACTACTTAGCATATGATTAGTTATGCAGATTCTTGTCATGCATTGTTACTGTTTTGCTCCTAAAATTCCAAACTATAATATTTATTATTTTGTTTGTGCTCAGAAGGGCTCACCGTATGGATCCACCTAACATTTACCTACCTAAAGCAGTAGAGTTATTCTGGAACTGCCGTAAGAGGGTAGCCTAAAGGGGGCAACCCCAGCGTGGATTGTTTGAAAAAGGGGAGGGTTGGGACGGCAGAAAAGATGTCAGCCGTCCTGCAGGTATCTGCCACTGTGATTTAAATGGGGTTAGCCCTGCCTCCCCTTGCACAAATACGGCAATATACATTGCATTTCACTTGTGCTCAGATCTGCTCACCGTATAGATCCACCTAACATTTACCTACCTGAAGCAGTAGAGTTATGCCGGAACTGCCATAAGAGGGTAGCCTAAAGGGGCCAAAAACACACAATAGATGCAGGAAGGATTTGAATATATATTTAAAGCATCAACGTTACAAAACCAAATCTTTGAAAGCAAGCGATATTTCATATTGCGGATCAGGAACATAGCGGATATAGCAAGCAGATTTCCATCTGCCCAATTGGTTGATAATATGTACTGGTACATTATGTTCGGAAACAGCCGAGGCTACGTCTATTCAAAATGAATGCCCTTTAATAGCAAGTGGATTGACACCGGATGTGGTCAATAACAAGCAGATATATTTGAGGAAAGTTTGAACGTTCATAGGTGCTGCCTCGAACGTGACAAGGGGGATTCAGCAGGATCGTCCTTGATGAACTGCCACCACTTGTGTAATACTGTGACTGGGCACCATTTATTACTAGTGGCAAAGTATTTGAGCTGAACTGACTCCCCAGGCTGGGCCGGGCCGTCTTGCTGGTATCTAAGGAAAGGATGAAGTGGGTTCCATTCCAGTGTAACTTTCCATTCCAGTTTTTTTTTGCAGGTAGTTAGCGGATGACTTGGCGCAAGTGAACTCACCCGGCCTGAGGAATCCGTAGAAAACCAAATACATAGCTGTTCTTATTAGCTCAACAGTGCTTTGGAAACAGATCTAAACATGCTACCGGAGAAAGGTTGTCTTGTGGGTCGTTTCTTGACTGACTGCTTCTGAATACCTTTCAACAAGGTTCTATTGGGATGGCCTGTGAACAGAACAGGTTGATCCGGAAACTGGACATATCAATGGTGCTGTATCCCAGCCAGGTACAGCTTGATGGTACTATGGGCCAGATTTAATTGTGAGTGGCAAAAAGCGGCAAATGCTAGTAGGTATGTGATAGGCCCTTCGCCGGCAGGCGGATAAGTGTCTTTAAACTTATTAAATAAGAGCCAAGCTGTTTTGTTTGCTCTTTGCGTGTTGCTAGATAACGAATTGGACATGGGGCTTTTGGCCACATCAAGAAAGGGAGCTACTCCATCAGCAACTGGCCATCAAGAGGAGCTGGTGTTGGTAAATGGTCTGCCTCCGGAAAAACCTGAAAAAAAGAGTTAAAAATTAAACTGGGATAGTGCATCGGCTGCGATATTATGCTGCCCACTAATGTGTGTGCAAATGAAATGGAAGTTATGTTGTAAGGAAAGCCACACGAATTTCCGTACGAATGCCATTATTTGCTTGGATCCTGACCTACCCTTCATTAGAATGTCTGCGAGTGCTGCATTATCAGTTAGAAATAACACCGTCTGGTTCCTCCACTGTTCACCCCATATCAACGCTGCCCCCACTATGGGATATATTTCGAACAGTGAGGAGCACCGAGAAAAGCCGGGTATTCTGGTAATTTCAGGTGGCCAAGGGTCAGCAAACCAATGTGTTCCATGTATGGCTGCGAAACCAGCTGTGGGAGAAGCATCTGTATGAACTACCGGAGATTGATTGGACACTACCGGAATAAACAACGAGACTCCATTCCACTGTGAGAGGAACCTGTCCCACATCACTAGATCGGAAATGGCATTCTGGTCAAGGTTAACTGGACTGTCCTGACACTGTGCCTGAGGAAGGAGTACCAATAATCTGGAAATAAATGACCTGCCCTGCGGAATAATCCGCATGGCAAAATTTAGCATGCCTAGGAGTGACTGAAGATCTGCCTTGATGGTAACCCTTACTTGGGCTAGCCTATGTACCACTGCCTTGATTCTAGCCAACTTGTCCTGTGGAAGACTGGCTTGCATATTAATAGTATCCAAGTGTATACCCAGAAATGTAATTCCCGAGCTAGGACCTTCAACCTTGTGCAGGGCTGCTGGGACTTTGAGGTCTTCAAACACTGTACACAAGACCTGTAAGTCTTGTGGCTCCTGATTTGGGGATTCTAACAAGAGAAAGTAATCCAGGTAATGAATGACATGATTCACCCTGAAGGTATTAGTCAAGATCCAATGCAGGGTGCTGGCAAACTGGTCGAATAACCAAGGGCTATATTTCCACCCAAAAGTCAATTTGTTTGCAAAATAATACAGCCCTTCGCCATTTTATACCGTGCCACTGCCACAAATCTGGTTGAATGGGCAGTAATTTAAAGGCATCCATTATGTCTGCTTTTGAAAACCACGCTCCCTTCCCCAACCTAATTATGACCTGGATAGCTTGATCTATTGATGCGTATTTCATAGTAAATTCCTCTGACTGAATCAATGAATTCAAGCTCAGTATTGGTAATGAATGTGGGGCCGACAAGTCATAAATGAATAGTTTTTTATTTAAAAATTTTCCCGTCACAATGCCTACTGGATTAATCCTCCAGCATACAAAGGGAGGTTGGTTTAAGGGACCTATTAAGTGACCCCTATGTAATTCCGTCTGGATTAATTGTGTCACTGCCTCCGGGTCTTTGGATGCTGACTGCAAATTCCCACACTCGTATGTGGACTGTGCGAGGGCGAGAAGACCTGTTTGAAAGCTGCTGACTTAATCCTTGACCACAAACTGCACCCACTCTGGGTCTGGATGAGCGGCTAGGAAGCAAGTCAGGAGTTCCACATTTACAACGCCTAGTCACACCGGATTTTGATTCTTCTGAGGGCAAGCTATGAGAGGATGGGCCCTGAAACAAATAGCACATAAGTGCAGTAACTACACTGACTGTAATGGCAGGCTGTGTAATTGTGGTGATTGCACATTTGTGACTTCCCTAGGTATTTAATAGGACGTCCTAATTTATTTACACCGGAGGCTACCTTATTACCTGATGGACCCGGGACGGAACTAGGCTGAGTAGATTCTGCTGCGTTATTTGTATTAGAGCACCAGCCTGCAGTATGGGAATATGAATTACATACAGTGCAGGTTGGGGCCTTGAGTCCTGCGAAATGGCGACAGAATAATTTGGTGTCTATGTTAGACCAATCAATGGTATGTAGGCACTGTGTCAGAGCAGCTGCTGCTTTTGCAGAAAATGACCGATGATAATCATAGAAGGCTGTACCACCATATTTGTAACCTAACTCCACCACTTTGTACATATATAACTAGTTCTGCCCTCATATACGGGTTAGCCGTGCAAATGATGTCCCGGTAAAAGCTAAAAGCCAACACAAACTGTTTGATATTGAGCTTGCTGTTCAATCTAGCATCCTTGGACTTCAGGATGACTGATACTTCCCCACATTCAATAGTCTTCTTATCCAGGGCCTCATGTGTGGTTATGAGCAGGGATGCCAGGTTGACATCCTTGCCCTCCAAGATGTCTTGCCTAATATTAGCAGGTATGAAGTGGGAGGGAGCGATAGCGGGAATTTGAGTAGACCCACCAGGAACACTGGACTGCACCACCGTAGCTACCGCTGGTGTTGGTGGAACCAATGCTGAGGCAGCAAAGCTGGCTTCAACCGACTCCAACCTGGCCTGTAGGTCTCACATGGATGATGCCATGTTATTGATAGTGGCATGTAACATAGTAACATAGTACATAAGGCCGAAAAAAGACATCTGTCCATCCAGTTCGGCCTGTCATCCAGCTAGTTGATCCAGAGAAAGGCAAAAAAAAGCCTGTGTGGTAGAAGACAATTTTCCCCACTTAAGGGGAGTAAAACATTTCTTCCCGACTCCAATCAGTCAATCAGAAGAAATCCCATCTCTAGTAATTATAGCCTGTAATATTATTACACTCCAGTAATACATCCAGTCCCCTCTTGAATTCCTTTATTGTACTCACCATCACCACCTCCTCAGGCAGAGAGTTCCATAGACTTATAGCTCTTACCGTAAAGAATCCTCTTCTATTTTTGTGTACAAACCTTCTTTCCTCCAGACGCAGAGGATGTCCCCTCGTCACAGTTACAATCCTGGGGATAAATAGATGATGGGAGAGATCTCTGTACTGACCACTGATATATTTATACATAGTTATTAGATCTCCCCTCAGTCGTCTTTTTTCTAAAGTAAATAACCCTAATTTTGATCATCTTTCAGGGTACTGTAGTTGCCCCATTCCAGTTATTACTTCAGTTGCCCTCCTCTGAACCCTCTCCAGCTCTGCTATGTCTGCCTTGTTCACAGGAGCACAGAACTGCACACAGTACTCCATGTGTGGTCTGACTAGCGATTTGTAAAGTGGTAGGACTATGTTCTCATCATGGGCGTTTATGCCTCTTTTGATGCAATCCATTATTTTATTGGGCTTGGCGGCAACTGAGTGACACTGGTTTTTGCAGCTTAGTTTGCTGTTTATTAAAATTCCTAGATCTTTTTTCATTGTTACCGAGTGTTTTACCATTTAGTATGTACGGGTGACTTGCATTATTCCTTCCCATGTGCATAACTTTACATTTGTCAGTGTTAAACCTCATCTGCCACTTATCTGCCCAAGCCTCCAATCTATCCAGATCCCTCTGTAGCAGTATATTGTTCTCTTCAGTGTTAATTACTTTACACAGTTTAGTGTCATTAGCAAAAATTTATATTTTATTATGCAAGCCTTCTACAAGATCATTAATAAATATATTGAAAAGAATAGGGCCCAGTACTGACCCCTGAGGTACCCCATTATTGACAGTTGCCAGGAGTGCCAGCCCCTTCTCATGCTGCAGCCGCATGGCCCGGGCTGGCGCATTTATGAGGGCGCACCGCTCGGGCGCAGCAAGAGGAGAGTAGCTGACAGGAGGGAAGCGCTCAGTGCTCCCTCCTGTCACTCCCTCATTGTAGCGTGGCCAAGTCCTGTATGGTCCGTGGGTACAGGGAGCATCTGTCTTCCGTACCTGGCCGGACTGACATGAAGTGCGCACACAGTGTGCACTTCCTGTCAGTCCGCTTGGGTACAGGAAACAAAAGCGCCTGTACCAGCGGACCATACAGAGCTCGGCCACACTACAGTAGAGGTGGGGTGTTGGGAAAGAGAGTGACAAGAGGGGGAGAGAATGACAAGAGGGAAAGAGAATGACAAGAGGGACAAAGAGAATGACAAGGGGGGGGGAGAATGACAAGAGGGGGATAGATCATCAGCATCTGATTGGCTGGGGTCTGACACCTGGGACCTCCGCCGATTAGCTGTTTAAGAAGGCAGCTGCGCAGGCAGTAGCGCCTTGGCCTTTTCGCTGTTTCCCGCAGGTGCAGTGACGTCACGACTAGTTCTACTGTCCTTGCTGGGGTTAAGCTCTGTTCACTTGAATGAAGCTTAGCCCCGTCCAGACCTGTGATATTAGTTGTGATGTCACTGCGCCTGCGGTAAACAGCGAGAAGGCCGAGGCGCTATTGACAGCGCCGCTGCCTTCCCAAACAGCTGATCGGCGGGGTCCCAGGTGTCGGACCCCTGCCGATCAGATGCTGTTGATCTATCCAGAGAATAGATCATCAGTTTAAATAAACTGCAGAACCCCTTTTAATATGGTAGATCATATGTGTGGGGCATTGTGATGTCACATGGGGGGGGGGGGGCGGCAAACTTTTATTTTGCTTAGGGCGGGAAATATCCTTGTACCAGCCCTGGTTAAATGCTTTGGAGAAGTCCAGACGACATCCATTGATTCGCCGCTGTCAAGTCTAGAACTTACCTCCTCATAGAAACTAATTACATTCGTTTGGCATGACCGATCCCTCACGAAGCCATGCTGATATGGCGTTATTTGCTTATTTCCGTTGAGATCCTCTAAGATGGCATCTCTCAGAAAACCTTCAAACAGTTTCCCCACAACAAATGTTAAACTTACCGGCCTATAGTTTTGGGGCTCTGTTTTTGGACCCTTTTTGAATATTGGTACCACATTTGCTATGCGCCAATCCTGTGGAACATTCCCTGTCATTATAGAGTCCGCAAATATCAGAAATAAGGGTGTATGCCATCCGGTCCTGGCGATTTGTCTATTTTAATCTTTTTAAGTCGCTGTTGTACTTCTTCTTGGGTCAGACAGGACACTTTTAATGGGGGATTTTTTTTTACATTCAGCATTTCATCTGACAGTTTATTTTCCTCAGTGAATACATTGGAGAAAAAAATAATTAACAGCTTTGCTTTCTCCTCTTCGCTCTATGCAGATCCCCCTTCATTACTATTTAAAAGGACGACACCTTCAGATTTATACTTTTTAACATTTATATAATTCTGCTTTCCTTGCGGAGGCGCAAAAGGGGATGCCTCTTCTCAACAACTCGGCGGTTAATTTCGGGATGGTCCATGATCTCAAGGATGGCACTGCACCTCGCTCTGACTGTAGGTCCCCATCTGTCCCGAGATAAGGATGAGCCCCCTGGGATGAATTCTTGAGACATCTCCCTACTGGCCAATAAATGAGATCAATTAGTACCCCCTGACCTGAACTGTGACCCGCTGGATTTATAGCCCATGCCCAGGGAATGCCATAAATTACCAGTGGGCCCTGCACCACCTAACCAACTTGTGTAACTTGGCATATTGTGGCCCCCACCTGAAGATGTAAATCACAGAAAAAGAAAATGCACCAAATGGATATGCCACTGACTATACTAGCTAGTCATACAAGCAGATATTAAAAGCTGAGATTTTTGCCAATATATTCCTGTGAGGAACACCTGAAGATAACCTTATGTGCTGACCACCACCTACACCATGATAGAGATCATGCCACCTATGTGTGTAAAACACTGTGTAACCGAGCCTGTAGGTGAGACAGGACACCCACCATTACAGCTTGGATATCGATCAGTTGTTATAACAGATGAGGTGGTCTGGCCGGGTCTGTACCAGACATGCCTAATGTGCGCCTGTAGTCATGACAGGACTTGGTACCGAGTCTGTAGTTGTGACAGACATGACCCTATTTCGCCTATAGACGTACTATGGCTTGGCATTGGATGCTCGATGCCACCGAATTGACTTGTTGCACCTGTAGTCATGACAGGACTCGAAATCGAGTCTGTAGACGTGACAGACGTGCTAATACTGTGCCTGTAGACGTGACAGGACTTTGTCCAAGTTAATTAGGCTCGGCATAAAGTCCTCAGAAACAAAAATACAGCCACAAAATGGGATATCTTTAAAAGCATCCTAAATTCTCATTGTGAGAGGTACATAACATATGCGAATAAAAGGTTCAGGAACAAAAAGAAACCAATGTGGATAAATAGAAATGTAAGCAATAAATGACAAAAAGAAAGCATATAAATCAATAAAACAGGAGGGTAGCGAGGAAGCACTGAAAAACTATAAGGAAAAAGTAGAACATGTAAAAAAATAAAAGCGGCCAAACTAGAGACCGAGAGATTAATTGCCAAAGAGAGCAAAACTAACCCTAAAATTTTCTTCAATTATATAAATGTTAAAAAGTATAAATTTGAAGGTGTCGGCCCTTTAAAGAGTAATGACGGGGGGGTTGCAGAAAGCGACGAGGAGAAAGCAAAGCTGTTAAATATTTTTTTTCTCCAATGTATTCACTGAGGAAAATAAAATGTCAGATGAAATGCTGAATGTAAAAATAAATCCCCCATTAAAAGTGTCCTGTCTGACCCAAGAAAAAGTACAACAGCGACTTAAAAAGATTAAAATAGACAAATCGCCAGGAACGGATGGCATACACCCCCATATCCTAAGGGAATTAAGTAATGTCATAGCCAGACCCTTATTTCTGATATTTGCGGACTCTATAATGACAGGGAATGTTCCATAGGATTGGCGCATAGCAAATGTGGTACCAATATTCAAAAAGGGTCCAAAAACAGAGCCCGGAACTATAGGCCGGTAAGTTTAACATCTGTTGTGGGGAAACTGTTTGAAGGTTTTCTGAGAGATGCTATCTTAGAGGATCTCAACGGAAATAAGCAAATAACGCCATATCAGCATGGCTTCGTGAGGGATCGGTCATGCCAAACGAATTTAATCAGTTTCTAAGAGGAGGTAAGTTCTAGACAGTTCTTGACACTGTACCACACAAAGGTTAGTATATAACATGAGGATGCTCAGACTGGGAGAAAATGTCTGTAAGTGGGTAAGTAACTGGCTAAGTGACAGAAAACAGAGGGTGGTTATTAACGGTACACACTCAGATTGGGCATCTGTCAATAGTGGGGTACCTCAGGGGTCAGTACTGGGCCCTATTCTTTTCAATATATTTATTAATGATCTTGTAGAAGGCTTGCATAGTAAAATATCAATTTTTGCAGATGACACTAAACTGTGTAAAGTAAATAACACTGAAGAGGACAATATACTGCTACAGAGGGATCTGGATAGATTGGAGGCTTGGGCAGAGAAATGGCAGATGAGGTTTAACACTGACAAATGTAAAGTTATACACATGGGAAGGAATAATGCAAGTCACCTGTACATACGAAATGGTAAAACACTCGGTAACACTGACCTGGAAAAGGATCTAGGAATTTTAATAAACAGGAAACTAAGCTGTAGAAGGCAGCTGCCACCAAGGCCAATAAGATAATGGGTTGCATCAAAAGGGGCATAGACGCCCGTGATTAGAAAATAGTCCTACCACTTTACAAATTGCTAGTCAGACCACACACGGAGTACTGTGCACAGTTCTGGGCTCCTGTGAAAAAGGCGAGAGCTGGAGAGGGTTCAGAGGAGGGCAACTAAAGTAATAACTGGAATGAGGCAACTACAGTACACTGAAAGATTATCAAAGTTAGGGTTATTTACTTTATAAAAAAGACGACTGAGGGGAGATCTAATAACTATGTATAAATATATCAGGGGTCGGTACAGAGATCTCTCCCATCATCTATTTATCCTCAGGACTGTCACTCTGACGAGGGGACATCCTCTGCGTCTGGAGGAAAGAAGATTTGTACACAAACATAGAAAAAGGAATCTTTACGGTAAGAGCAGTGAGTCTATGGAACTCTCTGCCTGAGGAGGTGGTGATGGTGAGTACAATAAAGGAATTCAAGAGGGGCCTGGATGTATTTCTGGAGTGTAATAATATTACAGGTTATAATTAATAGAGATGGGTCGTTGATCCAGGGTGTTCTTCTGATTGCCTGATTAGAGTCGTGAAGGAATTTTTTACTCCCCTTAAGTGGGGAAAATTGGCTTCTACCTCACAGTTTTTTTTTTTGCCTTCCTCTGGATCAACTAGCAGGATGACAGGCTGAACTTTTTCCGGCCTTATGTACTATGTTACTATGTCTGTGGACGTGACAGACATGGCAAGGGTCTGCATTTCTAAAGTGTATGTTTTTTTTGTTCTTCTAGACGTAGAAAAAACAAGGATGTGGCCGTACCCTGATCCAGCACCCAATGTGAAGGTGCGGGATAGCATGCATAAAATAGTTAGCCATACCCTGCAGTTGGTAGCCGAGCCATACCTACCTTATCCTGCCCGACTAATTTGGACTTGTTGTGCCCCAACGGCATAAATATGCAAACTGTGAAAATATGAAAACATTTTTTTTTTCTTTTCAGTACCTATGGTATCATGACATAGTTAAGTTTTAGCATCAGACAAACTTATTAACCGCTTGTTTATATGTATCGCTGTCCAGCGCTATTGCTGATGCCTGCACCTTCGGTCATACAACATGAACACCCTGAAGCACAGGCTCCACTAAGTGATCATACACATTGTGCCAGCTAACCTGCAGACTGCCATGCCGATTCTGTACAGCAGAGGGGGCTCACCCCCCGTGCCAACTGTCAGCATGTGCAGCGCTAGTGAGGGTAAGCTGGTCGGCGTGTGATTACAATCTGCTGCCGCAGGGTACCCAGTATCTGCGTACTGTCACCCTCCCCTGACTCCATAAGCCAGCCTTGTGCTGCGCGTCTGGAGACCACATTTGAACTTGCAAATGTCTGTGCGTGGCAGTCGCTCTGCTTGACTCCCTCTACTGTATGAGCCGCAAGATGCCCGAACGCTGTCCTGAATACCACGTGGAGGAACCCAAACAACCCAGAAGTGCAGAAAAGACGTCAGCCGTCCTGCAGGTATCTGCCACTGTGATTTAAATGCTATTAGCCCCGCCTCCCCTTGCACAAATACGGCAATGTACATTGCGTTAGACTAGTATTTTGTAAATCCACCTTTGGCTTTTAACACTGCCTGAATGCTTCTGGGCACGCTCTTGATCAAATTGAAGCATGTCTCGACCGAAATCTCTTCCCAGATCTCTTCTACACATTCCCAATGTTGCTGCATATTGGTCGACTTACTTGGGTATGAATACAGCGTTTTCTCCAACTGTACCCACAAGTGTTTGAATGGGTTGAGGTCTGAGGACTGTGGGGCCAATCCAGCACCTCTACTTCATTGTCATTGAACCATTTCTTCGCCAATCTCGATGTATGCTTTGGGTCATTGTCCTGAGGGAACACTATGCTGTCTTTTTCATACCCATAGTACTCAAATGTATGAAGTAACTCGTCTTGTAGGATACTCACATTTAGCTCAGCATTGATCTTGGTCAAAAATCCAACATGCTTGGCTGTGAAACAACACAATACTATCAGGCTTCCTTCACTGAACTTAACAGTTCCTTCAATTTCTAGATCAGTTAGCCCCCTTTTCCTTTGTTTCTTCTAGACCCATTTGCACCCAGTCTATTGACTTTTGTCTCATCGCTCCAAATCACCCATTTCCAATCTTCTACTGTCCACTGTTTTTACTTTTTTGCAAACTCAAGTCAACGCTGGTGTAATGCATATTGCACGGTGCTTGCATGGACCTATATGATCTCACTATTAAGAAGCATATAAGCCACTTCCAATGCCGTGTTTGTCGCGCCAGAACTGATAGACCTTCTGATGAGCCAACTTGTTGACTCTGATATTTTGCCTGGACATCCACCTCTTAGTTTTGGAATGGATGATCAGACTTAATTTTGTATTCTTCCAACTGTCATGGCACTCACATGATGCAGTTCGGCAATTCGCTCGGCCGAGATACTGCTATTAATAAGCTGGATGATGTTGTTTCTCTTTTCTGGGGAAATCCTCTTCATGGCTGCTCCTGGATTCAAACCAGTAATGTTTTGCTTGGGAATCAACCTGGTACAATTTATGTAGGAGATAGCCAAGATTGTCTTTTAGCACAAATTGCCTCTTGGCAGATAGAATTCTGAGGAAGTCTACAGATGACATAGTACTAAAACACCTTCCAGCATTAAAAGATAACTTTTAATAGATAATTTTAAAAGAAGTAACGTAATTAACCTGAAGATGAGCTTCAACAACCTTTTCACTCTGATACCAGGTCAAGTCTTGATAAATGCGGACAAATATAAATAAATAAATAAGGCAATGCCAATAGAAAAGGTTAAGCCCTCTCTACTTACATTTAGTAGACATGCTCAAGAACCGTGAGAACATGTCATATGTTGGATAGCCTGGTAAGAGGGAAGATATAGATGATCCCTATTAAACCCTAGCTTCCCTATCTATCACTTAGCCCAGGGAAAACCCCCTGAAGGTGAGGGTCCCCTGTCTGCGTTCCTAATACTGCTGATTGCCCTAGTCAAACCCTTACCAAAGGAATAGGATAGATCAGGAGAAACAGAAGATGCTATAATGTCTACAATAAAACGTTTGAAATAGAGGATAGTCCTTAAAGTAAAAATATACGTCCCGACGCGGCATTTCCCCAGCAAAACACTGGTTCGTCAGGGGACTGTATACCTGGATTTTTAGGTATAAGATCCAAGTACACAGGATTTTCTTGGTTCAGGGTTTTAGGTTATAGACCCTGAACAAAGATACCCAGTATATAGTATAATAAATATCTGGAGTGTATCATCCCTAGATAGGGAAATGAAGACAGACCTGTGTTCAGATGAAGGCGTCTCACTGATGCTTTGAAAACTGGCACCTTATATGGGTCCATTGATAAATGGTTACCTCCCCTCCACTCACTCCTCCTTGTTATTAGTTCAAAGTGTATATTTACTGAAGGAGCAACTCTGTATCACCACTAAGGATTGCTCACACATGCCCTGTAAGAATAGCGTGATTTTAAACATACCCAGATTCCGCTTTTTTGTGCCAAATACTATTTAGTTAGTGAAAACGCTACCGTGGAACGCACATGCGTTCCACAGCCAAACCGGATGCTGTCATATGACGAGATGTTGAACGCATATGCGCTCCACAGCTAAACCGGATGTTGTCATGTGACAGGATATGAAATGCAGCCTGTATCTCGCTGCATTAGATAGAAAGATAAAAAAGAACCAAACAGAGGTGTGGAACGCAACCTGCGCTCCACCCTTTAGGAAATAACTGAGCCCTATTATGAGCGATAATAAAGCATTCACACTGTACTAATTTGACTGCGGCATTTGCGCTTACATGGATGACAGGTAATGAAATTGATAATTCAATAAAACACTAGGGAGGCTCTTTTTATCAGAGAGGAAGGGGAGGATAAACCCCTGTATGTTAGGGGATCTAATTAGACCTCATATCTCAAATGTAACACAGTCAGAGAGATCAGTTTAGTAAAAGGGAGGAAAAAACATTCATTATGATACTCCCTATAAACATTGAAATTATATTAATCAAATTGGGCCTTTCCGGTCCGATATAAACAATTATGGCCTATATTCCAAGTAATGAAACCCTGATAACTTTACATAGTAGCAAGGGATAAAATTCGCTGTATGGAGGTTTAGTTGTTATCACATATCGAGCTGAGAGGGGGGTAGGGGACCCAAGAAGGATACATATGGTAATACATGGATATATAGTTACAGAAAGCAACTAAATGATAATTGTTCATTTAGGCCTTCTGGGTTGGTCGTTCGTAATCGATAGATCCAGTAGCTTTCCCTTTGAAGTATTTTCCTATTCCAATCTCCCTTACGCAGAGATGGATGGACAACTTCAATGACTTGGAAGCTCAGACATTTGGGGTTTCCCCCATGAAATTCAAGGACATGATTTGCCACTGGTGTATCCCTCCTATGTCTGATGTCCCCCAGATGTTCCCCTATCCTCCTTCTCAGCTCTCTCTTGGTCTTCCCTACATAGTTAAGGGGGCATTGGCATGTTATGAGATAAACCACTCCACTGGTTCTACAATTGGAGAATTCCCTTATATCAAAGAATTTTCCCATCGATACACTTGTAAATCTTTTTGACACTAGGATGTATGGACAGGCAATACACCCACTGCATTTGAAGGTTTCCAAGGGACTAAGATCAAGCCAAGTGCTGGGAGTTTTTAGCTTAGTATACATACTGTGAACCAACCAGTCCTTAATAGACTGTCCCCTCCTATATGTAATGGATGGTTTTGGTGGTAGTATGTCAACCAGGTCCTGATCAGTCTGTAAGATCCCCCAATGTTTTCTTAAAATTTTTATACATTCTATCGTGGGCATTGTCATACGTTCCAATAATTCTCACAGTCCCTTCTTGTTCTTTTTTCACCCTTGGTGTTAAGAGTTTTTCCCGATCAATAGACAGGGAGTGTTGGAATGCCCCCTTAAGTGTTTTCTCAGGATATCCCCTCTGCTGGAATCTATTCTTCAATTCCCTTGATTGTTGTATAAAAGTGGAGGTGTTGGTGCAGTTCCTTCTTGCATGTATATACTGCCCCCTTGGTATTCCCCTCTTGAGGGGTTGTGGGTGAAAGCTGTCCCAATGGAGCCAGCTATTCGTAGCTGTTTCTTTTCTAAAAGTTTCTGTGTGCAGAGATAGCCAAGATTGTCTATAAAATGATGGAAGTCTCACGTTTGAAGCTGTAGTGGATGGTAAGAAATTAAAAAGTTCAAAACATTGTTACCTTGTAGCTCATCAGTGTAATGCTCTCCCCCTGTATTATGCCTCCACGTATATAATGCTCCTTCCATAGTATTATGCATCTGTTATATAATACTCTTTCCCGTAGTATAATGCCCCAATATATATAATGCTCTCCTTCCCATAGTACAATGTAAACACCCTATGTAGTCTAATGCCTCCATTTATACAATGCTCTCCCCCCTCATAGTATAATGCCCCCATTTATATAATGCTCTCCTCATCTGGTATAATGCTCCCATATACAATGTTCTCTACCTCTAATATAATGACCCCATATATAATGCTCCTCCCCACACCACTCGGTATTTTCTCCAGTAGTGACATACATAGATGTATTTAGAAAAACAAACATTATACTCACCAGTGTCCTATGCCGGTCTGCAGTGCAGGCCACAGGTTCCATCCTGCCTGTGGCCTAAGTTGTCGCTTTCCGGCACAAGTGGTCACGATTACATCACTGTGACCTCTTGTGGCGGGTCATGCAATGACGTGGTAACTTGCTCACATCATCGCATCACCTATGACTCTGCATAAGAGGTTTTGAATCTCATCGTGACCACCTGCGCCATTCTTCTGCCACACAGGCTTCAGGCCTAGTGGCCTGATGCCAATGAGAATGAATGGCAGGAATGGAAGCCAGAGTTTCCTGTGCACCATGCCAAACTGCTGCTCCCCTGAGAGGCAAGTCAGCTGCCACCTGAGGCGAGATTCTCATCTCTCCTCATAGCAGAATTAAGCCTGAGTATGGGACATGTCCTGTCTTTTGCCTCGAGGCTGCATGAACGCGTCTATCATGATGTGGCGTGCATATCGTTGGGATCCGTGTTTTTCAGATTCACAGATTTGGACCACAAAACAATTACAGTTGTGTGAATGCACTCTTATTTATAAGTTTAACCCCTTAAGGACACAGCCTTATTTCACCTTAAGGACCTGGCCATTTTTTGCAAATATGACCGGTGTCACTTTATGTGGTAATAACTTTAAAATGCTTTTACTTATCCAGGCCATTCTGAGATTGTTTTTTTGTCACATATTGTACTTCATGAGACTGGTAAAATGAAGTTAAAAAAAATTAATTTTTAATTTCTAAAAAAAACTACAAAATTTACCAAAATTTGGTAAAAATTAGCAAATTTCCAACGTTCAATTTCTCTACTTCTATAATACATAGTAATACCTCCAAAAATAGTTATTAATTTACTTACCCCATATGTCTACTTTATGTCCGGATCATTTTGGGAATGCCATTTTATTTTTGGGGGACGTTACAAGGCTTAGAAGTTTAGAAGCAAATCTTTCAAAAACCCATTTTTTTAGGTACCAGTTCAGTTTGAAGTCACTTTGTGGGGCTTACATAATAGAAACCACCATAAAATGACCCCATTCTAGAAACTGCACCCCTCAAGGTATTCAAAACTGATATTACAAACGCCGTGAACCCTTTAGGGTCCTTTCACACTTGCGTTCTGAGGATCCGGCAGGCACTTTCGTCCCGCCGGATCCGTCAGAACGCAAGTCGCCTGAAGCATTAGAAGACTGATCAGGATCCTGATCAGTTTTCTAATTGCTTTCAGGTTACTATGGCAGCCAGGACGCTACTAGCGTCCTGGTTGCCATAGTAGGAGCGGGGAGCGGGGGAGCGGTATACTTACAGTCCGTGCGGCTCCCGGGGCGCTCCAGAATGACGTCAGAGCGCCCCATGCGCATGGATCACGTGATCCATGCGATCACGTGATCCATGCGTGTAGGGCGCCCTGACGTCACTCTGGAGCGCCCCGGGAGCCGCGCGGATGGTATGTATACCGCTCCCCCGCTCCACGCTACATTTTACTATGGCAACCAGGACTTTAGCGTCCTGGCTGCCATGGTAACAATTGAGAAAAAGCTAAACGTTGGATCCGGCGATGCGCCGAAACGACGTTTTGCTTAAGGCCGGATCCGGATTAATGCATTTCAATAGGCATTAATTCCGGATCCGGCCTTGCGGCAAGTGTTCCGGATTTTTGGACGGAACAAAAAGCGCAGCATGCTGCGGTATTTGCTGCGTCCAAAAAACGTTCCGGTCCTGAACTGAAGACATCCTGATGCATCCTGAACGGATGTCTCTCCATTCAGAATGCATGGGGATGATCCTGATCAGGATTCTTCCGGCATAGAGACCAGACAACGGATCTCTATGCCGGAAAACAAAAACGCCAGTGTGAAAGGGCCCTTAGGTGTTTCACAAGAGTTAATGGGAAATGGGGCTAAAATTTCTGAATTTTGATTTTGTTTGCAAATTTTCCATCTTAATCCATTTTTCTAGTAACTAAGCAAGGGTTAATAGCCAAACAAAACTCAATATTTACTGCCCTGATTCTGTAGTTTGCAGAAACACCCCATACATGGTCGTAAACTGCTATATAGCCACACAGCAGGGCGCAGAAAGAGTGGAACACCATATGGGTTTTGGAAGGCAGATTTTGCTGGACTGGTTTTTTAACACCATGTCCCATTTGAAGCCCTTCTGATGCACCCCTAGAGTAGAAACTCCAAAAAAGCGACTCCATCTAAGAAACTACACCCCTCAAGGTATTCAAAACTGATTTTACAAACTTTGTTAACCCTTTAGGTGTTCCACAAGAGTTATTGGCAAATGGAGCTGAAATTTCAGAATTTCTATTTTTTGTTACCTTTCCTCAAAAAAAAAGTGTAATATAGAGCAACCAAAAATCATATTTACCCTAAAATAGTACCAACAACACTGCCACCTTATTTGGAGTTTCTACTGTAGGCATGCATCAGGGGGGCTTCAAATGGGACATTGTGTCTAAAAACCAGTCCAGCAAAATCTGCCTTCCAAAAACCATTTGGCGTTCTCTTCCTTCTATGCCCTGCTGTTTGGCCACACACAGTAGTTTACGTCCACTTATGGGGTGTTTCTGCAAACTACAGAACCAGGGAAATAAATATTGAGTTTTGTTTGGCTGTTAACCCTTGCTTTGTTACTGGAAAAAATGGATCAAAATGGAAAATTTGCTAAAAAAAATTCAAAATTCAGAAATTTTATCTCCATTTGCCATTAACTCTTGTGGAACACCTAAAGGGTTAATGACGTTTGTAAAATCAGTTTTGAATACCTTGAGGGGTGTAGTTTCTTAGATGAAGTCTCTTTTTTGGAGTTTCTACTCTAAAGGTGCATCATGGGGGCTTTGAATGGGACATGATGTCAAAAAACCAGTCCAGCAAAATCTGCCTTCAAAAACCATATTGCGTTCCTTTCCTTTTGCGCCCAACCGTTTGGCCATACAGCAGTTTACGACCACATATGGGGTGTTTCTGCAAACTACAGAATCAGTGCAATAAATATTGAGTTTTGTTTGGCTATTAACCCTTGCTTTGTTACTGGAAAAATGGATTAAAATGGAAAATTTGCAAGAAAATAACTGTTTTGGGATCGTTTTTATTTTTTATTATTTACATTGTTGATCTGACAGGTTAGATCATGTGCTATTTCTATAAAGCAGGTTGTTATGGATGCGACAATACCAACTATGACTACTTTTTGGGACGTTTTGTTTCAGTTTTACATAATAAAGCATTTTTGAAAAAAAATATTTTTTAGTGTCTCCACGTTATGAAAGCCATATTTTTTTTTCTTTTTTGGGGCGACTGTCTTATGTAGGGGCCCATTTTTTGCGGGATGAGATGTATGACATTTTGGTCGCTTGCTATTACACTTTTTGTGATGTAAGGTGACAAAAATGGCTTTTGACACCGTATTTATATATATATTTTTTTGCTGTGTTCACCTGAGGGCTTAAGTCATGTGTTAGTTTGATAGAGCAGGTTGTTATGGACGCGGCGATAAATAAATGAAAAGTATACCTATTATGTATTTATTTTTTACACAATGATATCATTTTTGAAACTAAAAAAAATAATGTTTTAATGTCTCCATAGTCTGAGAGCCATATTTTTTTATTTTTTTGGCGATTGTCCTATATAGGGTATCTTTTTTTGTGGGATGAGAAGACTGTTTGATTAGCACTATTTTGGGAGGCATAGAACTTTTTGATCTCTTGCTATTACACTTTTTGTGATGTGAGATGACAAAAAATATTTTTTGGACACTGTTTTTATTTAATTTTTTTTTTATGGTATTTACCTGAGAGGTTATATCATGTGATATTTTTATAGAGCAGGTTTTTACAGATGTGGTGATACCCAATATGTATACTTTTTTTAAAATTTATTTTACTTTAACACAATAACAGCACCTGCGGTTTGCTGCGATCGCTGACATGGGGGTGCCACAGGACCCCCCCTGGGCATTGTGCCAAGTTGCCTGCTGAATGATTTTAGCAGGCACCTTGTTACAATTACCGCCACCTGTGCAGCGGTGATTGGAAATTCGACAGGGCATACAGATACACTCTCAGTTCTTAAGTACCAGGACGCCAGGGCGTACCCGTACGCCCTGCGTCCCTAAGAGTTTAAACAACGTTAAGGAAGACTGGTAACCTTTCCTGACATTTCTCTTTTAGTAACTACCTGCATTCCCATGTGATATCAATTCTGGAGCCTCTATTGTTATGACTCTATGTTGTGCTATTCCTTTATGATTCCTTTATGATTCCTATTAGATGTTATTAATACATTGCTAACAACTTGCAATGATGGTCCAGAAGGATGTTACCGGTTGGGCATTTGTTCCTGCACAGTCTGACATTGGGAACGGTGATTGGTTGAGGTCAGACTATGCAGGAATACATCCCAAATTGGTAACACCCAATGTGGACCATTATTGCAAACTGCTAGTAATTAATTTTTAACTTCTACCAGAAATAATAAAGGAATGGAACATCATAGAGTCATAAGAAAAGATGTTTCTGAGTTGTCATTACAACAAGGATGCAAGTAGTTGCCAAAACAGTCTTGTTAAGAAAGGTTACAGGTAGAGGGGTTCGTTATGAACTTCCCAAAATTGCATATGGCAGATGAACCTGAAGCCTTTCATGTTCGTTTTAGATCAATTCAGTAAAACGCCGCTCAGTGCCATTTTACTGCACAAGTCGGTGGGAAAAAGCACTAGGGTCTATACAGTATCTGACAGAAAATCATGAAAATGATCTTAGGGACAGTTTACAGTCACAATTAAACTTCTATTCTAGTGTAGGGGACATTAAAGGAAAAGACTAGAATGAAGAAACACTTTCTAAAATAGGGAAGGGAAAACGGTCAGCCAGGGAGTGAGAATTAAGGAGCTGAGGCTGGGTGTGCCTGGCAGTGCCTTCACACTATAGTTACTGCCATATAACATAGCGGCACCTGCTGCAAAACCTCAAAAGCAGCTACCTGCAAGGACATTTCATTTTTGCCATTTTAACAGAAATACAGGTTTTTTTTTTTTCCCCTGAGAGAATGAGATAAAAATTATAAAACACATGTTTTACCATCCACAGGATACAGTTGCAAGAAAAATTATGTGAACCCTCTGGAATGATATCGATTTCTGCACAAATTGGTCATAAAATGTGAATTGATCTTCATCTAAGTCACAACAATAGACAATCACAGTCTGCTTTAACTAATAACACACAAAGAATTAAATGTTACCATGTTTTTATTAAACACACCATGTAAACATTCACAGTGCAGGTGGAAAAAGTATGTGAACCCTTGGATTTAATAACTGGTTGAACCTCCTTTGGCAGCAATATCTTCAACCAAACGTTTACTGTAGTTGCAGATCAGACGTGCACAACGGTCAGGAGTAATTCTTAACCATTCCTCTTTATAGAACTGTTTCAGTTCAGCAATATTCTTGGGATATCTGGTGTGAGGTTATGCTCTGACTGGGCCACTACAGAAGGCGTATTTTCTTCTGTTTAAGCCATTCTGTTGTTGATTTACTTCTATGCTTTGGGTAGTTGTCCTGTTGAAACACCCATCTTCTGTTGAGCTTCAGCTGGTGGACAGATGGCCTTAAGTTCTCCTGCAAAATGTCTTGATTAACTTGGGAATTAATTTTTCCTTCGATGATAGCAATCCGTCCATGCCCTGACACAGCAAAGCAGCCCCAAACCATGATGCCCCCACCACCATACTTCACAGTTGGGATGAGGTTTTGATGTTGGTGTGCTGTGCCTCTCTTTCTCCACACATACTGTTGTATGTTTCTTCTAAACAATTCAACTTTGGTTTCATCTGTCCACAGAATATTTTGCCAGTACTGCTGTGAAACATCCAGGTGCTCTTGTGCAAACTGTAGACGTGCAGCAATGTTTTTTTTGGGCAGCAGTGGCTTCCTCGGTGGAATCCTCCCATGAAATCCATTCTTGTTTAGTGTTTTATGTATTGTAGATTAGCTAACAGGGATGTTAGCATATGCCAGAGACTTTTGTAAGTCTTTAGCTGACACAATAGGTTACTTCTTCACCTCATTGAGCAGTCTGCACTGTGCTCTTGCAGTCATCTTTACAGGATGGCCACTCCTAGAGAGAGTAGCAGCAGTGCTGAACTTTCTCCATTTATAGACAATTTGTCTTACCGTGGACTGATGAATAGCAAGGCTTTTGGAGATCAGCATCATTCACATCAGGCAATGCTTCTTGGGAAAAGCAAACCCATAACTGGTGTGTGTTTTTTTTTAAGGGCAGGGCAGCTAAAACCAACACCTCCAATCTCATCTCATTGATTGGACTCCAGTTGGCTGACACCTCACTCCAATTAGCTCTTGGAGATGTCATTAGTCTAGGGGTTCACATACTTTTTCCACCTACAATGTGAATGTTTACATGGTGTGTTCAATAAAAACATGGTAACATTTAATTATTTGTGTGTTATTAGTTTAAGCAGACAGTGATTGTCTATTGTTGTGACTAAGATCAGATCACATTTTATGACCACATTGTGCAGAAATCCATCTCATTCCCAAGGGTTCACATACTTTTTTTTTTTGCAACTGTGTATAGTATTTGTAGTATTTGAAATCTCAGTGAAAATACCTAAAAATACTACTCTAAAATCTGTGTCAGGGCATCTCCACACATGCATGCTGGGCCCGCACTCCCTGGATTTTATGTGGCTGTCATGTCCCATAACAGGTAGGATTTAACGTTAGGACCACTCATAGAGGTGGCTTTGGCGTGGCGAGTGGCTTATTACTTTTTGATCAAAATGTACACTAAACTCCTCTGATAGCTTCTAGCATAGAGGCAGGGCAGAGTACTGGTTGCAGAGTGCTGTTGCATTTCTGTGTTTGTGTATTTTGCCATAGCTACGTGCACTTGCATACAGGGACCTGCTGACTGACCCCCACCCCCCTTGTGGTTCATTTTAATGAACATGAGCTTGTCCACGTTGGCTGTGGACAAGCGGCTGCGTTTGTCTGTAATGGCCCCCCTGCTGTGCTAAATACACGTTCAGACAATACACTGGCTGCAGTGCAGGCCAAGACCTCCAAGGCATTAAAGGCAAGCTCTGGCCATGTCGACAATTTGGAGATCCAGAAGTTGAATGGGTCAGAACCATCAGTCAGTACGTGGAGGCGTGTGCACATGTACAGTTCCACCATGTTGTTGAAATGCTGCCTCCTGCTAACACGTTCCCTATCAGCTGGTGGTGCAGTTTGCTGTGGCGCGGTAACAAAACTTTTCCACATCTCGGCCATGCTAACCCTGCTGTCTGAGGAGCTGGCCGTGACACAGCTGCGTTGGCGACCTCTTCCTCCTCCTCCTCCGCCTCTGCCTTCGCCTTGTGCTTCCACTTGTCCCCCCGTGTCAGCTGGGAATGCCCTCAGGAGCGCATCTACCAGCGTGCGCTTGTAGTCGTACATCTTCCTATCACACTCCAGTGCGGGAATTAAGGTGGGCACGTTGTCCTTGTACCAGGGATCCAGCAGGGTGGCAACCCAGTAGTCAGCACAAGTTAAAATGTGGGCAACTCTGCTGTCGTTGCGCAGGCACTGCAGTATGTAGTCGCTCATGTGTGCCAGGCTGCCCAGAGGTAACGATAAACTGTCTTCTGTAGGTGGTGTATCGTCTGTGTCCTCTGTATCCCCCCAGCCACGCTCCAGTGATGGCCCTGAACTTCGTAGAGTGCCACCCTGCAGTGAATCCGGTTCCTCCTCCTCCTCCTCTACCTCATCCTCCTCCTCCTCCAGAAGTGTGCCCTGGCTGTCCACATGTGTACCTGGCCTCTGCTGGTGCAGGAACCCACCCTCTGAGCCACTTCTGTATGACCTGCCCGAAACCCTGGGAAATGCCCTTCCTCCTCCTCCTGTGTCGCATCCTCTTCCATCATCGCCATAATATTTTTTTCAAGGAGACATAGAAGGGGTATTGTAATGCTAACAATGGCGTCGTCAATAGAGATGAGCGAACACCTGGATGTTCGGGTTCGAGAGGTTCGGCCGAACTTCCGGAAAATGTCCAGGTTCGTGATCCGAACTCAACCCGAACTTCATCCCGAACCCGAACCCCATAGAAGTCAATGGGGACCCGAACTTTTGGGCACTAAAAAGGCTGTAGAAGACACCCAGAGGGATAATATACCGCAATAAACGCATTGCGATTACAACTTTGAGCTAACGATCACCATGGGAACGCCTCTTCCAGTAGAATGTACTGTCGGATCTGAGAATTAAGTTGAAATCGCAATGCGATTCTTATATATTTGCTTAATCGCATTGCGATTTCAACTTAGCATTGCTAAATAATTCCATCCATATCGTTAACTTACTGAGTCAGTAAGTTAACGAATATGGATGGAATTATTTAGCAATGCTAAGTTGAAACGGCAATGCGATTAAGCAGATATATAATAATCGCATTGCGATTTCAACTTAATTCTCACATCCGACAGTACATTCTACTGGAGGAGGCGTTCCCATGGTGATCGGTAGCTCAAAGTTGTAATCGCAATGCGATTAAGCTAATACATAAGAATCGCATTGCGATTCCAACTTTTAGTACTCAACTTTTAAAATCGTACACCACTTTAAGTTCCAAAGTTGCAATCGCGTTCGAATAGAACTTAAAGCTGTCTCTTAGTCAGTTTTAGTATTGGTGTGTTGTAATAGAAGTTACATTCGTACGCGAATATAACTTAGAGCAATACAGTCAACTTTACACTGTTAGTTTTATTATCGCGATAATACAACTATTCAAGAATCGTGTACGTGCGTCTGTACGTGTGTGCGTTACCTCGGACACTATTCTATTTTGCCAGCCACAGCTGAAACCACTGATTTATGGTATTGCTATTTTGGCAATTGAATTTAACCCCAGAAAATAATCTATCCTTTGCCAGACAGCAGACAGTATTATACTTGTCTAGCCAAAGCTGGAACACCAGATTTAGGGGATTGGTATTTGGGCAATTGTATTTAACCCTTAATAAAATATAGAAATTTCTTTCCTGAGTTTCTAGGGGTGACAATTAGCACAGCCAAGCCCCTGATGTAGGATATAGCAAAAAAAAAACTAGTATTGATGGATTGATGGACTTGGTGGCAGCTTCTTCTGGCGCACCACAAGTCACAAAATGGCCGCCGATCAACCCAGAAAATAAGTGACAGAAAAACGCTCTGTGCAGCCTAAAAACCAGCGAGCAAGTAACTAGCAGAAGTTCAATGATTCTCAGCTGTAAATTGATCCGTTCATTAGGTGCTGTTGCTGACTTTAACCTGCCTAATCTCGCCCTGATAGAAGCTGCGTCCTCTCCCTACACTAATCAGAGCAGTGTGACGTGCGGCGCTACGTGACTCCAGCTTAAATAGAGGCTGGGTCACATGCTGCACTGGTTAATCACAGCCATGCCATTAGTAGGCATGGCTGTGATGGGCTCTTAGGGCAAGAAGTAAAATGCTAACTGATTGGCTGCTGTGCAGCCCTTCAGAAAGCGGGAAGAAATCGACGAACACCGGACCCGAACCCGAACTTTTTTGAAAATGTCCGGGTTCGGGTCCGTGTCACGGACACCCCAAAATTCGGTACGAACCCGAACTATTCTCGAACTGTTCGCTCAACACTAGTCGTCAACACTGGCCATGTTGGTTGAGTACTCCAAAGACCGCAACAAGGTACACAGGTCTCGCATGCAGGCCCAGTCTCTGGTGGTGAAGTGGTGCTGATCCGCAGAGCGACTGACCCGTACATACTGCATCTGAAACTCCACTATCGCCTGCTGCTGCTCACACAGTCTCTCCAGCATATGTAAGGTTGAGTTCCACCTGGAGGGCATGTCACATATGAGGCGGTGAGCAGGAAGGCCGAGGTTACGCTGCAGCACAGACAGGCAAACAGCAGCAGGATGAGAACGCCAAAAGCGCGCACATACGGACCGCACTTTCAGCAGCAGCTCTGACATGTCTGGGTAGTTTTTAAGAAACTTCTGCACCCCCAGATTCAGCACATGCGCCAGGCAAGGGATGTGCGTCAAATCGGCTATTCCCAGAGCTGCAATGAGATTTTGCCCATTATCGCATACCACCAGGCCGAACTTGAGGCTCACCGGCAGCAACCACTCATTAGTCTGCTGTTCTATGCCCCTCCAAAGCTCCTGTGCGGTGTGGGGTTTGTCACCCAAACACATGAGTATTAAAATCGCCTGCTGACGTTTACCCCGGGCTGTGCTGAAGTTGGGGGTGAGGTGCTTTCGATGACTGGATGTGGGGGTGGTAGAAGAGGAGTAGGAGGAGGAGGAGGATGATGCAGAGTAGGAGGAAGAAGCAACAGGAGACAACAAATAATGCTCTGCGATCCTCGGTGGTGGAAGGACATGCGCCAAACCGCTATCCGCCTCGGGCCCAGCCACCACTACATTTACCCAGTGTGCAGTTAAGGAGATATAGCGACCCTTACTGTGCTTACTGGTCCATGTATCTGTGGTTATGTGGACCTTGCCACAGATGGCGCTGCACAGCGCACACTTGATTTTATCCTCCACTTGGTTGTGCAGGGGACGGATGGCTCACCTGGAAAAGTAGTGGTGGCTGGGAACAACGTACTGGGGGACAGCCACCGCCATCAGCTGTTTGAAACAGTCCGTCTCCATCAGACAGAATGACAGCATTTCAAAGGCCAGTAATTTTGAAATGCTGGCGTTCAGGGCCAGGGCTCGAGGGTGGGTAGGTGGGTATTTCCTCCTTCTCTCCAATATTTGGGAGACAGACAGCTGAATGCTGCCGTGTGACATGGTGGAGATGCTTAGTGATGGTGTCGTATGTGGTGGTGTTGGTGGAACATCCTCTGTTTGCTGGTCGCCAGGTGCCACGGTGACGCCAGAGGTGGAGGGAGAGGCCGAGCCAGCAGCAGATGAGGGAGCAGGAGGAGCATGAGAGAGTTCCTTGTTTTTAAGGTGTTTACTCCACTGCAGTTCATGCTTTGCATGTAGATGCGTCATATCACCCATCACTGGAGAAGGCCATTTTCAGTTATTTCGGACCCAGCACCCAGACAGAGGAGAGAGGTCCCACAGCAAGGAATCATGCGTCATATCACCCACCACCGGAGAAGGCCACTTTCAGTTATTTCGGACCCACCACCCAGACAGAGGAGAGGTTCATTCAACTTTGGGTTGCACCGCAAGATCATGGTAAAGATAAAAAAATGAGGATTCAATAAAGAAGTGCCCCGGAGTACAAGAATACATGGTTGAAGGGGAGGCAGTTATAAATGTCTATTCTGCACAAGGGAGGCACAGGTCCTGTGTGATCCATGCCTGGTTCATTTTTATGAACGTCAGCTTGACCACGTTGGCTGTGGACAGGCGGCTGCGTTTGTCAGTAATGACGCCTCGTGCCGTGCTGAATACACGTTCAGACAAAACGCTGGCCGCCGGGCAGGCCAGCACCTCTAAGGCATAAAATGCTAACTCTGGCCATGTGGACAATTTGGAGACCCAGAAGTTGAATGGGGCCGAACCATCAGTCAGTACATGGAGGGGTGTGCAGACGTACTGTTCAACTATGTTAGTGAAATGCTGCCTCCTGCTAACACGTCCCATATCAGGTGGTGGTGCAGTTAGCTGTGGCGTGGAGACAAACTTTTCCACATTTCTGCCATGCTAACCCTGCCCTCAGAGGAGCTGGCTGTGACACAGCTGCGTTGGCGACCTCTTGCTCCTCCTCTGCCTTCGCCTTGGGCTTCCACCTGTTCCCCTGTGACATTTGGGAATGCTCTCAGGAGCGCCTCTACCAGCGTGCGCTTGTACTCGAGCATCTTCCTATCACGCTCCAGTGCAGGAAGTAAGGTGGGCACATTGTCTTTGTACCGGGGATCCAGCAGGGTGGCAAACCCAGTAGTCCGCACACGTTAAAATGTGGGCAACTCTGCTGTCGTTGCGCAGGCACTGCAGCATGTAGTCGCTCATGTGTGCCTGGCTCCCCAGAGGTAAGGACAAAATATATGTTTTTGCGGACACTATGAAACTTGGCCGGCAACAGCTGGGACAACAAATTCAGGGTATTGCTATTTTGGCAATTGAATTTACCCCCAGAACAAAATATATGTTTTTGCGGACACTATGAAACATGGCCTGCAACAGCTGGGACACCAGATTCTGGGTATTGCTATTTTGGCCATTTAATTTCACCCCAGAACAAAATATATGTTTTGGCGGACACTATTATACTTTGCCAGCCACAGCTGAAACCACTGATTTATGGTATTGCTATTTTGCAATTCAATTTCACCCCAGAACAAAATATATAATTTGCAGGACACTATGAAACTTGGCCAGCCACAGCTGAAACCACTGATTTATGGTATTGCTATTTTGGCAATTGAATTTCACCCCAGAACAAAATATATGTTTTTGCGGACACTATGAAACTTGGTCGGCAACAGCTGAAACCACTGATTAATGGTACTGCTATTTTGGCAATTGAATTTCACCCCAGAACAAAATATATGTTTTTGCGGACACTATGAAACTTGGCCGGCAACATCTGGGACACCAGATTCAGGGTATTGCTATTTTGGCAATTGAATTTCACCAAACACAAAATATATGTTTTTGCGGACACTATGAATCTTGGCCAGCCACAGCTGAAACCACTGATTTATGGTATTGCTATTTTGGCAATTGAATTTAGCCACAGAACAAAATATATGTTTTTGCGGACACTATGAGACTTGGCCTTCAACAGCTGGGACACCAGATTCAGAGTATTGCTATTTTGGCAATTGAATTTCACCCCAGAACAAAATATATGTGTTTGCGGACAATATGATTCTTGGCCAGCCACAGCTGAAACCACTGATTTATGGTATTGCTATTTTGGCAATTGAATTTCACCCCAGAACAAAATATATGAATTTGCAGACACTATGAAACTTGGCCAGCCACAGCTGAAAGCACTGATTTATGGTATTGCTATTTTGGCAATTGAATTTCACCCCAGAACAAAATATATGCTTTTGCGGACACTATGAAACTTGGCCAACAAAAGTTGGGACACCAGATTCAGGGTATTGCTATTTTGGCAATTCAATTTCCACCCAGAACAAAATATATGTTTTTGCGGACACTATGAATCTTGGCCGGCAACAGCTGGGACACCAGATTCAGGGTATTGCCATTTTGGCAATTGAATTTCACCCCAGAACAAAATATATGTTTTTGCGGACCCTATGAATCTTGGCCAGCCACAGCTGAAACCACTGATTTATGGTATTGCTATTTTGGCAATTGAATTTCACCCCAGAACAAAATATATGTTTTTGCGGACACTATGAAACTTGGCCGGCAACAGCTGGGACACCAGATTCAGGGTATTGCTTTTTTGGCAATTGAATTTCACCCCAGAACAAAATATATGTTTTTGAGGACACTATGAAACTTGGCCGGCAACATCTGGGACACCAGATTCAGGGTATTGCTATTTTGGCAATTGAATTTCACCCCACAACAAAATATATGTTTTTGCGGACACTATGAAACTTGGCCTGCAACAGCTGGGACACCAGATTCAGGGTATTGCTATTTTGGCAATTGAATTTCACCCCAGAACAAAATATATGTTTTTGAGGACACTATGAAACTTGGCCGGCAACATCTGGGACACCAGATTCAGGGTATTGCTATTTTGGCAATTGAATTTCACCCCACAACAAAATATATGTTTTTGCGGACACTATGAAACTTGGCCTGCAACAGCTGGGACACCAGATTCAGGGTATTGCTATTTTGGCAATTGAATTTCACCCCACAACAAAATATATGTTTTTGCGGACACTATGAATCTTGGCCAGCCACAGCTGAAACCACTGATTTATGGTATTGCTATTTTGGCAATTGAATTTCAGCCCCAGAACAAAATATATGTTTTTGTGGACACTATGAAACTTGGCCTGCAACAGCTGGGACACCAGATTCAGGGTATTGCTATTTTGGCAATTGAATTTCACCCCACAACAAAATATATGTTTTTGGGGACACTATGAATCTTGGCCAGCCACAGCTGGAACCACTAGATTTATGGTATTGCTATTTTGGCAATTGAATTTCAGCCCCAGAACAAAATATATGTTTTTGCGGACACTATGAAACTTGGCCTGCAACAGCTGGGACACTAGATTCAGGGTATTGCTATTTTGGCAATTGAATTTCACCCCAGAACAAAATATATGTTTTTACGGACACTATGAAACTTGGCCGGCAACAGCTGGAACACCACTGATTTAGGGTATTGCTATTTTGGCAATTGAATTTCACCCCAGAACAAAATATATGTTTTTGCGGACACTATGAAACTTGGCCAGCAACAGCTGGGACACCAACTTTAGGGAATTGCCATTTTGGCTATTGAATTTCACCCCACAACAAAATATATGTTTTTGCGGACACTATGAAACTTGGCCTGCAACAGCTGGGACACCAGATTCAGGGTATTGCTATTTTGGCAATAGAATTTCATCCCACAACAAAATATATGTTTTTGCGGACACGATGAATCTTGGACAGCCACAGCTGAAACCACTGATTTATGGTATTGCTATTTTGGCAATTGAATTTAGCCCCAGAACAAAATATATGTTTTTGCGGACACTATGAAACTTGGCCGACAACAGCTGGGATACCAGATTCAGGGTATTGCTATTCTGGCAATTGAATTTCACCCCAGAACAAAATATATGTTTTTGTGGACACTATGAAACTTGGCCTGCAACAGCTGGGACACCAGATTCAGGGTATTGCTATTTTGGCAATTGAATTTCACCCCAGAACAAAATATATGTTTTTGCGGACACTATGAAACTTGGCCGGCAACAGCTGTTATACCAGATTTAGGGTATTGCTATTCTGGCAATTGAATTTCACCCCAGAACAAAATATATGTTTTTGAGGACACTATGAAACTTGGCCGGCAACAGCTGGGACACCAGATTTAGTGAATTGACATTTTGGCTATTGAATTTCACCCCAGAACAAAATATATGTTTTTGCAGACACTATGAGACTTGGCCTGCAACAGCTGGGACACCAGATTCAGGGTATTGCTATTTTGGCAATAGAATTTCACCCCACAACAAAATATATGTTTTTGCGGACACGATGAATCTTGGCCAGCCATAGCTGAAACCACTGATTTATGGTATTGCTATTTTGGCAATTGAATTTAGCCCCAGAACAAAATATATGTTTTTGCGGACACTATGAATCTTGGCCGGCAACAGCCGGGATACCAGATTCAGGGTATTGCTATTTTGGCAATTGAATATCACCCAAGAACAAAATATATGTTTTTGTGGACACTATGAAACTTGGCCGGCAACAGCTGGGATACCAGATTCAGGGTATTGCTATTTTGGCAATTGAATTTCACCCCAGAACAAAATATATGTTTTTGCGGACACTATGAATCTTGGCCGGCAACAGCTGGGACACCAGATTCAGAGTATTGCTATTTTGGCAATTGAATTTCACCCCAGAACAAAATATATGTTTTTGCAGACACTATGAAACTTGGCCAGCAACAGCTGGAACACCAGATTTAGGGTATTGCTATTTTGGCAATTGAATTTCACCCCAGAACAAAATATATGTTTTTGCGGACACTATGAAACTTGGCCGGCAACAGCTGGGACACCAGATTTAGGGTATTGCTATTTTGGCAATTGAATTTCACCCCAGAACAAAATATATGTTTTTGCGGACACTATGAAACTTGGCCTGCAACAGCTGGGACACCAGATTCAGGGTATTGCTATTTTGGCAATTGAATTTCACCCCAGAACAAAATATATGTTTTTGCGGACACTATGAATCTTGGCCAGTCAACAGCTGGGACCACTAGATTTATGGTATTGCTATTTTGGCAATTGAATTTCACCCCAGAACAAAATATATGTTTTTGCGGACACTATGAATCTTGGCCGGCAACAGCTGGGATACCAGATTCAGGGTATTGCTATTTTGGCAATTGAATTTCACCCCAGAACAAAATATATGTTTTTGTGGACACTATGAAACTTGGCCGGCAACAGCTGGGACACCAGATTCAGGGTATTGCTATTTTGGCTATTGAATTTCACCCCAGAACAAAATATATGTTTTTGTGGACACTATGAATCTTGGCCGGCAACAGCTGGGACACCAGATTCAGGGTATTGCTATTTTGGCAATTGAATTTCACCCCAGAACAAAATATATGTTTTTGCGGACACTATGAAACTTGGCCTGCAACAGCTGGGACACCAGATTCAGGGTATTGCTATTTTGGCAATTGAATTTCACCCAAGAACAAAATATATGTTTTTGTGGATACTATGAAACTTGGCCGGCAACAGCTGGGACACCAGATTCAGGGTATTGCTATTTTGGCAATTGAATTTCACCCCAGAACAAAATATATGTTTTTGCGGACACTATGAAACATGGCCGGCAACAGCTGTTATACCAGATTCAGGGTATTGCTATTCTGGCAATAGAATTTCACCCCAGAACAAAATATATGTTTTTGCGGACACTATGTGACTTGGCCTGCAACAGCTGGGACACCAGATTCAAGGTATTGCTATTTTGGCAATTGAATTTCACCCCACAACAAAATATATGTTTTTGCGGACACAATGAATCTTGGCCAGCCACAGCTGAAACCACTGATTTATGGTATTGCTATTTTGGAAATTGAATTTAGCCCCAGAACAAAATATATGTTTTTGCGGACACTAGGACACTTGGCCGACAACAGCTGGGACACCAGATTCAGGGTATTGCTATTTTGGCTATTGAATTTCCCCCCAGAACAAAATATATGTTTTTGCGGACACTATGAATCTTGGCCGGCAACAGCTGGGATACCAGATTCAGGGTATTGCTATTTTGGCAATTGAATTTCACCCAAGAACAAAATATATGTTTTTGTGGACACTATGTGACTTGGCCGGCAACAGCTGGGACACCAGATTCAGGGTATTGCTATTTTGGCAATTGAATTTCACCCCAGAACAAAATATATGTTTTTGCGGACACTATGAAACTTGGCCGGCAACAGCTGGGACCACTAGATTCAGGGTATTGCTATTTTGGATATTGAATTTCACCCCAGAACAAAATATATGTTTTTGCGGACACTATGAAACTTGGCCGGCAACAGCTGTTATACCAGATTCAGGGTATTGCTATTCTGGCAATTGAATTTCACCCCAGAACAAAATATATGTTTTTGCGGACACTATAAAACTTGGCCGGCAACAGCTGGGACACCAGATTCAGGGTATTGCTATTTTGGCAATTGAATTTCACCCAAGAACAAAATATATGTTTTTGTGGACACTATGAAACTTGGCCGGCAACAGCTGGGATACCAGATTCAGGGTATTGCTATTCTGGCAATTTAATTTCACCCCAGAACAAAATATATGTTTTTGCGGACACTATGAAACTTGGCCGGCAACAGCTAGGACACCAGATTTAGGGAATTGCTATTTTGGCTATTGAATTTCCCCCCAGAACAAAATATATGTTTTTGCGGACACTATGAAACTTGGCCGGCAACAGCTGGGACACCAGATTCAGGGTATTGCTATTTTGGCAATAGAATTTCACCCCACAACAAAATATATGTTTTTGCGGACACGATGAATCTTGGACAGCCACAGCTGAAACCACTGATTTATGGTATTGCTATTTTGGCAATTGAATTTAGCCCCAGAACAAAATATATGTTTTTGCGGACACTATGAAACTTGGCCGACAACAGCTGGGACACCAGATTCAGGGTATTGCTATTTTGGCTATTGAATTTCCCCCCAGAACAAAATATATGTTTTTGCGGACACTATGAATCTTGGCCGGCAACAGCTGGGACACCAGATTCAGGGTATTGCTATTTTGGCAATTGAATTTCACCCCAGAACAAAATATATGTTTTTGCGGACACTATGAGACTTGGCCTTCAACAGCTGGGACACCAGATTCAGGGTATTGCTATTTTGGCAATAGAATTTCACCCCAGAACAAAATATATGTTTTTGCGGACACTATGAGACTTGGCCTTCAACAGCTGGGACACCAGATTCAGGGTATTGCTATTTTGGCAATTGAATTTCACCCCAGAACAAAATATATGTTTTTGCGGACACTATGAAACTTGGCCGGCAACAGCTGGGACACCAGATTTAGGGTATTGCTATTTTGGCAATTGAATTTCACCCCAGAACAAAATATATGTTTTTGCGGACACTATGAAACTTGGCCTGCAACAGCTGGGACACCAGATTCAGGGTATTGCTATTTTGGCAATAGAATTTCACCCCACAACAAAATATATGTTTTTGCGGACACGATGAAACTTGGCCAGCCACAGCTGAAACCACTGATTTATGGTATTGCTATTTTGGCAATTGAATTTCAGCCCCAGAACAAAATATATGTTTTTGCGGACACTATGAATCTTGGCCGGCAACAGCTGGGACACCAGATTCAGGGTATTGCTATTTTGGCAATTGAATTTCACCCCAGAACAAAATATATGTTTTTGCGGACACTATGAAACTTGGCCTGCAACAGCTGGGACACCAGATTCAGGGTATTGCTATTTTGGCAATTGAATTTCACCCCAGAACAAAATATATGTTTTTGCGGACACTATGAAACTTGGCCTGCAACAGCTGGGACACCAGATTTAGGGTATTGCTATTTTGGCAATTGAATTTCACCCCACAACAAAATATATGTTTTTGCGGACACTATGAAACTTGGCCGGCAACAGCTGGGACAACAGATTCAGGGTATAGCTATTTTGGCAATTGAATTTCACCCCACAACAAAATATATGTTTTTGCGGACACGATGAATCTTGGCCAGCCACAGCTGAAACCACTGATTTATGGCATTGCTATTTTGGCAATTGAATTTAGCCCCAGAACAAAATATATGTTTTTGCGGACACTATGAAACTTGGCCGACAACGGCTGGGACACCAGATTCAGGGTATTGCTATTTTGGTAATTTAATTTCCCCCCAGAACAAAATATATGTTTTTGCGGACACTATGAATCTTGGCCGGCAACATCTGGGACACCAGATTCAGGGTATTGCTATTTTGGCAATTGAATTTCACCCCAGAACAAAATAAATGTTTTTGCGGACACTATGAAACTTGGCCTGCAACAGCTGGGACACCAGATTCAGGGTATTGCTATTTTGGCAATTGAATTTCACCCCACAACAAAATATATGTTTTTGCGGACACTATGAAACTTGGCCGGCAACAGCTGGGACACCAGATTCAGGGTATTGCTATTTTGGCAATTGAATTTCACCCCACAACAAAATATATGTTTTTGCGGACACGATGAATCTTGGCCAGCCACAGCTGAATCCACTGATTTATGGTATTGCTATTTTGGCAATTGAATTTAGCCCCAGAACAAAATATATGTTTTTGCGGACACTATGAAACTTGGCCGACAACAGCTGGGACACCAGATTCAGGGTATTGCTATTTTGGCAATTGAATTTCCCCCCAGAACAAAATATATGTTTTTGCGGACACTATGAATCTTGGCCGGCAACAGCTGGGACACCAGATTCAGGGTATTGCTATTTTGGCAATTGAATTTCACACCAGAACAAAATATATGTTTTTGCGGACACTATGAAACTTGGCCTGCAACAGCTGGGACACCAGATTCAGGGTATTGCTATTTTGGCAATTGAATTTCACCCCACAACAAAATATATGTTTTTGCGGACACTATGAAACTTGGCCGGCAACAGCTGGGACACCAGATTCAGGATATTGCTATTTTGGCAATTGAATTTCACCCCACAACAAAATATATGTTTTTGTGGACACTTTGAAACTTGGCCGGCAACAGCTGGGACACCAGATTCAGGGTATTGCTATTTTGGCAATAGAATTTCACCCCACAACAAAATATATGTTTTTACGGACACTATGAATCTTGGCCAGCCATAGCTGAAACCACTGATTTATGTCATTGCTATTTTGTCAATTGAATTTCACCCCAGAACAAAATATATGTTTTTGCGGACACTATGAAACTTGGCCTGCAACAGCTTTGACACCAGATTCAGGGTATTGCTATTTTGGCAATTGAATTTCACCCCACAACAAAATATATGTTTTTGTGGACAATATGAAACTTGGCCGGCAACAGCTGGGACACCAGATTTAGGGAATTGCTACTTTGGCAATTGAATTTCACCCCACAACAAAATATATGCTTTTGTGGACACTATGAAACTTGGCCTGCAACAGCTGGGACACCAGATTCAGGGTATTGCTATTTTGGCAATTGAATTTCACCCCAGAACAAAATATATGTTTTTACGTACACTATGAATCTTGGCCAGCCACAGCTGAAACCACTGATTTATGTCATTGCTATTTTGTCAATTGAATTTCACCCCAGAACAAAATATATGTTTTTGCGGACACTATGAAACTTGGCCTGCAACAGCTTTGACACCAGATTCAGGGTATTGCTATTTTGGCAATTGAATTTCACCCCACAACAAAATATATGTTTTTGCGGACACTATGAATCTTGGCCAGCCACAGCTGTAACCACTGATTTATGGTATTGCTATTTTGGCAATTGAATTTAGCCCCAGAACAAAAACCGGAATTAGACTTACCGGTAATTCAGTTTCCATGAAATCACCATGACGGCCACACAGGAGATTGACCCATGACCTCTGTGGGGGGCAGGAACAGAGAAGAGGTTAAATTGCCCCTCCCACCATCACACCTCAGTGTTTCCAAGATAATCGGTGCCAGAAAAAGTTAACTAAAGAATAATTTTCCTCTAGTATTACTTCATACTAGGAGATCAAAATAGTAAACAAGAAAAAAAGGGAGGGAATATATGGGCCGTCATGGTGATTTCATGGAAACTGAATTACCGGTAAGTCTAATTCCGGTTTTCCCATATCATCACCATGACGGCCACACAGGAGAGTTATAAAATTATAATGATGGAGGGGGGGCGACTGCCTGAAGAACTTTCTGACCAAAGGAAACGCCAGAAGTTCTAGATAAGTCCAGGCGGTAGTGTTTCACAAACGTATGGATATTAGACCAGGAGGCCGCTCTACAGATATCTTCGAGAGAGGCCCCTGCTCTTTCCGCATAGGTAGTGGAGACGGCTCTGGTGGAGTGTGCCCGAATGTTTAATGGAGGATCCCGATCTTTATTCTTGTAACATATTTTAATGGTATCCTTTATCCATCTTGCGATCGAAGATTTTGAGACCTTGGACCCTCTGTTCTTTCCGAAGAACTGGATGAGCAGGCTGTCTGATTTTCTGAATTCTCTAGTAGTCTCCAGATACCTAAGAACTATAAGCTTCACGTCCAGAGAATGGAATTTCACTTCTTTCTGAGTTGTCGGATTGCTGAAAAAGGATGGGAGGACAATCTCTTGGCCTCTATTCTTGTCTGAAGCTACTTTAGGTAAGAAACCTGGATCCAGCTTCAGAATGATCTTATCTTCAAAGATAGACAGATATGGTTCACGAATAGAGAGAGCCTGTATTTCTCCTAATCTCTTGGCCGATGTTATTGCTATAAGAAAAGCAGTCTTGAGAGAAAGTAATTTAATAGAACAGTCCTCGAATGGCTCGAAGGGTGGACCTGTAAGGCCGTCTAGGACAAGGTTTAGGTCCCATGTAGCTAAACGTGATCTTAAAGTTGGTCTAATCCTGTGGGCGGCTTTCACAAAACGCCTGATCTAGCGGTGATCTGCCAGGTTGGTGTCAAACAGTGCACTTAATGCAGAAATCTGAACTTTAAGAGTAGACGGGGATAAGCCTAGTTCAAGTCCATTCTGGAGAAAATCTAGAATTTTTTGGATGTTGGGTTCTCTCAGGTTCGGATCTTTTTCGCCTGACCAGGAGCAGAATCTTTTCCAGATTTTTAAGTATATTGCTGACGTCACTTTCTTCCTAGAGCATCTAAGAGTGGATATCACCCTGTCTGATAAACCCTGGAATTTCAAGATGGAGATCTCAGGATCCAGGCTGTAAGCTTCAGGAAGTTTGGATGTGGATGTAGTAGAGGGCCCTGGAAAAGAATGTCCTCCCTGAGAGGTAGTTTCATTGGTTCGTCTATTGCTAACCTCTGTAACGGAGCGAACCAACTCCTTTTGGGCCAAAAGGGGGTAATTAATATCACCGTGGTATTCCCCTGTAGAATCTTCTGGATGACCCTCGGGATCAGAGGCATTGGAGGAAAGGCGTATGCTAGATCACAATGCCATTCTAGAGATAGGGCGTCTATTCTCCAAGGACAGTCTTCCGCGTTCAGGGAGCAGAATGTTTCTAGTTTTGAATTCCTTCTGGTTGCAAAGAGATCTATTGAGGGGAGACCCCATCTCTGTGTTATTAGATCGAAAATCTCGGGATTCAGAGCCCATTCCGTGTGATCCACCTTCTGCCTGCTTAGGAAGTCTGCTTCTATATTTAGGACCCCCTTCAGGTGCATCGCAGAGATTGATTTGAGATGATTTTCTGCAAAGGAGAAAATATCCTCTGCAACTGTCTGAAGCTTCCTTGATCGGGTACCCCCTTGATGCTTCAAGTAGGCAACCACTGTGGTGTTGTCTGAATAAATTTTTACGTGGCATTTTTTCATTAGTTGCCTGGCTGAAAACAGAGCTTCCTTCACTGCATATAGCTCCCTGAAGTTTGACGACTGAATGGATACCTGATGCTTCCAGGATCCCTGGAAGTATTCCCGGCCGACCTTTGCTCCCCAACCCGTCTTGCTGGCATCTGTAATGACCGTTATTACCGGTTCCTTGATCCAAGGGACACCCCGGGAAAGATTCTGTTCCTTCGTCCACCAAGACAGAGAGGTCTTTACTGATGTCGGAATACGAAGCCTGTGTTCTAGAGATCCTGCTCTCTTGTTCCACCGGTACAACATCCAATTTTGCATTACACGACAATGAGCCTGGGCCCACTCGACTGACTGAATGCAGGAGGTCAGCAGACCTAGTAAGCTCATCGTCTCTCTGACCGACGATTTCTGTCGTGATTGAAAGAGTCTCACTTTCTTCATGATGGACTGAATCTTGGTTCGGGGTAAGGAGGTCGTCTGTGAAAGAGAGTCCAGCGTTACTCCCAGGAACTCTGCTGATGTGGATGGTATTAATCTTGACTTTGGTCTGTTTATTATCCATCCTAGATTCGACAGACGGGACAAAAATATTTCTAGATCCTGAAGCAGAAGATCCTTTGAATCTGCTATGATCAGGAAGTCGTCCAGGTACGGGATAATATTTAGACCCTCCTGTCTGAGAGGAGCTATCATTTCTGTTATTAATTTCGTGAAGAGCCTTGGTGCGGCAGAGATTCCGAACGGTAGTGCTCTGAATTGAAAATGAAGAATCCGATTGTGATGGTCCGGTATTGCGAATCTCAGGTACCTCTGGAAGTCCTGATGAATAGGGACGTGCAGGTATGCATCCTTTAGATCCACTGAGCTCATGAATGCCCCCTGCTTTATCAGGGGTATTATGGACCTCAAGGACTCCATCTTGAACTTTCTGTAGAGAATAAATTTGTTTAACTCTTTCAAATTTATGATCGTACGGAACTCTCCCTCCTTCTTTCTCACTAGGAATAAGGTGGAATAGTAACCCTGTCCTTCCTGAGACCTGGGAACTGGTACCACTGCTCCTTTGTTTAATAATTCTCGAACTCCCTGAAGAATATTTTTGTTGGAAGAAATGGAAGATGTCTTTGTCAGAACAAATCTGGGAGGGGGAAGGGAGGTAAATTCGATCCTGTACCCTGACCGAATGATTTCCAAGGCCCATGGATTTTTTGTTATACGTTCCCATGAGCCCAGAAAATCCTCCAGTCTCCCCCCTACAATGGCGTCATTGTTTATCTTCTGGTTTAGGCTGAGGCTTGAGGAGGAAACCCCTCCCTTTGCCTCCTTTAGTGTAGGACCATCGACCTGACTTGCCCTTCCCTTTATACGTTTTATTCTGTCCTCCGTAGGAACGAAAGGACTGGTATCTCCTATAGGGTCTTTCTTCAGGAAACCCTTTTTTCCTATCGGCCGCCCTCTCGAGTATTTTATCCAGGACCGGACCGAATACATATTCCCCCGTAAATGGGATCGAGACTAATTTCTGTTTGGACAACCTGTCTCCTGACCATGATTTCATCCATAAGGCGCGGCGGGCTGCGTTAGAAAGACCGGCTTCCTTAGCACAAAACCTTATAGACTCTGCTGAGGCGTCCGCCAGAAAACCTGTGGCTGACTTCAATAAGGGGATGGATTGTAGTATCTCTTCTCTAGGGGTTTTACCCCTTAAATGATTCTCCAATTCCCCTAGCCACAAAAACATAGATCTGGCTACAGATGTAGCCGTTATATTGTTCTTGATATTAAACATAGAAGCCTCCCACGATCTTCGCAGGAGGGAGTCAGCCTTTCGCTCCATAGTATCTTTTAATTGAGCGGCGTCTTCAAATGGTATAGCAGTCTTTTTGTTTACTTTAGCGACTTGCACATCAATTTTGGGGGTCCCCTCAAATAATTTAGATTGAGCCGGGTCGAATACTAATCGATTTTTGAATTCTTTAGAGATGCCCAGTCTCTTCTCAGGTTCAGCCCATTCCTCCAGAATCATTTCTTTTATATTTTCATTAATGGGGAACACTTTAGATTTCTTTACTCTAAGACCCCCAAACATCTCGTCTTGAACAGAAAGGGATTTAGGGGCCTCCTCTATCCCCATAGTAGCTCGGACTGCCTTCAGCAGAGCTCCCATCTCTTCAGACGAAAAGTAGAATTTTTTGCTGCTTTCACAAATCTCCCCCTCAGAAAAGAGGACTCCTCCTCCCACTGAACAGACGTGGAAGCCCTGTCGTCTAACTCTTCTGAATCTGAGGAAGAGATAATTCTCTGCCGAGGACGTTTATGGGGAGGTTGACCCAACGCTTCAGGGGGCGCTGCTCTGGCCGCTTTTAGCTCCTCCTGGACTACCGTTCTTATGTTATCCATAAGAGAGTGCTGTTCCTGACGTAGGACATCTTTAATACATTCTTTACTTAACTTCTTTTCATATCCCTCAGGCAATCTTTTTGCGCAGGAAATACATCTAGGCGGTTTTTTTACTTTCTTTTGACTCTCTTTAGCAGAAGGCAGAGTAGGAGCTTCAGTCTCCATAGAAGTTTGAGCGTCAGGTCCAGACATCATTCAGCAAGAACAAAGCCAAACAAGGAGAAGGAGTACACCATACCGTACTTACAGACCTCAGATCAGTCGCCCGTGGCTGTCCCGCTTTTATACAAACTTCTCTGCCCTCTGCACTTACTTCCTGGTCGCGTCACGTGACCGGACCCGGAAATGACGTCACCGACGTCGGCGCGAGCGCGCGCGCCGGCCGCTGCACAGCCCGACCCACAGGGGAGGGGGAGGAAGAGGATGCGGCCCGGGAGCAGGCTCCGGACTGGCCAGAGCGAGCACTCCCGATACCCCACAGCCCAGCAAAAGCACGAAGGCCGCCGGCGGACTGGGGAAGCTCAAGGAGCATCAGGTATGCCAGGAGACCGTCCACGGACCCTCCTGGCGACGAATCTTAAAAAATAATAAAGTTGCAGGGAACACAATTCCCCTCTTTATCTCCCTGCCGGTCGCAGGGAGACTCTTCTCTGACCCCTGGCCACAGTGGGGACAGGAACACTGAGGTGTGGTGGTGGGAGGGGCAATTTAACCTCTTCTCTGTTCCTGCCCCCCACAGAGGTCATGGGTCAATCTCCTGTGTGGCCGTCATGGTGATGATATGGGAAATATATGTTTTTGCGGACACTATGAAACTTGGCCGACAACAGCTGGGACACCAGATTCAGGGTATTGCTTTTTTGGCAATTGAATTTCGCCCAAAACAAAATATATGTTTTTGCGGACACTATGAATCTTGGCCGGCAACAGCTGGGACACCAGATTCAGTGTATTGCTATTTTGGCAATTGAATTTCACCCCAGAACAAAATATATGTTTTTGCGGACACTATGAAACTTGGCATGCAACAGCTGGGACACCAGATTCAGGGTATTGCTATTTTGGCAATTGAATTTCACCCCACAACAAAATATATGTTTTTGCGAACACTATGAAACTTGGCCGGCAACAGCTGGGACACCAGATTCAGGGTATTGCTATTTTGGCAATTGAATTTCACCCCACAACAAAATATATGTTTTTGCGGACACGATGAATCTTGGCCAGCCACAGCTGAAACCACTGATTTATGGTATTGCTATTTTGGCAATTGAATTTCACCCCAGAACAAAATATATGTTTTTGCGGACACTATGAAACTTGGCCGACAACAGCTGGGACACCAGATTCAGGGTATTGCTATTTTGGCAATTGAATTTCACCCCAGAACAAAATATATGTTTTTGCGGACACTATGAATCTTGGCCGGCAACAGCTGGGACACACAGATTTAGGGTATTGCTATTTTGGCAATTGAATTTCACCCCAGAACAAAATATATGATTTTGCGGACACTATGAAACTTGGCCTGCAACAGCTGGGACACCAGATTCAGGGTATTGCTATTTTGGCAATTGAATTTCACCCCACAACAAAATATATGTTTTTGCGGACACTATGAAACTTGGCCGGCAACAGCTGGGACACCAGATTCAGGGTATTGCTATTCTGGCTATTGAATTTTACCCCAGAACAAAATATATGTTTTTGCGGACACGATGAACCTTGGCCAGCCACAGCGTAAACCACTGATTTATGGTATTGCTATTTTGGCAATTGAATTTAGCCCCAGAACAAAATATATGTTTTTGCGGACGCTATGATACTTGGCTGGCAACAGCTGGGACACCAGATTCAGGGTATTGCTATTTTGGCAATTGAATTTCACACCAGAACAAAATATATGTTTTTGAGAACACTATGAAACTTGGCCGGCAACAGCTGGGACACCAGATTCAGGGTATTGCTATTTTGGCAATTGAATTTCACCCCAGAACAAAATATATGTTTTTGCGGACACTATGAAACTTGGCCGGCAACAGCTGGGATACCAGATTCAGGGTATTGCTATTTTGGCAATTGAATTTCAGCCAAGAACAAAATATATGTTTTTGTGGACACTATGAAACTTGGCCGGCAACAGCTGGGACACCAGATTCAGGGTTTTGCTATTTTGGCATTTGAATTTCACACCAGAACAAAATATATGTTTAGCGGACACTATGAATCTTGGCCAGCCACAGCTGAAACCACTGATTTATAGTATTGCTATTTTGCAAATAAATTTCACCTCAGAACAAAATATATGTTTTTGCGGACACTATGAAACTTGGCCTGCAACAGCTGGGATACCAGATTCAGGGTATTGCTATTTTGGCAATTCAATTTCACCCCAGAACAAAATATATGTTTTTGCGGACACTATGAAACTTGGCCGGCAACAGCTGGGACACCAGATTTAGGGAATTGCTATTTTGGCTATTGAATTTCACCCCAAAACAAAATATATGTTTTTGCGGACACTATGAAACTTGGCCTGCAACAGCTGGGACACCAGATTCAGTGTATTGCTATTTTGGCAATAGAATTTCACCCCACAACAAAATATATGTTTTTGCGGACACGATGAATCTTGGCCAGCCACAGCTGAAACCACTGATTTATGGTATTGCTATTTTGGCAATTGAATTTAGCCCCAGAACAAAATATATGTTTTTGCGGACACTATGAAACTTGGCCGACAACAGCTGGGACACCAGATTCAGGGTATTGCTTTTTTGGCAATTGAATTTCCCCCAGAACAAAATATATGTTTTTGCGGACACTATGAAACTTGGCCTGCAACAGCTGGGACACCAGATTCAGGGTATTGCTATTTTGGCAATTGAATTTCACCCAAGAACAAAATATATGTTTTTGTGGACACTATGAAACTTGGCCGGCAACAGCTGGGACACCAGATTCAGGGTTTTGCTATTTTGGCAATTGAATTTCACACCAGAACAAAATATATGTTTAGCGGACACTATGAATCTTGGCCAGCCACAGCTGAAACCACTGATTTATAGTATTGCTATTTTGGCAATTAAATTTCACCCCAGAACAAAATATATGTTTTTGCGGACACTATGAAACTTTGCCTGCAACAGCTGGGACACCAGATTCAGGGTATTGCTATTTTGGCAATTGAATTTCACACTAGAACAAAATATATGTTTTTGCGGACACTATGAAACCTGGGCAGCAACAGCTGGGACACCAGATTCAGGGTATTGCTATTCTGGCAATTGAATTTCACCCCAGAACAAAATATTTGTTTTTGTGGACACTATGAAACTTGGCCGGCAACAGCTGGGACACCAGATTAAGGGAATTGCTATTTTGGCAATTGAATTTCACCCCACAACAAAATATATGTTTTTGCGGACACTATGAAACTTGGCCTGCAACAGCTGGGATACCAGATTCAGGGTATTGCTATTCTGGCAATTGAATTTCACCCCAGAACAAAATATATGTTTTTGCGGACACTACGAAACTTGGCCGGCAACAGCTGGGACACCAGATTTAGAGAATTGCCATTTTGGCTATTGAATTTCACCCCAGAACAAAATTTATGTTTTTGCGGACACTATGAAACTTGGCCGGCAACAGCTGGGACACCAGATTTAGGGAATTACTATTTTGGCTATTGAATTTCACCCCAGAACAAAATATATGTTTTTGCGGACACTATGAAACTTGGCCTGCAACAGCTGGGACACCAGATTCAGTGTATTGCTATTTTGGCAATAGAATTTCACCCCACAACAAAATATATGTTTTTGCGGACACAATGAATCTTGGCCAGCCACAGCTGAAACCACTGATTTATGGTATTGCTATTTTGGCAATTGAATTTAGCCCCAGAACAAAATATATGTTTTTGCGGACACTATGAAACTTGGCCGACAACAGCTGGGACACCAGATTCAGGGTATTGCTATTTTGGCAATTGAATTTCCCCCCAGAACAAAATATATGTTTTTGCGGACACTATGAAACTTGGCCTGCAACAGCTGGGACACCAGATTCAGGGTATTGCTATTTTGGCAATTGAATTTCAGCCAAGAACAAAATATATGTTTTTGTGGACACTATGAAACTTGGCCGGCAACAGCTGGGACACCAGATTCAGGGTTTTGCTATTTTGGCATTTGAATTTCACACCAGAACAAAATATATGTTTAGCGGACACTATGAATCTTGGCCAGCCACAGCTGAAACCACTGATTTATAGTATTGCTATTTTGGCAAATAAATTTCACCCCAGAACAAAATATATGTTTTTGCGGACACTATGAAACTTGGCCTGCAACAGCTGGGACACCAGATTCAGGGTATTGCTATTCTGGCAATTGAATTTCACCCCAGAACAAAATATATGTTTTTGCGGACACTATGAAACTTGGCCGGCAACAGCTGGGACACCAGATTAAGGGTATTGCTATTTTGGCAATTGAATTTTACCCCAGAACAAAATATATGTTTTTGTGGACACTATGAAACTTGGCCGGCAACAGCTGGGACACCAGATTTAGGGAATTGCTATTTTGGCAATTGAATTTCACCCCACAACAAAATATATTTTTTTGCGGACACTATGAATCTTGGCCAGCCACAGCTGAAACCACAGATTTATGGTATTGCTATTTTGGCAATTGAATTTCACCCCAGAACAAAATATATGTTTTTGCGGACACTATGAAACTTGGCCTGCAACAGCTGGGACACCAGATTCAGGGTATTGCTATTTTGGCAATTGAATTTCACCCCAGAACAAAATATATGTTTTTTGCGGACACTATGAAACTTGGCCTGCAACAGCTGGGACACCAGATTCAGGGTATTGCTATTTTGGCAATTGAATTTCACCCCACAACAAAATATATGTTTTTGCGGACACGATGAATCTTGGCCAGCCACAGCTGAAACCACTGATTTATGGTATTGCTATTTTGGCAATTGAATTTAGCCCCAGAACAAAATATATGTTTTTGCGGACACTATGAAACTTGGCCGGCAACAGCTGGGACACCAGATTCAGGGTATTGCTATTTTGGCAATTGAATTTCACCCCAGAACAAAATATATGTTTTTGCGGACACTATGAATCTTGGCC